>LR737382.1:18912700-18928767 GCA_902655005.2 Marronus borbonicus
AAAGACAAAAATAAATAAATAAAAAGTTATTCTGGCCTAATATAACATACTGAACATTATATTTTATTTCATCGAAAAAACCTCCTTTGCTGTTAATCACCGCTCGAACTATTCTAGGCGTTCTTTCGATAAGTTTTGTTGAAACGGATTGTGGAATATTAATCCATTCATGTTGCAGAATATTTCGTAAATGTTCTTGTGAAGTTGGGCATATTTTTCGGATCCTCCTGTCCAGTTCATCCCACGACAACTCTATAGGGTTCAAATCTGGGCTTTGTGGGGGCCATGTCATTACTTTCAGGGGGAACGATGTGCTGTTCTTCTTGCTCCTTTAGATAGTTCTTACACACTAACGCAGTGTGTTTTGGGTCGTTGTCATGCATGGATGTAAAGTCACGGCCTATTATACGCAATCCTGATGGCACTGCATGATTCTGGAGGATTGCAAAATAATTTTCCTTCCTCATTGCACCCTGCACTCTGCATAAATCTCCCGTCCCAGCAAAGGAGAAACATTCCCACACTAACACAGAACTACGCCCTTGCTTCACTGTAGGCACAATGCAGTTCGGGATCACTTTTCGGATTTAGATCTTCGGTCATAAACTCGTCGATTTTGCCCAAAAACCTCAAACTTGGACTCGTCAGTCCAAAGCACGTGTTTCCAATCATCTAATGACCAATCTAGATGAGAACGGGCGCACTGTAGCCGTTTTGCTCTGTTGCCCCGACGTAATAAGGGTTTTCGAATGGCAATGCGTCCACGAAGGTCCGCTTGTTAAAGTCGACGTTTTATCGTACTCGCCGAAACTTGTTCTTCACGGCCGCGAGTGACTTCGGCTGCTATTTGTGGCGGTGTTAATTTTCTATTGCGTTTGCTTAATAATACAATTCTCAAATCTTCAGCTTTTATTGTTTTCCTAGATGCTCCAGGACGAACACGATTTTCTATAGTTCCAGTTGTCGGATATCGCTTTATGATGTCATTTACTGTTGAACTTCTCATATTTATTTTTTCAGCAATTTGTCGCCCCGAATATCCTTCTTCAAAAGCGTAATAATGCGTGAACGTTTTTCTATACTGGTAGGCTTGCCACGTGCCATTTTGAAGTAAATTTTCTTAAAACTTTAGCGCAACGACAGATGCACACCAACACACGTTTAACAGTAAAATGAAGCAAATTTTTATCTTTACGCCCGTGATAAATAAACAAGAGTGATGCTGCGGTATATTTCCTAAATGTATTGTTCGTTAATAATCTCCAAACGATCCGTTTCAAAAGATCGGTACTTCCGAGAAATTCTTGGAATGATAATAAAAAGGACTTTATTGTGGTTGTCGCGATATTTCTACTTTGCATAATAATTTATGGCTTTAATCCGTTAGAAGAGGGTGTATGCTTAATATTTTTCTAATTTTATGTATTAATAATTGTATACAGTGTGATATAATAGATTTTTATTATAACCGAACTTCACTGAACGGCAGTGTATATCACTAAAAATACATGGAAAGTGTTGTTTCAACTTGTTTAAAGAACCTCTTCACCTAATAACGTCAAAGCGGAAGAGAACTTGGATCTTGTTGAAGTGAATTTTTTTTACCTTCTTTTCAACGCTTGCTTTGGATGTAATTGAATAAAAAAAATATACAATAGTACTAAATTGTATAAGAATTAACACCTTCTCGTGTAAACCTTTGTCCGCAATTCCAAGGATAATAATTTACCTTGAAGATTTTTACATGTGTATCTTCGATATCCAATTAAAAAAGTTTCTCTCACTTCGTCGCGGACTGTACAAACATTCACAAAGGAATCCTTTACCTTCACTTAGATATGTATACGTATATAATCCTTTCTAAAAAAAAAAAACAACCGAATTAATTCCTATCAGCATCGGAGATCCATCGGCCAATTAATAATAGATTCTCGTGCGCTGTCGCAACGCGGAGATATCTGAACGAATTCGAAAATAAACCATCGCGCCGATCGGGCGTGCAGCACGTCTACTACGTTCGGGGGGACGCACATATGGCGGCGCTGCTATCGGTTTGAGCGCGCGATCGTGAGTTCAACCGTCGTCGGAGCTAAGTCACGCCTCGCGTGGAATGTTCATTAGCGAACGAAAACGCGGCATAGTCGGAGCGAGAGGATCGCATTTGACCTTACCTTTCTCGCGAGCGGCGTCCCCACCGCCGACTCCGATGTACCCGCGCGTCTTGCGGAGATATCGACGATACGTCAAGCGGGAAGATCGAGAAAAGATGCTGCGAGAAGGATATCTTTGGTGTATTTTAAAATAAACGATCTGGAAAAGAACTGATTTGATTTGTTTTACTTTAATTGCTTTAAGGAAACGTTTCATAATTGGAGCACCTCTGAAGGTTATAATTTCGTCCCAATTGTTGAGTGATATTATTGGTTCTACGAACTCAGTTAAAGTGTTGCTCGAATTAATATGGAAAACCATTAAAAAAAAATGGAAAATTCTTTTTCGCGAATATATACAGAATGTCCCAGGATAAGCTTATATTAACCGTATATTAGAAACTATGCGGATTCAAAAATTGTAAATTCGCAAATTTTTTTTTATTTTATTTTGTTTAAGGGGGCTAACTTTAGAAAATATTGGCAGGTTTATTCAATTTCACGTTTCACCGGAAGTAAAATATTTAATTTTCTTAAATGGAACGTAAAATCGATGTATTTCAAGAGGTCTAAACATATTTCCTCACTTCGTATTTAACTTTAGTTATATTCCAAAGAACTAATAGCGGCAGCAGTTTATAATCAAAAGCGAAGCCAACATAAAATCAACATTTTTCATCCACTTCTACAAGGGTACGTTCAAAAATAATGGGTATTGCGAGGATGTGATTAGAGAGAGTGTTAACGTCTCTTTCTCTGCATTTACGAACGAAGAACGATAATATTCAGGTGCACAGTTTAAATTTCGTATTTTGTACAGACAAGATAAGGACGAAACATGACCCACAAGCCATCATAATACACAAACAGCCTCATTCCACACGTCGAGTAATTTTTCCCGTTATTTGTTATGAATCAATAATTTTCTAACATTTACAATCGAAAATTGTGGAATTTAAACGTTGTTAATTACGAAAAAAACCAACGATTTTGTTTATTCTTCATGAAAAAATCGTACTTTAATTTTCATCGTCAATTAAAACCCAACCGTTTAGATCGAAATATGAGCCCGCATCTTTCGGGTGAAAGGCAAGAAGCACGCTATACCCATTCGACCACCCATGCTGTCTCTGATGTATGTATTCTTTTAGTTCCTTTTTCTCGTCAGAACATACGCAATTTAGTTGTGAACATTTCCCATTAAATTTCGTTGAAAACCAACGCTGCTAACTTAAAAAAATAGAATCTTCGAGCAAAATCTAACGCAATACTACCCGCGTACCTTCCGGCGTTACACCAAAGTGAAATTCTCACGCCTCCCATGCGCGTCCATCATAACAATTAAGCAGGCAGATCTGAGGCGTTATGGTGGAAATCGATGGTAAGGCATACGCGCGTATTTACGTATATGTGTATAGGTGTAATCGAAATTCCTCGAAAGTCCACCAACGTGCTCGGGAGCATATAACGTCGGTGAAAGGAGCAAAGAACAGGCTATCATGATGATGAGGATCGCCGTATGGCAACGGAATATGTGACGTGCCATGTCATAATTGCGAAACAACCTACATACGCGAAGATTCGCTTCGGAGCGAACAAGTAGTTGTTATAGTAGTGGCTGTATTATATGTGAAACGGTCGAGATGCTGTGGCATTCTCTGATATCTGGCGGTCGGGTTGGGAAGGGGGGACACGTTTATAACGGATTCGCCTTAGGGAAGTTAATCAAATATAACGAGTCGAGATTTCTAGGAAATATTTATATTAAAGAAAAAGGAAAAGAAGTGAGGGAAGAGGATGGGATATGTTCTAACGTGTATTCTGTTTTTTTTTTTTTTGTATCTTTTGTACTAAGATTAACATTACAGTTAGTAAGATAGATGACTCTAATATCAGGTTGTTTGATTATTGATTCACGAGATTATACATTCCCCGACAAAAACTTAGACGCGGTAAGATGTTTTGCGGGTTTTAAGGGTTATAACATTTCTTTGCGAAACTAGCAAGATATCTAATTAAGCTTTTATTCGTAAAAGTAAAATAAACTTAAAAATATCTCCTCCAGTAATATATGAACTAAATAATAAATTATTACTCCAATGTTTAAACAATTTCTGCGACAAAAAATTTAGACGCTCTGTTGCAAATGTGAAACGAAAATAAACAAATTAGTGATCAGTAATGCGTAGATCCTCCACTGTTCTTAATCATTTCCAATAGTCGGTTATTAATAGATCTATATAAATTTAACACATAATTTTGAGGGATATTCTGCCATTCAGTCACTATTGAAGTTTTCAGTACCTGTACAGTGAAATATTGACGGCCTCCGCCATTAACGTGACGTGCCAATTCACCCCACATGTTTTCAATAATGTTTAAGTCTGGTGACCGTGCCGGCCACTGTAAAGTTTTAATCTTTTTCTCTTTAAACCGTTCAGTAATGGTTTTTGCTTTATGCATTGGCGCGTTATCTTGCTAAAAAACAAAATTGCGCCCGGCCCATTGGGTTCCAAAACGTAGAAGATTGTCGCGCAATAAGTCTTTATACGTCACAGATGTCATTTTGTTTGTGCAAAACACTATCTCACTTTTATCGCGAAATCCAATCGCTGCCCATATCATCACAGATCCACCCCCTAATTGTCTGGTCATTTTCGCTTTTGGTTCCTTTCTCAGATCATGATAATAATGCGAGTACCCATCCGGTCCGTCCAAATTAAAACGTTTCTCATCGGAAAATATAACTTTTTCCCATTGTTTCTTCCAGGATACGTGTTCTTCAGCAAATCTCAATCTCGCTTCTTTGTGTTTCGCCGAAAGTGGCGATTTTCTCAACATTTTCTTCCGTGATATTACCGGTGACGCCTTTAAAATCCTTTGAACATTACGCACGTGCGTTTGTACCCCCGCCTGTTCTGCAATAACTCTCGCCGACGCAGAAGAATTGGATGCACACCGCAATGTCATGCGTTTATCCAGTTCATTTACAGCTTTCGGTCGTCCCTGGCCTTTTGGTTTGCCGTAATTTTGCGGATCTTTTAGGAAATTTCTAACGGAATGATCGCTTCTTCGTAACCGACCTTCTTACTAACACCATCCTGGTGCCAGGGTAGAACTTTACCCCTTTCTATCAAGGGTAATTGCTTTTTTCTACCCATGTTGCAAACACTTTATAAAATATAATTTCTCGTGGTGAAATGTGTACACTTTACCAGCACAACCGCTGCATATAAAGAGAAGTATCAAATTAAAACATTTTTGCTTATATTAATGTAATAAATGCACAGGGTCTAAATTTTTATCGCATTTAATTAAAATTCCTATTTTGATCTGGGAAAATCCCAATTACCCCTCATAAAGCAATAAATATACCCAGAAATATCTATAAATGGACTATTTACATAACAAGTATTAATAACCCTCATTTACATTTTATATAATGTCTATAAACTTTGTTTCGTAAATAGAAACGATACCGCGTCTATGTTTTTGTCTCGTGTATCTCATGCTCTTTAATTAAAAGAATATTATAGCTATAGGTATTTATAACAATTTAAAATTAAAAAAGACGTAAAAAAGACAGGGTGCAGTTGCAAGTTTACGGGGTCCCTTTCCTCAAAATTTCTTACTTAGTCTTATATTTCGATTCTCCCTGGCAAAGATACAGTATCACAATGTAAAAGATGAGCCTGTAAAGCAGAATAATATTCACCAATTTCTCGAATTCTTAAAATTTTTAACAATATAGTATGTGACGCCAATACTTAATCTGAAAAAATCCAACTACAATTTTTGTTAGAGCAATTACATATTTTGTTGGATTAAATAAACATATTGTTCTTATTTTAAAAATACGGCGATTTGTTGCCTCATTTTTTTTTCTGCATCGCAATGCTGGATGAGATAAGATAGTAATACCAATTTTATACTTACCATACAAAGTAACTGTATGCACCGACTTATTCAAAACTCTCACAAAATGTCTATAGAGCAGGGGCTGGGCAAATTTTTTGGCTGTTGGTCCAGATTGGAAATGAAAGATTGGCGTGGGCCGCATTAAAAATTTGCCTGCGTAAATTTTAAATTTGGAAGGGGTAAATAAAAAAAAATATTTGCAAACAAAAAACGTGTATTATTTGTGGAAATTGAATTGAAGAAAAAAATAGTAGACATTTTTTAAACACCGAAGCAGATAAAATAATACGCTAGCCGAACGAAATTTCATCGCGAGCCGGATCCGCCCGCCGGGCCGCCATTTGCCTAGGGCTGCTATAAACCATTCTTTAGTCTGTGTCTATCACACATTAAGAAATGAAATAAACACAAGATAATATAAAATTTCTATTTTATTTCTTCTATAAAACAAATACAAGAACTGAAATAAAAAAAAAAGAGCGGTATAAGGTCGGGTAATAAGGCTGAACAAGTAATAAGACCAAGCGCCTAGAACACTAACAATAATATAATTTAACATTTCTTGCATTTAGTCCCATCTACTGCTTAGAGTAGAGTTGTAAACTTATTCAAATAAGGCAATAAATTAAGCAGTGCATCATTCCAGTTAGCCACCAAATTTGTGCTTGTTGATGTGCCGTACTATAAATATTTTCCGTTGGAAAGTAAGTAAAAAGTTTGTTGAAGTAGAATCTTGATCAAAATCGCTATATCGCATAAATTTAATAAAGATTAACAGTTAACCGCCGAATATTTCTCAGCGTAAAGCGCAGTAGAGCTAAATCCAGCACGGGCTCATTAGCTGAACCGCATTATAATCAACGGTAACTTTAATAAGTTAAATGACCTCTTAGAAAAGACTGACTGGAAAAAGAGCTACAATATGGATTAAAAAAGCCTGCATCATGATTCACTACCAGTAGCGTGCGCTCAACGTCCTGGCTGAAAAATAAAATAAAAGTCCTCAAATGTATTTACCCCAGTAATGGAGTAAATGTAAGACCTTTAGACATCTCCAGCGGGCTCCAAGCAACCCTTCAACAACAATGCCAAGCCGGAACAAGCTTTTGCACCCAGCCTTTCGACCGGCTGCCAAAGTTAATAACCTTTATCAGGCTGATACTGATGCGGAAAAAAACCAAGACAAATGGGACTTTAAAATCATTCTTTTGCAGGTGGTAGCTACAGATATACAAATATACAACCCATTAAAACAATCAAAGGGAAATTATAAAGCTGAAGGAATTAAAAAAAAGAGCTGCGTTTATGGAAACCCCCATTTTGGTTAAAAAGTTATCCCATTTGCCAACCAGCAGCTGTGATTAGTTTGTAACAGCGATTACGTAGCTGACATGCAAAGTTTTGGTGTAGATGCTGAAGATTTTGTTTACCCGGTATACGTTTGCTTGTGTTAAGGTTGGGATACATTTTTTGGTATTTCCTTTCTTTAGGAGCATGTATTTTTATATATTGGTAGAGCTAAATTAGGGAAATTGCTTGTTTTGCGCTAGTTTTGTCCAATGTTTTGGCAGTTTTGGTACGTTTGGTATAGGCATTGATGTAGGTTAAATTACTTTAGTTTCGGTTAGTTAATTCAAGTTATTCATTACATCTTAATCAGCGTATATTTTGGAAACTTCACTTTACTAAACAAAACTTATGTTGCGGGGTTGGTATTAAAACAGCAAAGTTGAAAAGTTGAGTGAACAGTTGAAAAATCGGGACAAAATACAATAAAAAATTCTTCTTCTTTCGGATATATTAATACAATTTAAAAAAATTTTATAACAGACACCGTTAGATCTTAAATTTAACGCGACGCTCTGTATATGCAGTGTAACGGTTCTTTTTGAAACCACAATTGAAACATTTGAACATTCGAAATAGTTGCGCCATCTAGCGAAAAGTTGCTGCATTGAATTCAAATAGAATTTTATATTTAATAATTTAACACTTATATTCCAACTTATTAATTATAAGAAATTAATTTAAATTATTTTAGTCAAATAAAACATTCCAGTATAGGCGAAAGTTAACATCGTCATTTTAAATATTTTATCTTAGTGAACTTCCGTTAAACTGTGGAGGCGCCATCTCGTAACCGAGGGAAGAACTAGAATCCACTAAAGGTAATCAGTCGTTACAATTTAAGACGCTAGGCGAGATTCAAATACGGATGTCGCGATGGAGATGGCGCTGTACTACGTAGATAAAATATATTTAAAAGGATATTTTAATTTAAAAAATCGAATTTACTATATGTTAATATATAAAATTAAAAGATTACAAAGAGAAATAAAAAAAAGTTAAATAAAAATCATGCAACAAAAGTATTCCCCTCTAGAACATTTATATTAAACGGAATCGACGTAAAAATTGCAAATTTTGGCGGAATTTAAATATTATCAATATCCAATAAATATCCATATTGTTAGCAAAATTTATGGATGAAGTTGCTTCCGGTAGATTAATTTGCTCTCCGTTTATTGTCAAAATCACCATACATAAACAATTCTTTCCAGGAAAAAGCAATTATGGATATATTCATCCGCTGCAAGTTTACGAAAACAACAAAACCATATTTTCTGAATTGATTATCATAGTTATAACATTGTTTTCGTGAGAAAGTATTGGTATTTTCATATAAAACGATATTCGCACCTTTACGAATTCCAACTGCGTCCTCACGAAAGGTGTAAACTGCATAAGATATCGAGGACGAAACCGTCAACCCACTCCCATCTTTAATATTCCATACAGAGCGATCGATTTTAGCGGCGTGTGAATGATTTAAATACTTTATTTTTTTATGGAAACTTGCCAGCGACGATATGTTTCGATCAGAAGAATCGTTGAGGTCACACAGCGAATGAAGAGGAGTGGTTCGGTCATTTTAATTTCGTTCCTTATAAACACATATAGAGGCTAGGGGTTCTCGGAAAAGTCGTCGAGCTTATATATGGCCTGCCTGCGACTGTTTATATGTTTGATGTTAGTTATGCGTATAAAGTGCAGTTACAGTGAGTTCCATACGTTGAATTGAAATACCGTAAAACAAGCCGGCCAAAAGAATAAAACAATCACTCATTTGTTCAGATTATGAGTTTTCCCAATTAGTTCCCAATTGCTTCATCGGAAAATGCGCATTGGGCATTGAAATAAATTACGAAGAAGAGAACAAGATTTATACGACTAGGCACGTGTATAGAACGCGGCAAAATAGCGCGAACAATTGAATTTGAACATTATGTAGAAAAGTTAGAGAGTTAAGTAGAAAAGAAAAGAAAAAAACGATCAAGATTCAAGTGCCTAAAACAAGAGATATCGCGATCCCAAATAGATTTTTGCCTATCACTGGGAAATTGTAGAGGTAGTGTTACAGTGGTCAGTTAACGCTGACTTTCTGCTACTGTCTGGTAAATAATTGCAATCGTTTCTATGTTGTTTCTGTTCCATATAGACTGCATACCACAGTAGATTTGCATAAATGGATTTGGATTTACAAAACAATCTGTTTAACGGACTCAAATTGTATTTGGCCAGAATGACCGACAAGTCAAATAAGTTATTCTCGAAAAAAAAAAAACGGGCCGATGATTCAATTTGCCGAAATCGTGCACCATATTGTTACTTTTTCAGAATAAAGAGGCGTTTAATGAAATAAACGAGGGTTTGCATCCGCCCAATATCTGAAATTTTGTTTATTGACAAAACGTGATAGGTGGAAATGCGCCTCATCTACAAGTTATTCACTTGGTCACCTTCTGAGCATATTCTCACAACTCTTGTTATTCTGATAATGGGCTTTAACTGCGAAGCCGCGTTTTTTACCCGTCCAACGGTTCATTGGTAGGCTGCGCTGATGGTGGGGGGCCAACGACATTCGTACCCACTCCCAACTTACGAGCTCTAAAGTTCACTTCAAATCACCCTGTTTCATTGCCGGACCCTGTATTTTAATAAGTAATCTTAAATCACCAGATTCATTTTTCAAAATTGGCTTATCCGTCCATAAAATGTTACTGTAAGTTTTAAAAAAATAAACCAACGGGTCTACTATCGACCAATAATGCTACAAGTTATCCCATCAACTTGTCTAACTTAAACACTTAAACACCGGTTAAGGTGAACACATCAGAAAATGCCTAGAAACCATAACCAAAAAATAATGCTAAGATAGCTTAGCTTCCTCATGGTATTGGTGGAATAATTCACGGCAAACGCAATAAAAGGAGAGAGAAAAAAATACACTAACACACGGTCATGTTTCTGCCTACTCTGCGTCATCAGCGTGGTTTCGAGCAGAGATATGAAAAATACTCTCGAAACCACGCTGATGACGCCGAGTAGACAGAAACATGTCCGTGTGTTAGTGTATTTTTTTCTCTCTCCTTTTATTGCGTTTGCCGTGAATTATTCCATCAATGGAGGAATCCATGAGGAAGCTAAGGTATCTTAGCATTATATTTTTTGGTTACCGGTTAAGGTGTTTAAGTGTTTAAGTCCCAACACTATGTCTCGTTAATTTAATCAAGGATATCATCTTCGTCGCACATTTTAATAACTTATCGATAAAATAATTGGCGAAGATGAAGACCTCGCTTGGCACGAATTAACTGATAAACGCATGACCGGAGTATGGAAGAAGGTATGGGTGGAGACATCGGACCAAGGGTTATTGAAGGTTTCTGGTGAGAGCCTTGGCTACAACAACCTTCAGGTATTGGCAGAGCAAGGAATTCATGTATAATTTGAAAATAGCGATCCTGAAAACGAAGAACCGAAAAAACTTGCTACAAATTTCCTTCCGTAAAGGTTGATCAAATCGTAGCCAATGATCCAGATTTTAAAAAGAGTGTGAAATCAAGATGAGGCGTTTTCGGTGCGAGAAATAAGAAACATGAAATAGCACTATGGACGATTTGATCGTAAAAACATCAAGAATTTCAGGGAGCCGGGACTTTCATCACAAAAATTAATTTCTTAATTCTATGACTTAAAATTAAGGCAGAATTTAGTCAGATTATTGGAATCAATTTTACAATTCACAATAACGAAATTTCTACGAAAATCTAAAAATCGCTTGAAAGTTAAAATACTATTTTAACATCTTTTACATACTTGAAATAAACAAATTCTAATTTTGTATCTTGATAGTAAGTGTCCAAGATTTCTGAACAGTGGTGTATAGAAAAATATCAAATCGAATACGAAAAACACACCCAGTGGACACATTAAACTGCTCCGTATTTATTTAACAAAGTGTTATACGCATCAGACGATAATGAAGATGAAATCTGCCTTCTTTCAGACAAACAACCATCATACGACAGCGCAGAATAAATGATGCTTATTTTTAATTGTTTGTTTTGTTCTTATTGTCATATTGCGGACGAAAATGTTTTACGCTGTCAGCTTTATTACCTTTGAATCGAGAATAGACATCGTGCTAATGTCGTTACATTGCTTGCGCAAAGATATTTCTTTTTGCTTTCGTACTTATGTATATCATTTTATACCGTATTCATGCAGAATTAATTAGATTTTCTTGCATGCAATTACCGGCAAAGGACGTATTCATTATTGGTTCGTTTGCGTATAGTGGCAACGATACATTCCAATCGGACAAATTGATATGCGTGCCAGGTGTTTGCTGACACTCTAAAATGAAAATAAATCGTTTCGAATGTCGAAGAAAAGAAAAATCTTCTCGGTTTTCTATACTTTATTATTGTTTCCAAGGAAATTAGTTGTAATGAGTGCCAAGGAATCATTCTTATAGGTCGACACCTCAAAAAATTGAAATAAAAACGATTTTATGATGATTAATTGTCACAATGCACAGAATAAACTTGAGGAGGAAAGACCTGCTCAGACGTTTAACGTAAATGAAGTAGTTTGGTTATTTTGATTTGAATTAAATATTTATTTAGTAGCATTTTTAACGTTATAGCTTCAACCTCTACAGTGCTGTACTTGAAGTATATCTTAGAATTTCCTTTATTGGAATGATAAGCGCTAAATTGTTGGTGTGGGGGTACTGCATTCGAACCCCGGACTCGCAACCCTCAGAGTAACGTTTTCCGTAGTTTCTCTTACCTAAATTGGGCGTGTATAATAATAGCTTATGGCCGGCGGTCGATGCTCGTAGAAATTAAGTTTTCAACACATAACTTGTGCGAAAAAGCTACTTGCAACCATAAACTCCGTATTTTTTTTGTATCTCTTGGAATTTATTGCTTAAAATTAATCGGATTTTAAGGAACGGTTTTATATTTTAATCATCACAAAAGATACACGGTTTCAGTGTATATCAATTAGGAGGTTAACGAATTAAAACTTTGATTTCATAAAGTTTGACTTTCATAATAACAATCTATGCCTTCGTATACCACTGATACCTTTACGTCTGCGCTGATGGAATATTTTGAGATGTTCGCTCTTAATACTCGGCAAATTTCGAGTAAGAAAAACCATGGAAAACCCTTACAATGAGAGTTGCGAGCCCGGTGTTCGAACCTTATACCTTGAAATTTTCATAAAAATATGAAGGATTCCAGTTTAATTTTATTTGACAAATGTATTTACTATTTGACAAAATACGTCAAAAAATTTGGTTTAAAATGGCAAGAAAATTTCTGGAAATTTTTTTTAATTTCGGTCAACCTTAAAAGTGCAAATTCGAAACGAAGATCGTTTCTTGCAACAAAATTGTATCATTTACCGTAAAAGCTCGTATTTAAGCTTCTTGAGGCTTATACTACTAGAAACTCGCATACTTACATAGCCTCAGGCTACAGAATTAAATCACAATTCACGTAGTTGCAAAAAATAATAGAATGTTGATAATTTTAATTTTAAATTAAGTTAGCCACGAATTAAAATTTAATTCGCGGTTAAATTAATTACTGTTTACATATACATTTTTAGCTGGTTTAATTCGCGATTAATTGGAATTAAAATTACAAATATGTTATTACTAAATTTAGACGATCATCTGTTCTATTTTAAAGAAATTCTTGTTAAATTTCTGCAAATAACAGTTACTGTCCTGGTATTTTACTGTATCCCGCGTTAATGTTGTTAATGTGATTGGTAGAATCGTGATTAATAACTTGAAAAAGTTAAGTTAATTAGAGATTAACGTGCTAATTCGTAATTAAATATTTAATTCACTTCCTGTAAACCAGGGTTAATGTTGTGAACTTCTAATGGACGCAATAAAGGTTAACGGGAAATTAATATTATAAATTCCGTTATCCAAACAAATCTCCATTAAGGACAGCTGGCAACTTTGGGATAAATACTGAAGAAATTTACAGACCTTTATAGGCATCACTTCACTCTAAAGGACACCTACAGGATGTATTCATAAAGTAGCATTAGCACAGTCTACATGATTTTTCCTACAAAATAGAATAGAATCCCGCCAATTCTGATCTGAAAATTAAGCGCAACGATTTCCTCCTTCGCTAATAACCATCGCGTTAGATCAGGTCAACGCATCGTAATCCGCGAACCACTCCATTTACGCCAATCGCGTGCTGCTACTCTTTAATTCATGTATTTGTTTTCTCGCATCTCATACGTGCATACGTAACAAATGGACAACATCCGATCCCGTAGAGCGAAAGAAATGCGGTACAGTTACACGCAGCATAATTATTACCATACGTTTACGTCTATAAACACCAGTTTGGTGAGATGATATTAAAATATCGGGAGGACTGTGCCCAACACCGGTACAGATGCTACCCGTCTACCTATAACGAGCTTGTACGTGGAGATGCAGAGAAGAGAATCTGGGCGGATGTTGGCTGGAAGAACTGCTCCGGCATCCGGTAGTAGATGACCTGAGTGCGTAAAAAGGTGTTGCATATGCCGTATATAACCGTGTATACGTGGATGTGTGCGTAATATGTGGGGTAGTCGAGAGGACGTAAGCACAGGAAACATCTACATCCACCAGTGGTGGAATATTGGCAATATTAACGAGAGAAAAAAAGAGAAATCTCTAGAAGGTGTCATATTCGTTAGAGGTTGTTATCCAACTGTACCTACTTATTTCGAAAGGAGAAAATGAAATATTGACACGTTTTGTGGGAAAAAAAGAATTATGATTTTTTAAAGGAGAAAGGAGAAAAAATGGTTCTTGTTGACAATAATGGCGCCACTTTAAAAGTAACATAATCACTAAGAAAACACAATATGTATTTACCATTAATAAGTTCATCAATTTCATCGTAAAATATCATTTTTTTGTATCAGTTCCATAAATTCATAATGGAAAAATTGAGAATATTCTGGTTATCCTATCTTAAGATCTACGCGACTCTATTATTGCGAGGAGAGACTGTAAATACAATCTGTTGCAAGCATATGTGAGGTACTTCAGGATCCCAACGACATACTGGAGAAATCGGCATTGTTGCAATGCGCCAATCCTTTCTTCGAGCTTAATTATTGTTATAATCTTTCATTGCTTCCGCTCTCCTCGCGTGTAGCATGGATAATTTCGTACTTCCTTCTTTAAACGGAGTGTCCGATGTCTTATGTAAATTTCACGCTAGATCGGACGTTCCTATTCATTAACAATACAGGATGAATATTTTATTTATCTCCATTTTTTTTTTTAGATACAAATCTAAAGATTAAATGGACTCACGTAGTCAATATAAATTGTTGGTCAATTGAAGTGGTTCGCTAAGAATTAACAAAAAGAAAACATTTTTTTCTGTAAAAGATCAGCATTTAAGACTTTAGGTCAGACGAAGTGGTGGTTTGTGCAGTTACAGGAGTGGTTGCATCTAATTTAACAGTTAAAAAACAGTTAAAAAAAGCACGAATTTGGAAGAAGATCCATATGCCCAGTAATCACAGGGCAGTACAAGTTCGCTACGAGGCGGTAGGCGGCAAAGATGGGGGAGAAGATATCTTTCCTCTGACGAGTCCAGATTCACTTTACATCATTTTAATGGCAGAGAGGAGGTATGGAGAAAGGTATCTTGAAAGAAACGTTGCTCCACGTAGAGGTGGTGGGGTTACGGTTTGAGATAGAATATCTTTAAACTATCGCAACGAGCTGGTAGTTTTGAAGAAATCAAAGAATATGTAAGGTCTCGCCTGCATATAATTTAAACGTTTTTAAAGCGGAGTTAATTACTCGAATATCATTGTAAAGAAGACCACCCAACATTATTTCAAATTCAAATATTCATGCGCACACAAGAAACGATCCGATTTATACAGTTTCGGCTTGTTTGTTTAACTGAAATGATGTTAATTGCCTAAATTAAAGCTTAATATATTAACAAACAAACAATATTACACACGCGGAAGTTGATAAAGCCAATTAAAGTTAATCAATTCATTAACGAAATCTAAGAGGAAACATCTATTATCTATTTCCCGCATCCACTGTTTTTGTAGAGCGTATACAGCACGTGCTATGATTAACGCACTCTACAAGTATCTATTGTGCGGTTACCTCTCGATATTCATTGTCTAACCATTGTTTCTTTTCATAATAGAATTTGTTAGACGCGTTCACGCAAGGACACGCTGAGGGTACTTTGTCTCCTGGGATGAGATTTTTATCCTTTGTTCGATCACGGATAATCTCGCGCTGATGATGAGACAATCGTATGAAACTTAATAAAAGAGATCCTTGCGGAAGGATATTTTTGCGCTTCCTGACGAATTTGATGTTAAGGTATTCGCTATTATTTAGCGAGGATTTATTACATCGCGTAGTTGACAATAATGGTCTTCTTTATTGTTTTTACTTCGAACTTTCGATAATTAATTCTTTTTTTCTGTTTTCGTTTGTTATTGCTTTTAATTTAATCACACTCCTTTGTTCAATCGCGATAGCGATTGTTTTGAGTACAGCAAATTGTGAACTGTTGACCGAATGTCGGTTGAAAATGACGCATCCTCGAAACAGCTGTCTCGGATTGA
>LR737382.1:18936581-18975374 GCA_902655005.2 Marronus borbonicus
TCGTATATATACAATAATTTGAATTACAGCTGCCATCTTCCACAAAGATGCACTGATGAACCGTATTACGGCGAAATGGCGCATTTGCACGTAGTGGTTGTTGGTAGCGTGTATTATTATTAAGTAGGATTAGTGTTTGTATAATTTGTTACCCAATGTTCTAGAACCACATCTAGTTGGGAAATAAGTAACTTGATGGCCGCCGTTACATTTTCGACTAACAAATTTTTGTTCTCAAAAAAAAAAAAAAATAGAAAAAGCATTTAACTATCTTCGAAAACATGTCAGGCATCAACGAAAACTTGTCAAATTATTAGAAATAATCAGACAACATATGTTAGTTTTAAACTATTTTGTGAGAATCTTTAAAAGCAATAATAGGAAATATTGTAATAGTTTCTTGTAAATTGCGGGATTTTGGTGGATTTTTGGCAATATTCCATTGCCGTTAAATTTGTCAAACACCCCCGCGATGCATCTTTTAGCAGATCGTGTTAAATACATACTTCAAGAAACCCACTCGAATTGCAGAAGGTAACTGCTTTTAAAGAATATACGTAAATATTCTTAAAATCTCTATTTTGCTCTTAATCTTCATCATTTATTACCAACACAAAATATTTACTTTTAGATTTTACTGCACGCATGTTTATCTCAACTCTCCACGGGCACTCGAACAATATTTATGTGTTAACAGAGGTCCACCTGCCCCCTTCCCAACCTATATACCACATTTAAAAAAGTGAACTCGCTTTTTCGAATAGAACTCCAGCTCAGGTAAATTCCTTGTGTTAGATCGTCATGAATGATGGCCCGGCTCTTATTGAATGGACTTTTAAATAACGCAACAATAGAAATATAATGTAAGCTCTATCTTTCGTTTTCATGATCTATTGGCAGGGTACCGATCGTGAATGGTTCTCCCCTGCGTGCGATTCCTTTCTCGCTATAGACGAGGCCAGAATCCTTTTATTTCGAGCTGTTCGATTTTGGATAGTGTAGGCGTGGATTTTGTGAAGATACCTGTATTTTTTTTTCTTTAAAGGAGGGAGTTGAGAAATGAGAAAATTTTTATTTGAATTAGAAGAAGTTGCTTTAGGAAATAAAATCTGAAATGCAAATATATCCGTTTTCAAAACAATACACGATATACCATTGAACCTAACAATAATAGATTAATGCAATTGTTTTGCATTTAGAGCTATTATCCAAGTTACAAATGTTCATTATTCTTACCGCAATTACGTTTTAAAAGTGCAAAATTATGTCCAACATCACCTTATTACATATATTGCATCATTTTTAATTAGACATTTGCATTTGTAATTATTCTTGCGGGCTTTGTTACCTTCAAAATAAGTAATTATATTAATGACGGTGCGTATTATGCGTTAGAGTAAACGTGTTTAGAATAAGTAAATGTTTACCTATGTGCCAAGATTATTTAAGTTTTCTAACATTTAAATAGGTTATTCCTCTGCATGTCTTTACAGTAGGTATTGCCAGGTAGAATTCTAATCATAATCTATACGGGGTGACAATCGAAATTGATTTAATAGTTACGTGTCTAACAGAGGCAAAGAAAATTGTAGTGGGGATATTGAGCACATGTGATTTCTATTTATGATGTATTCCTCCCTCTGTTAGGTACGTTCGTAACTATTAAATCGGATATGGTTGCCAACCTGTAGGCTTTTATTCGTAAGTATTTTATTCAAATGTAGACATTTGTTTAAAAATTATGGAAATTGTTTATACCGTGGAAACCAGAAGTAAAAAGCGGAATAATAAAGGATGATTATTTTATCATTATTATTATTATTACTATTATTATAATCGGGCCATGGCACAGATGCCTTTAGTCACTACGACTTTAACAGATCTATTCTAACAAAATTCTCTTAAATGTGTTAGAATAGTTGGGGGCGTTTAATAAACCTTAGTATTACTCTAGGATCTCCTTCCTTCAGTTCAGTAGGTGTGAGAATACGACTGATTTGCATAATAATGTGTTCTGCGGTCTCTAGATCTTCTCAGCATGATCGATTTTCAGCTTTTCCTAGTTTATTTAAGTGATATTTGAGGGCTACTTGACCTGTTAAAGATCCCGCCAGTAGCACGATAGCATTACTTTTGCTGTCTTTGGCGAGCCTGATATGAGTGCTTTAATTCGCAATCTTTAGGGATTAAGAAGAATCGAAGAAGGTAAGAATGATGGAAAGATTTCAAGAATGTTCAAGTGAAAAAGCCCACCTTGGTCAATAAAGAACAGAAAACATTATGGACATTTGATAATAATAAGAATTCAGAATATTAAAAAATAATAACCTGAGAAGTGAAAACACACTAGAACACTGGATGGAAAAGAAACTAAACAAACGATTCCCAACAACGGAAGATAAAAAAAGAAACCAATCTGTAAAGTCTGAGTAAAGTCATATGTAAGGTTTCCAAAACGACGCTTGATCTTGAAGTAGACACAACTTTACTGCAAATCATTTTGAAGATGCCTTGCCTTTTGCCGGAGCACCAAATTCTATTCTTAAAGCGCGGCAGTTTGGTTCGTTTACAGCGTTGTAAAATAACAGTATACAACTACACACATTCACTTTGTTTATAGGAATTCATCACCGGGGTATGTCACAATCTATGATTATCATTCTTCACGTTTATCCAAATTATTAAAACTGAAATACGAAGCGCAACTATAAACATATTCAGCGACAGTCAAGCAGTTCTAAGCAATTGGGACACAACTTTGCGGTGGCTCCCAAGCTATCAAGGAATCGAGAGAAATGAAAAGGCCGATAAGCTAGCCACAGAAGCAGCAAAGTTCACTGGTACTAACCCCTTCCGTGGCCACATAGAACAAGCAATAAAAACATACGAGGACAATCAAAGAGCCTCATACTGGGCAAATGTTCCAGAACAAAAGCAAGCGAAAGCATTTGTTAAGCTCGCCATAGACATAAAAAATAATGCTATCGTCCAGCAAAGGTTAGTGGCAGGATTTCTGATAGGCCATGTAGCCCTAAAATATCACTTATTTAAACTAGGAGAAGTTCAAGTTCAAATCTGTCGTCTATGCTGAGAAGATCTGGAGATGGTAGAACTCATTCTATGCAAATGTGTTGCCATCAGTCGCACACGAGCCAACATTTCAGTAGGCAGTTTGTTGCATCTATTGAACTGAGTGAAGAAGATCCCAGAGTAGTGCTGAGGTTTATTAGAAGCCTCCGTCTATTCCAACACACACAAGGGAACTTTGTTATATTAATGTCGCAGTGACCAAACGCCATAATCTGCGCCATGGCTCAATAGTAACATTATAGAACAGTAACATTAAATTTTGCTAATTACACAAAGTTGGTAGAAAAAAATCATCTATGCTAGAATTAATCTTTGGTTTTGAATCTATTAAAAGGCAGCCGTTTAATATTTTCCTGAACATAGTTGTAGATTTTTATTCTTTGGTACTCTACACTATTACGTACTTTAAGAAGTTTTGTTTAAGGCGGTTTTAGGGAAGTACTTGCGGTGTCTCTAGTATTATACGATTTCGTACTTTTCAAGCAATTTTACATAGCAGCGCCTTTCAAACATTAACCCTCAATTGGTATCGCAGGGTCAAATTTGAACTTAGTAAATCATTTTAAAATTTGCGCAAAAACTATTAAATCTAGCAACATAATTTGCCCGGTATTCTTTCTGTACGTAGTCTTATTTGCTGTATTAGTCCCATATAAACTTATAGTCCTACTCTGCTGTACATATTACGATATTGTTCTGCTTGCAGCTCAATGCGATACACATTTTTAAAAGAAAGTTGTTGATTTTAACCAGTTTGCAACAACTAGCCTGTACAATTACACACGTTGCATTTGGGCTTATTCTGTTCCCGAACTGATCGATTAATTTACATTGTTTTACATATGTACTTACATTTCATACTTGAGGGTGTAGGGGCTTATGGCATTGTACAATCGAAATAATTACCTGAAACAAAGAAAATTGCATCAAATACATGTCCGATATAAGCCTAATACGAAATTTGCAACGGTCCAATTACATCGAAGCTAATTTTCTATAACAATCCGAGTTTGAAGTATTTTTCTAATGTACCTGTATATCCATAGTTACCTCAACGCCTAAGAAATGCATACATCAATAGAAGGCCTATCGATGGCCATTCACCAGAGTCATCTTTCAGGTAACTTGACCACTTGAAAATATTTTTCGAATCTTAGCTTGGTCAATTCTTCGAATCGAACATAATATACCACGAGTTTGTAACACGAGAACTAAGAGTTTTGCAAATACAATATTCACGACAGATTGCCGGGATATCATTTCAAGTTCGTTTCTTTGGTCCTGAAAAAACCTTAGTTTACGATGTGTGTTCTAGAAGCTTGAATCGTTTAGATGGAATGTTCGGAGAGTTAATGAAATGAGCGATAAAAAGAATGATGTATGCGTTTTATAGAGAAACAATACGCTGATACGGTTTTAATCGCGCTGACTCATTTTTAATGAAGTATGCTACATACTATCAAATGCTGGACTAAAACGTATGTATGGGATAGAAAATATATAGATGTGTTTTTAATTTGAATTATATTAAAGCCTTATTCTAGCTTTATTTGTATATATATGTACGTATTACTTAAAAAAAAAAGAATTAGTAATTACCAAGAAAGACATATGGTGGTTAGAAACACATAGAATAACACGCAGATTAAATATGAATTATGGATTTTGACCTTGGAAGCAGTTGGTCCAATTAATTTTGGAGAGTAAAGGGTATATTTCGTGTTTTTACTTTTGGTTTTTTTATGTAATTTAGTGTTTTACAAAATGGAAAGCCGCAGCATGACTTTCAACGAACAACTTATAGAAGAAGTAAAAAAATATCCTTTTCTCTTTAATAAGAAGGACCGAGATTAAAAAAAGTAAAGTTTGGCATGATATTGGAATGAAATTCGATTTAACAGATAAGTACATTGAAGAAACTAGAATATTAAATTTTGATAACCTCAAAGGCGTCGTTCTTGTAGATGAGGAATCTAGTAAAAGATGGAAAAGTTTCCGGGATTCAAGGGAATTAAAAAAGCAATCCGAAATTAATTCTTCGAGGAGCCAGTCACAGCAACTAGAGACCCAACACTAGGAGCTGTGTGATTTCTAAAAGATCGCTGCGAACCCAACAAAAAGTATGAACAGGTAACATAATTCGAAAACTAAAAAAATACATTGTTACGGAACTGCCACAAATTATAAAGCACCTAGTTCCCCTCAAATTGAAGAAAGAAGTTATTCGAATGACCAGGTATTGGTTTTTGATGAGATAGAAGAAGATGAAAGAAGGGTAGAAACAACTTAGCTCAAAGTTCTCCTTAGCTGAATATATTTTTACGCACTTTCCGAGTAAATAACATCTGTTAACATTGAAATTTATTCAAGGCAATGCGCCTGCACAAACAGCAAGTATAAATATCGCCAATTAATTTAATTAATTGGACTACGACCGACGTCAATTATATCTCCGAAACATTGCTCACTAATGTCTCTGCCATTAGCGGAAAAATTAAAAATCATCGAAGAAATCAATGAAGCGGATCTAGAAAACAAGATGTAGCCACTAAATGTAGTGCATCAATTTTGTAAAAAATAAGAATCGTCCATACGTAATATTCTGGAGAGTATGGATGGCGAAGAAGTGCGAAAGAAGCGAACGAATTAAGAAACCAAAATACATAAACGCGTATATTGCCGTATTGGAATGGTTCAAAACCACAAGAGCTTAAAAATAATTAAACAAAAATCTTTGGCGGAAACGAAGGTATCTGCAACGTTTTTCTCGAATATTAGTAAAAAAGACATGTGAGAAAAGCGCTGATGTGAATGACGAAGATTGCGGAAACTGGAAGCGTAATGCTTTACCGGAATTATTGGTACACTGTAAGGGGCGAAATATGTTCAACGCTGACGAAACGTGGATGATCAAATTGGATTGGAAGTTCTCCTCAGAAAACGGGAAAATTGTTATAATTATTGGGGCAATTGTTTCGCTCACTCACCAAATTAAAATCGACTGAATTCAAATTTTTTCCTCCTAACATGACGAAATTACAGCCACTTAACCGGGGAATTCCAGAAAACTTTAAATATCATTATCGGCGGAGAATTTTATTCAAAGTCATTAAGGATCAAATTGTCTATGATGGATGCCATTCAAGAAGTCTTGGAAGACTTCTAATTGCTTCGAAAGGGCTGGTTTTGGGAAGCATTTAGTGCGGGATGAAGACGATATTACAAAAACCATTGAAATTTTACGTATTTTTCGATATAGTGAATAAGAAACAATAGAAGAACCCTACAAAAATTTTAATAATACCGAAGCGTTCTTTGAAACAATTAGCAAAAATAATAAAAAGCAAGGCACTTATTACAGATTCTGCTAAAACTATTTTTTTATTTTTATTAGACTTTTGTGTGATAAAAAGTACGTTTCCCCTTTATAATAGGCGCAAACACCGTACAGCCCCAACTGACTACTTTCTATTTTCAAAATTAAAATCGGAGCTAAAGAGGAGGCTGTTTAACAACGATGAAGAGATTCGTGAGGCACATTTCGAGCGGGTGTGGAACAGGGCATAATTGCGCAAATATTCAAGAAAATGTTTCACTTTGTTTCAATCATTATTTTTTTTGAAACGTAATTTAAATACTATTGCCGCTTCATCTTCTATAACGTCCTTCGTAGAAAGCAATTAATTTATCCGTAGGTATCGTTTCTTGTAATTGTATTATTTTGCTTGCCTATTCGAATTCATAACAAAAACGTTATTAACGTCGCAGTAAAATTGCTTTATGGTCTATTATACTTATTATCTTAACTATTCGCCTCATTTCATTCCATACCAGAGCGTAGATATTTTATTATTGACAATTCGATTTAACACACTCGTTTAGCTTTGCAATTTGCTTTTGCGATTAACCGTAATCAAAATTTTTATGACGAGACATCATAGTCATCGTCGATGAATAAGCAATCTTGCTTTTGTCTTAAGAACGGGTCGCATATACGAGACAATAAACAATACGAAGTCGAGAGATTATCGCGGATCAAAGAATTCGCCACGAACGTAGCCCGGTTTTGAGTTTTGCCCCGGCGTGAATTAGCATAATTTTTAGACACACACGATTCCCTAGACCGTGACATTGTTATTACAATGTGCTTGACGAGGCTTGACGAAATTTCACAATATTTTTACACGTTCTTCGTCTATTTCAACTATCAAGGAATTTTCGTTTTAGTTTTCGATATTGGTTGCATTACTAGCTGATTCTTGTTTGTTTTGCGATCATATCTGGAGTTGGAAGTAAACATTCTTAATGTAATGTGTGTAAGCATTGTAAATAAATATTTATATTTGATAAAATGAAATTTTTTCGTTTTCAAACGGTTTGCTTATTGCTATATTTATACGTTGGTTTAATCTCCAATTATGAAGTTTGTTCATGTGCAACTAATAGTTCTAGATTTTAGAAATGTAGACATGAAGTATGCCGCAAATACATAGGCGCTGTTGCAAAATTTGTCAATAACTAACCAGCACTAGGCTAGCCACGCATTATCCTCACTTTATTATTTTTTTCTAAATTTGGAACGATTCCTTTGTTCATATCTAGCAATATTATTTTGGGAATAATCAACGATTGTTTGACCCCATCATTAGAATAAAAATAATCAAACAAACTGTAGGTCTCTCCTAAAATCTGCAGCTACGTCGAGGGCGTACAGTACTCGACGAATTTGTACGTGTGTGAGTCCATTTAGAGAAACCAGACGAGGAACGTGTGCCTAACACAGGCCCAAACGTTATTCGTTTTATACAGTATGTTCAGCGAGGAATAACAGAAGAACGCGTTATCTCCAAAACAAACGAAGATTTTGACATTCTGAAAATTTTGCTATAAATGTACGGCAAGTGCATATAATTTGTGGTATTTTTTTGAATTAAATGCACTAAATAACTTATTTTTTTAAGAGAATCCCCTGAATTTTGGAGTCTACAAAATACATAAAAAATGTTGGTGAGTTGATAGACCACCCACGCCGTCCACCAGATTTAGCATACAGCGATTTTCTTTGTTTCTTAGATTTAACATTTTGTTCGGAGGACACAGATTTTTATCGATTGAGGACGCCATCAAATTTGTAAATGCGTATTTCGTAGAAAGATGTCAACTACTATTTGGGTGGCTTAAAAAATTGCAAAAACACTGGGAGAAGTGTATAGACTTATGTTGAGAAATGGAAAAAAAGGACTTGTTTCTGGCTGAAAACTTGTTATAAGCTGAACAAGCGATTGGCACATACCAACACCATCCAACTTTGCAAGTAAACTTGTCTAAACATCAACTTGTCCACGTTGAAGTACGTGCAAGCTAAGTTAGCAATTACGTATCTGCCATAAATCCGTATCGGTGCATCCTAAGTTAACATTAGGACATGTTCTAACTAGCAAGAACATTTTTACAATTTTTTTGAGAGTAGTATGTACGCGATATTGAAGTCATCTTCGCTAGAGGAAGGTAGAATCTGAGTCAACATAACTTATATGTGCCGGAAAAGAATTGGGGAAACATCAGAGAAGTATCTCTAAAGCTATGCCCCCCTCTGATATCGTCGAATTAATTACTCGGACTTGTATGTTTTCTTACAATTAGGAAGTTCGAGTTTAGAATTATTTGAAGAATAAAATTAAAATGACAGTAAGGAGCAAATAATGCTATTGCTATCTTCAACCTGAATCAGCTTAAATATTAGTTTTATAAACGGAGAAGCTTCTGAAGATAACTCTTCAAACAAAAGCTCCAAACACAGTGCATTGGTAAAAATTCTATGCGAGGTTCCGAAACGAAGAACCTACGCACATACGTCAATATACAGCAGAATTCTCAAATATCTCCTTGCTACATCGCATCAATAACTCCAGTACAATGCACGATGCAAACCCGTACTAACTAAATATCTTAATAGCTCATTTATGACATGATTCATCAATTGTGCATACTTCATTTCGTATTATATAGCGTTAATATAAAGGAATCAACAATTCCTTTATCAATTGCAGTGATTTATCTTCTAGGAAAATCCCTCAAATTATCCGCAGAAGCACTTTCGCACGTATTCTTCGATTGTCTTAATTTTACGATGACGTCACGCCTTCAGTTATAAAAATTTGATACGCTGTATTAACGCTGAACATTTGTTTGACTTCTGTTTGCTAAACAAGGCCAATCCGAACCTATCTATTTAAATAATAACCCAGCGGGAGGTCAAATCGTAAATATTGCTGTTTTTTTTCTTCAACTTCGTTTGGTTCCGTTCAAGGACGGCGTATTACGTATTTGGAATTAATAGGATTGAATGTATAAGCGATTAAAGCGAAAATAAATTCAATGTATGGATATATGCAGGCACCTTAATTTTCTAATTAAATCTAATTCGATATTTTCATTGGGTAAAACGAAAATTATTTTTAAAATTGTGATAATCCTATGTATGAAGTCCCAATCGTATTAGAAATAAATAGTTAATAGTTAGAAGCTTGCCGAACGAAAAAGAAAACATTTTGAAAGCAGATCGCATTATGTATTCAGTCGACTTGTCTATCTAGCTTTTAACATCGTAACTTATTTAAGATTCATGAACTACGAATGGATTGGAAATATGTATTGAGAAAGCAACAGGAGTTGCAGACCTTATTTTGCTTCTGAATAGTCTTCTCCTCTTAGCCGCGGACAGGTCGCCCATTCATGTTTATTAACATACGCGGTTCCATTCAAGTCAGAAGTTGATCAACTATTTAGAATTTAAAATTAACCAAACGAGTTCGGTGATGCTTCATACCATTTGCATTCTAATAGATTTAATGCTAAAATTAAGCATTTAATTAGGCTTGGAATGTTATAAATCATGGGACAATAAGAGGAGTAAATATTATTAAATTAATGAATTTATTATGGAAATAAATGTTTTTTTCATGTTTTACCTTCATTAAAGGTAAATGTATTTTTTTTTATTGTTTTGCAAATTTTATGTAGTTCTTGCTGATTGGATACCGTCTGTAGTTTAAAAAAAATAAACTGCTCACACTATGTATATTAATAAATGGCTATTGCTAATCGCACTGGACGTACGTAATGCTTGTAATACCGCTGGTTGGAACTTAATACTAGCGAAACTTATCAGTAAGGAAAGTATCTGGTTGGTATCATTGCCAACTACCTTAGCAACAGAGAGCTGCAAATTGCGAAACGGAAAACGATCGGAATAGTAGCAGGGATCCGCTCTCGGACCTGTTCTATGGGACATCCTTTTCGATTACATCTTTAGAATAGAATTAAGCTTACTATAGACCCTGAGAATATGGGATACGCAGTCGACCTCGTATTAATGGTGGCTGGATATAAGAAACGTAGTGGGGAAAATGAATAAAAATCTTAGAAGTATGAAATTGATGATATTTGGCGCCAGAAAACACGGAAGCGCTCATTCTGAAAGGAAAACGGGACAAAATAGTTATGGTGACTGCTGAGAGCTGAGAGCATACATCCCATCGATCACCTAGGAACTCACAGCCCGCAGGAGTCCGTCACTCGCTGGAGGGA
The DNA here is from genome assembly GCA_902655005.2 of Marronus borbonicus. Classification (NCBI taxonomy): domain Eukaryota; kingdom Metazoa; phylum Arthropoda; class Insecta; order Coleoptera; family Scarabaeidae; genus Marronus; species Marronus borbonicus. Next base: position 18,947,262 of record LR737382.1, read on the forward strand.
AACCGGTTGGGCTTTTGTTGGGTGATGGTTGGTATCGATTTCTCGCAATCTACCACACATCTTACCCGCCGGAACCTAGATCAAGCAATGCGATAACTCACGTCCTGTAGAAGTCTAATCCGCCCAAGTGCGACAATTATCGACACCCACCCAAATCGTGCCTCACAGGATGTTCGTTACCCAGAAAACCCGGAATCGAGTCCAATCACGACGACTAGCTCCAGGCCTTGGTTTAGGCAAGGAGCTCCTGACATTTGAAGATTCCTCAACCAACCAGGATACGGTCGGCGTAGCAAAACGCTACCTCCTCCGCTGTGTATGTAAACCCCACCACGCTCGTTACTCTTACCGTATTTAACCAGAGAATGGGTTGTCCCCAAGGAAGAAAGGACAGGGAGCGTGTGGAAACATTAGAGTAGGATTTTTAAGATTTGTGAAATATCTAGGAATAGTCATAGATCATCGCCTCTGATTCGGGGAGCATTTTAAATACGTCCTCAAGAAAACAGAGAAAAAGGCAGTCATGACTCCTCGATTGATGCCAAATGCAGAAGGGCCCAGTAGTGGCAAAAGGATGCTACTGTGCGGATTGACGAATCGTATTGTGGGGGGCTGCGATTCATTACAAAGTACTGGACAGGCAGCGAGAAGGTAGTCCGCACTACGGCTGTGGCAGCATTAGCCAAGCGATAACGGTGAGACCTACTGGCATATGAGAGAAAGTTCATACATGAAGGCCCGAGATAGAGTGCGAAGGTCACCATGAAAACATGAAAAAACAAAATGTTTATAGAAATTTATTTTGTAATTTTAATAAATACTATCAGCTGCTAAAGTTAACACATTGTGCAATGTCTCCCATAACGATGTGAAGCAAGAATGAAATATTTTCACATAATCAAGTGATATAGCACAAAATCTTACAAAACAAAGTAACGTTAACTTTTCATATTACTTTCGATGGCGGCAGCAAGAAATTTTACGCCAGTTCTGTCGCTAGACGCAGCGAAAATAATAAAATTATAACTCAGCGTAATAACAATAACAGCTATGTCGAATGAAAATTGATGACCGTACGATTATACGCGAATGATACCAGCATGTGAAAACCGAGTATGATTGGGAAACCTTATACCTTATACGTTCTACTTGAACCGCACAGCGCCGTACTTGGACCTTAACCGTACGAAACAGTAGAGGAGACTAGTAGCGTTGAGTAGATCGTGGACTTCTCGGTTCTTCTGGTTTTTGTATTCCTCTGAATCAAGCTCCTTATGACATGACATCTACTTACTTTACTGCAACTCTGCTATACGGAACATAGTAGTGTTACAGTTTGTTGACCTTTATCATCGACGTTAGAAAAGAAATATTAATTGTTTTTACATCTGTTTTGTAACGTTAGATGATTCGGGCGTGTTGGTTGCACTTATTGCTAGTTATCTTTGTTATACGGTCTGTTTTATTTCAATCGAGTTATGTGCATGAAATTGAATAAAAGTGCTTTTGATATTTAAGATTTTAGCTCGGACAATTAACTCATTTAAGGAGATGTTATTCTTCCTTCTGTTAGTTGATCCTTAGATTTATTCAAACCTGCTTTGTATATGTTATAATGAAGCAATTCAGAATAGCAGGTGTTGTGGCACCTTTGAGTATGGCAGATGCCAGTTAAATTAGTGTATTATTAGTACTGGATGTCATCTGCAATATGTTTGATAAGTACTTTTTGTTATTATTAAAATAATCCAAATTACTTTCAACGTACGAAAGAACTTAGCGGACTCCAGGGTGTGGTTCCTATTAAGATCATGTAAATGGATAGAAATACAGAAAATGAATAAGAAGCCATAAGACATGGCTCGGTGTTTAAAAGCGAATCAAAATAAAAATGAAAATCGATCTCTCACATTAGTTATAAATGTTCAAACGTTGCCCTCGTAGACGCAACAAAGCCGAAAGTTCTTCGAATAAAGCTTATTGTAATATCTATTGAAATTAAATCCAAAGCTTCATGAAGATACGGCAAGTGACTTAGCCACAACGATAGTAGAAATGTCTTTCGGGTGATGTCGTGTAGTTAATATTTTACTTAACGTTTCGCTGACCATGCTGTCAGCTTCTTCAGAAGATTTCTAAAGACTCGGTCTCAGTCAGTCTTTAGAAAGCTTTAGAAGCTGACAGCATGGTCAGCGAAACGTCAAGTAAAATATTAACTACACGACATCACCCGAAAGACATTTCTACTATGGATTACGGTCGTGAAAGCCTACACTCAACTATTAGCCACAACAAATTTTTTAAATCCGGCAAGTCATTGGAAAAATAGAATTTTAACAATATTTTCGCGCAATAATTTTTTTACAACTTTTGGAGAGGATTATCTCAACGAATAATAGTAATGAAGCACCACAAACTGTGGACTCCAACTTGGACGCATCAGTTTCAAAGACGATGCCAGAACAACATCACCAACCACAGCACTCCTTCAAAAATACATCGTTGCTATGCACCAACAGATCAAGGGAAATCGACATCCGATATACTAGGAGATTGAGACGTCCTTAAGTATTTCAAAGACCTCAATCCGAAATATTCTGCATGATTGGTTTTATGGAAATTAGTTTCCTGTTGGATATCACTTCTTTTAGTTGAAGAACAAAGGTTGGTGTCGAAAAACTTTGAGTCGCTTCAGCAACGGAAGCTCAAAAATGTTTATAATATCGCAAATGGTGACAAATCATGGATTTATTCCTATGAAACGTCACTTAGTTGTGTGGGTGTCTCAAGATGAAGAGAAGCCAACAATAGTTATTCGTTCCCGAAATGTGCCGAAGAAAATGGTCGCAATGGTGCCGCAATTCCATTAGAGAATCGAACAACGGTTAATACCCCAATCATTTGTTTGTCCGAAGCGATTGCTCCTCTTGAAGTCCTTTCTGATGAAAGAATGCGTATCGTTGCCTTAGTAAGAAAAGCACGTAGCTCCATTTTTTTTTTCAGAATTAGTTTTTCCCAAAAATAATTAAAATTGTTCTACAATAACTTCTAAAAGGAAAGCAAAAGTTTACATTTTGGTCGTTTTAAAACTAAACTCTTCTTGGATCTCTTTGTAAATTTCTTTTTCATAGTGTTAGATTTACTTTCAAACTGTTGAATTTTGCGCCAGGCGCCGTATTTAAGGTTCGCTATAAATTTGATATGCGCCAATTCCCTCTACAACGAGAAAAAGAGCGTGTAAAAAGCAATGGCGACCAAGCCATGGGTAGCCTTAATTTCTCTAAAATAAATAATTGTTTTGTACAAAAGAAAGTTGAAGGAAATGAAGCAACGCGCTTTTCTCATTAAGGCAACGATATACTCCATTAGTGACTTAATTTTTTTCGTGCGTGACATGTGAATGTTCTTTTATGTCTTTGGAATGAATATTCTATTAAAAAAAAACACGATCACAATATAGCGGGTGCATGTTACAAAACGTATTGATCAAGCTTTTTAACCGCAAGAATTATTAGCAATTATCGAAAATAATTCCTATTCTACCACCAGTCATTTTGTATTTAAGGTTATTATTTAAGAATCGCTTTTAAATCGAAATTAATGGACGTAAATAACGCTCACCGAACTAATGAACTGTTAAAATTTCCGTAACTCGCTCCGCATAATATGAATTGTACATGCACGATTTCCATTGCTCAATAGCGTTATGAAATGGCGGCCGAAGCAGTTTCGTAACGTCCGGTGATCGTTGCTGTTGCGAAGTGAGAAGAAAAAAATGAAAAGAGAAACACCAATAAATGGATATTTTACATTAACGGGCGAATGGTGGTCGGCATTCGAAAGACGAGATTAGTTTTTGCGTTTACACACAATCAAAAGGGAGAACGATTGCCAACGCAGAAACGCAGCACTAGCCTCATTATTTTATTGCATCCTCTCGCATTCTATTAGCCCGTCGTCTGTTCAGATTCCAAACAAATAGATATCCCGCACAGATGGATTGGGTTGGGCAAAAAAGGACAAATTTGTCTCTAATGTATTATTTTCTTCTTGTTGGATATCTGCGTATGTTTGTGAGCCGTCTGCACTGTTTGGTGCATGTTTTGATCGTTACATTGATGGTTTTATGTATCCAATTACATTACTGCATCATTTCTCTGCGTCAAGTAATGAAAGTGATTTCGCCGTCTTGCCATACATTTATCTTCAAGGATAATAGCCGAAAAAAGAAAATTAAGTATTGAGACGTTATTTCCTCAATTCCCTATATTTTATCAAAATGGCCTAAACCATTTTGTCTTTAAACGAATTAATGTGGCATATGGCTCTGTGACTCGAAAACAAAAACATATAATAACAAAATCGTCATTTCTACGAAGACCATGTGTAAATAGCAGCTTAGAACAATAAAATTTGATATCCCGTATCCAACTTAACATTTGTTCCACTTGTTTCTTCCTTCGGAGGCCAATAAAAACTCCCATATTTACGCGAAATCTTAGCGGGAGGTCAGATCACAAGTGTTGCTGTTTTTTTTTCGCTTCGTAATGCCTCACAACAGCATCCAAGGGCAAAGGATTGTATTACATGTAAATAGAAATGCTCTAATACATATGTATTCAATCAGAAGCAAAGTTAATTCAATTTTAGTTGAAAAATATGTAGAATTGGTGAAAAATATGCCTAATTTAAATCTTGCTGGAGTCTCTATGTAATGAATAATTCAATTTGGGAAATATATTTATTATTTTAAAAGAATTCAAATAATTGAAAGGTTGTTAACAGAATTGTTGTTCAGAACCCACCTGCTATTTTCTTTTGGTGTTTCTTTCGGGAAGATTGAAGAAAATCAGCAGGTTGGTAAAGTGGTCAACCAAACAGCAAAAAATCCTTTTCGTTGATCCAGATCCTTATTGTGGGCTACAAAAGAAGCTAAAAATTAAGAAATGGGAAGAAGATCAAAAGGCCTTGCACTGACAAAGAACACCAGCCAAAAACAGCAAGAACAATGTTTTTTTCAGCAAGAAGAATTTCAGAATATTGGTAAGTTTATTGATACGTCATGCAGTCCTATAATGTCATTTAGTCGAAATGGAAAAAGGTGAAGATCAACTCTGTCTACATCCAGAAGACCTGGAAATGGTGAACCACATTTCTGTAAATGTCTTGCTATCAATCGCAGACCATTGTAAAACGCCTCAATTGGTCATTCTTAATAACTAATGAAGTGAAAGAAGATCTTAATTTCCATGCAACGCTGTAACCTATTTTAACGCAGCAGTAGACATCAACGTCGTTGTCCGGTTCATTTAGACGGCATTTTGTATTTATTATTAACAACTGCATCAAGAAATAAAAAAGCTGTATTTCAGAGCTAGTTATATTCAAATTTTACATTCAAGTTTTAATATGGCGGCCGTTCTTTTCTAAAAACAATCAAGTTACGACAAGGTTTTTTGCGGAGATTTTACCAATGCCAAAGGTATTTCGTCCGTTTGTCAATGCTTTCAAAAGATTTCACTTCCCACTCAATAAAAAAGGTGTATCTCAATTTTATTCGAAAACTAGAAACCAATTCCCACAAAGTCGATCGTTATATGTAAATATTAACTCATTTCCTTTAACAACAAGCCTCCTTCATCGTTTCCAAGTGTAACACTTACCTACTTCAGCAATTCAACAAACGTTAATGTTAGCAAATAAAACCAATGCTAAATGATGCATTTTAATTTGTCCAACTTCCTGACGGCGACGACAGATTCAAGTTTCGCATGACGTAGCGTCTTGCTCAACTACCCGTGCCCTAAATTCATCCGTAAAAACGCATGTGCAATTGCGGCCACAGAATAGCTTACACTTACATTTATCAAGTATACGTCTTTTTTGTTTGAAATTTTTACGTAGCTTATCTAAAGAGCGGTTAATATAAAAATAACGTTAATTAACACTTGTGTACCTGGTCCTTCCAATATTAATGTTTGGTGAAATTGTTGTAAATGTGCGTTTTAACATTATCAATCGGATTGAAATCTAAACTTCTTCAAGATGGCAGAAGCACGCTATTGTGCGTGCAAAATCTGCAAGTTTCTTTATATTTGAAAATGTTGTACTTCAGGGCCAAAAGACGATCATAAATCAATAATTTTTTTTGTACCTTTTCCAATAATTTTGATATACATTGCAATTAGAAATAATTTCATCCATTCCAAGGAAAAGGGATCTCATACCTCATCCAAGGTAAGAAAGTGATGAGAATTTTATGATAAAACGGTTCGTGGTAGACGTGGCTAGAGGTGACATTATTAATACATTCGATCTGAATGAATTTAGGGGATTAATTAAATAAATGGGAGTGGCTGGGGAAAAAATTTTATCCAAACCTCGATAAAAACGTGTTCTTGCAGACTTATGGTAATTACAAACCTCACCTCTGGGTTTATAGTATGTGCCTGCGGTCTGCAAGAGAGCACTTTCTTACCTAAGATTGAAATGTACTATTATTGTTAGCTTTAACGGTGGATCCTGTTTGAAGGAAGCATGTACTGAAGATGCCCATGAAGGTTGTAATCCAAGACAACCCTCAAGTGCACAGTTGGAAAAAAAGGTGATACAGGACCAAATACACTACGGTATCAGTGAGTTCCAACGGCTGACCTAACACTAGAGGGTTAAATATCTAATTCGCTTCAGTTATCCCAAGAGGAAGATTTAGCTTGAAATGAGTTAAGTCAGAGATCATATTACTTTTGAATTTTCTATATTAACCGTTTGATAAGTTGTTACAAATTTGAAAAGCCAATTATCTACGAAGGTAGTCTGGAGAGTTTCCTGTCTAACACTTCTTTTCCCAAACTGCTCCCATCACTTTAATTCATTTAAATAGCAGTTTCCATGTTGTTCTGCAAAATAGGCGTTCACTTCATTCGATGAAAATCTCTGTCCTCTGAGCAAAACCTTAAGGCTAGGAAACAGAAAGAAATCGCCGGGGACTAGATCTGGTAAAAAAAGCGAGTGGTCTATCAATTCGTTACTAAAGTGAGAGTTTTCTTCAAATGTGACCGTTTTTCTACAATTTCTGCCTTCAGTTTTTGTTTTCCATTTTTCAAGGTAGTCGATTAACGCAACTCTACAATTATCCGCAAAAACAATCTCATCATCTTTCCAGACGATGGAGCAGTCTTTGACTTTTTCAGAGAAAATTCACGCCTCGCAGTCCATTATTTCAATTGTGGTGCCAAATTTGGACTTGTTTGAACTTCTTCAACAGGCCTTTGGAATTGTTCACTCGAATACATTTTTAGTGCTTTTTCACTTCAATTAATGTATATGGCAAACACGTTCTTTTAAGATACGCGCAGCCTCTCCTATCTCTCTAACCGCATTTCCGATGCTATCGGTAATGGTTGTAGTTTTTGGCCATTCATAAACATTCATCCCTAACCGAGCTGATGCAACATTTAGATTCAGCTACCTAAAATGTCACTGTGACAAGTAACAGAGCACAGGCAGGAGAACAGGCAGAGTCTCCATCAGTGAGTTTATTGTGAGTTTGACTTTAATTCTCGTGGCGTGTTGCAAATGCAAGAATTTAAACACGACGCGATATTCAATTTTTTCCTTTTCTATAGAAACAACTGAGTGCCTTACACGGCTGAAACTTTCAAAAGAATCTTTCAACGCATGCGCAATTATATCGCCAGAATATTTTTAATAAGTAACTCCATCTTCATATTGAGGCTTGAAATGTTTCAAATTACCCTCGTAATAAAAGGTAAAATGCGTAAGAAATTGTATCGCACGCTTTTTAACTCGTGGGAACGCGCGTTTTCGTTAAACGCGAGGCGAAATAGAACATGAAATAACAGAATATTAAAATAGAGAGTGTTTAACGGTATTCGAAGTTACACGCTAGCATCTATTCACGTATAAAGCTAGGAAGATCTTCATGGCTTGAATTACAAAGAAGTCTTACGCGAAGGGAGTTCAGCATTTTTATTATTACTGGGAATACTTTCTATACTACAGTTATGCTGCGTTTACTTCTTTTTTTTTGCTTTCAGTCTCTTGCTCAGCGAGAACCATGTTTACGAAATGAATTTACAGCGTTTTAGATAAGGGAAATAAGTGGATAATTAAAGTCCAGTGGCCGATACGAAACGCCACCTCGTCGGGCAATAAATAATATCCGCTTATCGAAAGAGCGTGGCGACAACGACGTAGCCCACTAAATTACCGCCTGACATTCTTAATCGGTCATCATTTCATTAAAAGCGTTATTACGCTCTTGAGAATTGTTCGATAGGCAGGCGATAAATTTATTTTCATTTAATGCTGGTAATATGCGTTTCGACGGAATAAACGAAGTATTTGTTTTGCTTCGTCTATTTCGTTGTTGTTGTTTTATTGACTGCTTAAATCGACGGCGCGACGTGGTCCTTTCAGTTCCAGTGTCTTTTTCCATATCACAAACTACGTTTTAAACGAAGATATACGTTGTCTAATTGTCAATACATGTTTTATTGTAATTTAATTCCAAAATTATAGGCGTAAAAGTATTATATCAACAATTAGCAATTATTTTTTTAAATTTGAGACATCTAAGCTTGTGTGATATGAAGGTTGGTCACATTGTCACATTGGCCAACATCGACACTGAATAAAGATGCAACGTATCACTGTCTAAATTCAAAAATTTTGTTATTTTATTATTAATCGCCCATAAGTGTATGAAAAAGAAAATTACGTAAGCTTTCACGGCCAGAGTCAATTAAAACTAAGCGTGTTCCGAGTTTGTACCGTCTCGTGGTTAATCGAAAACTCGTCGTTTCGCCCACAATCATATGGGGCTTCTTCAGGAGTGGGAGAGGAAACTTATTGAATGGGAAGCAGTTGATCATGGTAACTTTGGATGTAAACCGTGTTAAAGGCGAAAATCAACTGTTGATTAAGCTCATAAGCTTTAGCGCAATTATTTACTACAGCTACAGTTGCAAATTAATGTGGTATCACCTTTTTTATTAGCTGAACACAATCTAGCAACCTTCCAACGTTCCAGAAAAGTAGATGTGTTCAACGAGAAATAGAATAATTTCTAATCAAGAAGCTGGGAATGTTGTCGTCATCGTCGTTTGAACAACTTCCATTTAGATGAGGGATGAGCCATCTATTAATAAACCAGTTGCGGTAATGTGGTATGTACACTGCCGTTCAGAGAAGTTCGGTCGGTTAGTAAAAAACATGAAAAGGTTACAGAAACAAACGAAACTAAAAACAAAATGCAATTTTATTGTATGTACAGGTAAAAATGACAAAAATAAATAAATAAAAAGTTATTCTGGCCTACTATAACATACTGAACATTAATTTTTTTTTCATTGAAGAAAACCTCCTTTGCTGTTAATCACCGCTCGAACTATTCTAGGTATTCTTTCGATAAGTTTTGTTAAAATGGATTGTGGAATATTAATCCATTCATGTTGCAGAATATTCCGTAAATGTTCTTGTGAAGTCGGGCATATTTTTCGGATCCTCCTGTCCAGTTCATCCCACAACAACTCTGTAGGGTTCAAATCTGGGCTTTTTGGGGGCCATGTCATTACTTGCAGGGTGTGCTGTTCTTCTTGCTCCTTTAGATAGTTCTGCCACACTAACGCAGTGTGCTTTGGGTCGTTGTCATGCATGAATGTAAAGTTACGGCCTATTATACGCAATCCTGATGGCACTGCATGATTCTGGAATATTGCAAAATAATTCTCCTTCCTCATTACACTCTACACTCTGCATAAATTTCCCGTCCCAGCAAAGGAGAAACATCCCCACACTAACACAGAACTACGCCCTTGCTTCACTGTTGGCACAATGCAGCTCGGGATCACTTTTCGGTTTTAGATCTTCGGACATAAACTCGTCGATTTTGCCCAAAAACCTCAAACTTTGACTCGTCACTCCAAAGCACGTGTTTCCAATCATCTCACGACCAATCTAGATGAGAACGGGCCCATTGTAGCTGTTTTGCTCTGTTGCCCCGACGTAATGAGGGTTTTCGAATGGCAATGCGTCCATGAAGGTCCGCTTGTCGAAGTTGACGTTTTACCGTACTCGCCGAAACTTGTTCTTCATGGCCGCGATTGACTTCGGCTGCTATTTTTGGCGCTGTTAATTTTCTATTGCGTTTGCTTACTAATACAATTCTCAAATCTTCAGCTTTTGTTGTTTTCCTAGATTCTCCAGGACGAACGCGATTTTCTATAGTTCCAGTTGTGCGATATCGCTTTATGATGTCATTTACTGTTGAACTTCTCATATTTATTTTTTCAGCAATTTGTCGCCCCGAATATCCTTCTTCAAACAGCGTAATAATGCGTGAACGTTCTTCTACACTGGTAGGCTTGCCACGTGCCATTTTGGAGCAAATTTTCGCGCAAAAACGACAGATGCACACCAACACTTTTAACAGTAAAATGAAGCAAATTTATATCTTTCCGTCTGTGATAAATAAACAAGAATGATACTGCGGTATATTTCCTAAATGTATTGTTCGTTAATAATCCCCAAACGACCCGTTTCAAAAGATCGGCACTTCCGAGAAATTCTCGGAATGATAATAAAAGGGACTTTATTGTGGTTGTCGCAATATTTCCACTTTACATAATAATTTATGGCTTTAATCCCTTAGAAAAGAGTGTATGCTTAATATTTTTCTAATTTTATGTATTAATAATTGTATACAGTGTGATATAATAGATTTTTATTGTATGACCGAACTTCACTGAACGGCAGTGTAGGTAGGAATGGTTTCACAGAAGATACAACATGAATTTTAAAGAATATCCCCAAAAGAGCACTTCGTATACCTAAGTAGAAACGAAAGGATTTGCAATTAAAAAGGGCAGTCCAAAAATTTTATGAACGCACCGGGTATATTCATTAATATCTTAAAACAACAGCTTTAAAGCAACTCTCCATTTCAATTCATCAAGCCGACGAGTCTCCGCTTTCATCGAACGCATAGCTTCTATACTTGCTGTATGTATGAGGAGACCCTAAAAAGCTACTACAATATTATACACCACTACACTACTTGCTCCTACATACAATACACCTTTCCATTCTTGCATTTTTCGCTGCAGCAGCGTCCTAGCGTCTGCATAATGCCTATCGGCGGTGTAAACGCGATGTCCTTGGGCCGTACGTTCATCACAGACGGATCCCACGCTCAGTTAAACGCTTTTGATGGATTCTCGCGATGGACCGTGGGTCCTACGTATGTAACGTACTCAACATAGGTAGTAGATCTTCAGATTTCTCACACTGAAATTCGTCTCTCGTCTCTTGCATCATCTCGCGCGCGTATATGGCGAGCCGGCCGCGTGAGTACGCTTCTATAACAAGTGGGTATCGCGTAGAATTTCTGAATCCCATCGTAATCGTGAATATGGCGCGATCGTATCTCGTCCAGTAGCCGCTGTTTGGAGGACGTTGACGCTAGGAAACGATATAATTAAGATTCAAACGATATTCGAAGCTGTTTTTTTTTTCGCCTGTTCGCGAATTAACCTTAACGAATTATACTTTTTTTAAGTGTAATTTGCTGGATTTGTTTTTTGGGACAAAAGAATTTGCTAAATGTAACGTTGCGTGCAATATAAGGAGATTGTTAACGAATGGAGGAGATAGATTGGATATTGGGATGGAAGGTCTCTTTTTTCCAAAAATTAATTTTGGTCAAACCTGAATAGCTAATAATAAAACTTATTTTGATTGATTTGGACATTATGGATGAAGCGATGGATGACCCTCTTGCATCACTAAATTCTCACCATCCAGTAGTTCATGTACATTTGGCGATAACGCAACGTGTTGGGGATACAAGTACTAAACAATTTTTGCAAAATTAATTAATTAAAGCAAAGCCGATTTTCTTCTTCAAGGATGTTTGGCAGCGATTGCTTACATGTACCGAGGTGAATAATGTTGTAGGCGTATTTTATGATACTTTTAATGATATCTTGAAGTGATGTGTGCCTCCACACAAAGTTCAATTGGGTAAAAATTGTGGAAATTAGAAATTTAATAGCAATTAGAAATATCATAGAATAATTAAAAATTTTCACGCGGAATTAGAATGTGGGAGGAATTGGAAAAATTATTGCGAAAAAGTTGAGTTATAAATTCAAACCAATAACTCAAATATTTGTTGGTCATTCGTATAAAATAAGAGAAAGAGCCTTACATGAACACATAGCTTTATATATAATAATGTTTGTTATTTCGGGAGTATAAATATAGCGAGAGGTTTCGCTCTCCACTCTATGCATGATCTTAGAGGCGAAAGAATAAGAAACCTAATGTCTAGAGCCTGTTGGGATATTTTAAGATCTCCTTTAAAGCACATTTGCAATCTTTACAATCTTCCAGAATTCCTCCAAATCATGTGGAGCAAAGTTAAGGACGAACGTTCGACCAATTTCTGTCTTGTCGTTAAGCAAATTTTACAGACAAAAATTTACGAGCAGGTTAAACCTAAATTGAGTGAAGATTGAATTTATTGATTTTCGCCAACGATGTGTCTAAATAGGATTGATCATGGTGGCTTTCTCTCAAAATTTCGTGGATTTGGGTTTTCTTACGATCTGATAACACTATTCTCTTCATATCTATGTAATAGGAGGCCATATGTTTGTTACAATGGATTGTGTTTTGATCTTTTCATAGTTACATCTGGAATTCTTCTGGGGAGCAGCTCGGACTTGCTACTCTTTCTTGTATTCACCTGATGTTTGCAACTAACTTCCAGTATCACCTTTGCGCAGATAAAAAAAATTCAATATGGAGTCAAATTAACAAGCTTTATTTAAACATTAATAAACGTAGTAAAATTAATTTTAGTAAGAAAAAGATCCAATTCCGATACTCGATTAGTGCAGTTTTTACGGGCGAAGATATGAACGTAGTTTTAGTTCGCGAAACCTTGGCAACCTGGAAAAGCCTATAATAATATCGGCATGTCGTCGTCTTCGTTCGGGACTTTACGAGAGTGACAAACCATTCTGGGTCACTTATTGATAATGTAGCGGCCAGTCTGGATGGTGACTTGTGTGATGTGTCGGTTTTGGATCCCGGTTTCTCAAATCGCTCTACTCAACTAATACATTTCACAGTAGAAATGTCTTTCGGGTGATGTCGTGTAGTTAATGTTTTACTTGACATTTCGCTAACCATGCCGTCAGCTTCTTCAGAAGATGTCTAAAGACTGTCTTTAGAAATCTTCTGAAGAAGCTGACAGCATGGTCAGCGAAACGTCAAGTAAAATATTAACTACACATCACCCGAAAGACATTTCTACTATGGATTACGGTCGTGAAAGCCTACACTCAACTATTAGTACATTTCACCATAATACAGAGGAATTCTAAACGGTACCTTATTTATAGACGCAGGTTAGGGTAATGTAAAGCAAGTAATGCAATAAAATTTGAAGATTGAGGAGTGCGATGGTATATCAGCGGATGCTAGTTATAATAATTTTTACAACACATTTTCTTACCATTTTAAGAAGGAGAAGAAAGAATATAATTGTTGTAAAAAGAACTATAATAAACTATAATAGTGGGAAATGATGATACTACAATAATACAGAATAATTCTTTCTAACACCCATTGTTAAAAGTGATCTCCTCATCGCTTCGACAACCCTAATTCTACGAGACACGACTCCATTGCTAGTTTTATGGTTTGGCTCAATACATTGCATCGTCTTTATTCCTTTTTCTTTTTTTCCAGATATTCCTGAAGTAGCAAACGTGATAAAAGTCTACAAGAAAGGAGATCTCAAGAATCTCCAGAACTATTGCCCAATATACCCCCGTACTGCCAATTTTCTCTCGGAATTGTACATATAAATGAAAAAAATTGTTTTTTAAGAAGTACAACTAATTGCTACAAACGTATTTCCCTTGGCTTCGTTGTTCGTAGACTTGACAAAAGCCTTGAACATAGTATACAATTGATTGAATTGGAAAACGACTGGGTAAGAGGCGTTGCTTTGGCATGGTTCGAAAGTTAATTTACCTACCCGCAAACAAAGAGTAATTTTCAAAAATTGCGAATCAGAGCTTTCTTCAATTAATAGAGGTGCACCTCAGGGGTCTATCCTAGGACCAGCTCTATTTTGAATTTTTATAAATGATCTTCGTTTATACTTAGGATAAATGCTTTTCAGTAGCAACAATTCTAAATCATAGAATATATTATCAATTGCATCAATTGTTTAATCCACAATACTTCAACAGTAAATCTAGGTAAAACTCAATGTATCCTTTTTCGTAAAAGTTTCAAGTATAACACTTAATCTTCTATCTTATCTATCTTAAAAAGGGGACGTTATTTATTTAATTCGTTCTCGTATTGGGCGTCTTCATGGACAAAAACCTCAGATGGGGATCACTCTTTGTAAAGAACTAAAATTGTTTTAGGAATAACTCAAGCGAATATTTATACAACAGAAGCAAGCAATCAAGACTCTCTATAATAATAATAGTAATAATAATAATAATAATACACATTTGTTTCGAATAGTAACATAATAGATGAAAAGTGGTCGTTCTGTGCTTCGGTGGTAGCAGATAATTCATATTTCTTGTGTTGTGTAAATGCGAGGAGTTAGTGGTAAACTCATCGCGGTATTTATAAACAAAAAATAGCACTTCATAGATATGCGAATCATAAAAGGTCAGGATACTGTATTCTTTAAAGGCGTCTCTACAGGAACTTCTCCAGCTGAGTCCTGCTAGCAATCTAATGGCTCTCTTTTGTAAAATAAAGACTCTAGAGGCATTAGTGCTCATTCCCCAATGAATAACTGCATAAGTCATTCGAGAATAAAAGTGAGAATAGAAACTTTTTAAGATATCAAAACCACAACTCCTCCGCAACGCGACAACTCGCTACATAGAGCGTCTACATGGTTTGCCCAACTAACATATTCGTCGACCAATACGCCGAGTAATCTTGTCGACTGAGTGAACTGGGTAAGTTGGTTATTTAAGGGAAAACCGGATATGTTATTTCTCCTTCTGTTAAATAAAAGAATTTCTATTTTATCCGAATTTAGTTTCAATTGATTTTTATCCATCCAATCTTGAACAGCAATAGAAATGCTAGTCACTTGCTGCAACAGCTTTTTGAGATTAGTTGAAGTAAGAACGCGTACAGAGTTAAATTTAATTCCAGGCCTAATGAAATTGGTAAATCATTCATATAGATCACAAATAAAGTTGGCCCGAGGATAGATCCTTGTGGCATCCCCCTGGCAACACTACATCCATCCGAACGAACACCGTCACAAACGACTCTCTGCTGGCGATCGGTTAAATATGATTTAAACCAGCTTTGGCATATTCCGTTGATACCACACCTTTCTAACTTATGCAACAAAATGGAATGATTAATACAGTCGAAAGCTTTCGACAGATCGATGAGTATCGCCACGCAAGGCGTCCCCGAATCAAGCGACTCATGAATGCTACTAATTAAATTAAATCGAGCAGTATTAGTTGATCGATTAGGCATAAAGCCGTGTTAAACTTTTGTAAATAAGATATATTTCTGTTCGTGATTGTTTCAATTATTTTTGAAAAAGTAGATATGATACTTATCGGTCGATAGTTATTTAAGTTATTATTATATTCTTGACTTTCGCGAAACGTGCAAGCAAACTTTTAAAACACACAGAATGTTAGCTTAAAAATGATAGCTATATGTACGAGGAAGTGCATCAATATCGATTTGATCTGATTTTTCAGTTTTAACGCAGCATCGTTATAATGTGAGAAATTGCAACTATCTATTGCTCCCTCCACATAAAGCGATTCTATTTCAAAAAATCCTAACTTTTTTAGGATTCAAGCTATTTAATAAATGAAAATTTTAAGTAGTTGTGGAATCGCTTAATTCTAGCAATACTTTGTACATTTCTTGTAGTCAAATTAAAGGTTATTATTATTATTCTAACGCAGAATAAATTATATAAGTACAACCTTGCATGGAATAATTTACCCTATCAGTCCGTATAGTATTGGTTTCTTCGTTACAATATACAAAACAACCTTCACGCAGGAGACGCTATTTACATCTAATACACTAAGAATTATTTATTTCTTACATCTATAAACGAGGAATTTTTTTCTATATATGTACATACATGTATAAAATGACATGTATGTACGTATATAATATAAACAGAGCACACTAAAAATTTCGCGTAGGCGTTCCATAAAATACCATAGACGTACCAAGAATGAGAATTACTGTTATATAACGTCGGTAGGTATGTAAACGGCTAGTTTGTCGGTTTGCTCCGCGAACGTAGCGTATAATATACTTATAAAGTAACCGGTTTCAACGACATCAACAGGAAGCATTAATAATCGATGGTAATGGAATAGGGAATAAAATTAAATTTAGATAAGCGACTACATAGTCCATATATATACATCAGATAGATCTCTATTCATTAACTTCTTTACTATGTTGAATGTATTTTCTAAAACACCACTTATATACAGTTTGTTCGGAAATTTAACGAATTACACCCGTCTAAAACATATTACGTATTCGAACGGTTTTCAAACGATCTGTAATAGCACCGAGAGAGTTACCTAGCTTGATCTCGCGTTGAAATCTTTCCGAACGCGGCGTGCCGTGTATATGAAAATATCGACGTCGCGCTGTGGTTCGTTTAAATTCAATATGGAGATTAAAAAAGAAAAAACTCAACTCACCTTGACGATATTCAATACAAGTACAGTATTGAAACTTATCTCGTGTGTGTTAAGCTATATTTTACTGCTTTGTGTTACTCTGCATGTTACTACAAGGACGGTGTACCCTTCCTTATTCTAACAAAAGTAAATATTTATTATTTCAATAATACTCGCAGCATTCCTAGCAAATAGAGATAATTTATTAATGTATGCATTACAGTATTTTCTACATACAAAAAAATTGTATTTAACAAAATAGAAGTACATTGAAAGATCTATATTGACAATTTAAACACTTGTAGTTAGTGTAACTAACAGTTATAAACCACAACAAATACTATGCTAAGATAGTTTAGCTTCCTCATGGTATTGATGGAATAATTCACGGCAAACGCAACAAAAGGAGAGAAAAAAATTACACTAACACACGGATTTTTTTTTTCTCTCCTTTTGTTGCGTTTGCCGTGAATTATTCCATTAATACCATGAGGAAGCTAAGCTATCTTAGCATTATATTTTTTGGTTATTGTTTCTAGGCATTTTCTGATGTGTTCTGTTCACAACAAATACCTTTAACATTACAACTTTGGCTGTATATGAGAAAGTTGTCTTTCAATAGAGAAAAGG
This sequence comes from Marronus borbonicus, assembly GCA_902655005.2. Taxonomy (NCBI): domain Eukaryota; kingdom Metazoa; phylum Arthropoda; class Insecta; order Coleoptera; family Scarabaeidae; genus Marronus; species Marronus borbonicus. The sequence continues at coordinate 18,964,652 of LR737382.1, forward strand.
CGATTCACACTGGAAATATTATTATTTATGCTATCCTCTTAAAAATGAAGATAATATTTTGAGATAATTACGAGAAAGGGATTGCGATTTTTCAATTTGAAGGAAATTGTTGTTATCTTTATTATAGAATTCGGTTAATTTGAACTTGTTCGGGCGGGATATGTACGAAAATCTCAAAATTAATAAAACTGTAGATACAACCTTAATATTTCTATACTATCAGTAAAGTGCATGAAGACACCAAGTAAGCGAGGCATATAACTTCTGAAGGGTATGAACTTCTACTTGCTATGCTATGGAGATGCGTGTAAAAATTTGAGGGCAAATGGTGTTAATATAAATTTATTAGGGACATATATTGGAACTTTTAGAACAACCTAAGCGAGGTGGAGCTTTCAATTGCTTCACATGACGCAATCCCATTGTTATTTACTCCTCGCATTCATGAAAACGATCGTTTATCCCAAGCTTATGGATGTCCCAAGTTAACTAATTTTGTGGTAATATCGAAACACATACTTTGCAAGAAATATATTAATCTGAAGCATATATTATTGTAATTTATATGATTACACTAGAAAGAACCGCCGCAAGAACGAAAGGTATTACACCAATATTTTTAAAGATGAAGTGGTGGCTGTGATAAACGAGCATAAGGAACTTTCTAATGTCTTTCACCATTTCTCTTATTATTATTATTGTACATAAATGGTAATATATAATATAACAAGGAGAACACAAGTAAGTTAAACATGGACACGTGTTTTTCTAATCTCAGCAACATAGTCTGCCATTTCATGTTTAATTAACAATTTTCTACTGTTAACTTCCTACAAGGAATTATCGACAACCCGCAAATGCAGATTTCGATTTTTTCTAAGCGAAGTACAGCGCCCCCACAAATTTGCATAATTTTTAGAATTTCCTAACTATCTCGATAACTCTAGCAGATATGTTTTTTTTTTTGTTTAGAAGATAATTTGAAGTGTATTACGTAGCCAAGGATGACGCAAATTAATTTCGGATAAAATAAATAACGGGGGTCTGGGTTACCCTGTAGCCGTCGTATTTTTAATTTTTTTTTTATATTAAAATAATTTGAAGTACATTGCATAGTCGCAAGAATTACGTAAAATATTTCCGGAAAAAATAAACAAGGGAAACTAGGATAACCCACACCCCCCCATATTTTTTATATATCAAAAATAAAGAGGCTCTTAAGTATAAAAGGGCGTTGCAAAAATGATAATATGTAGTTTGGCACAATAACAGTGGTTAATAATGGTTATAACAATAATAATTTTTTTTGGGAACGGTGGGGCAGATTTAAAAAGAAAGCATAATTCCCATATAATGTGACTATTGCTAGTATTATTACTCTATATAATTACTGCAATAATGGTAGTTCCTATAAAAGTGTCGAAAACACAAATATTGCTTGCGCCATGAACAACGCCATAAACACTACACGCGGGCGTAGACTCCTATCTTTCATATCTTATGTTTAACTATTTGTTATGCAACATCGTTTTGTACGTAAAAGCAAATTTATTAATTTTTTTTTTAATATGAAAGGCAAGCCTACCCCGATCCCCCGTTGTTTATCTTTTTCCGAAAATAATTTACGTCATCTTTGAGTATGTAACATATTTCAAATTATTTTAACATAAAGAAAATATATATGGGAGGTACAGGCTAATCCTCCCTCCATCCCTCCCCGAACCCCCGTTATTTATTTTTTCTACAAATTATTTGCGTTATCCTTGACTACTTCAAATTATTTCCTGAACAAAAGATCATGGAAATTTATGGGGGCAAAATCGGAGGATTCAGCCGCTAAAAAAAAATGTGTTGTTCTTATATCATGGTACCCTCTCAGTCTCTACAATTTCATCGAAATTTGCATTTGCAGGATTGTTCCCGTCTGTATCTGTCGCTAGTCTCTATTTACAAAATGAGTGTGGTTCGAGTCTAGAGCACAACTACTAGATGGTGTTTACGTGCTGATTATAAAAAATGATAATCCAGAAATATTTTACTATCAGTAATACTAATAGTTATTTTTTTGTTTTCGTTGGAATCATCAATTTGTTGTGTCATCAAAGCTGCCATTTGTTTAAATATTTGCTTATTTTTTGTGTTTGAAGTAATATATTGTTTTCGAGTTCATAACCTATTTTAATCCCCCAACATGCTAACCAATCACTGAAAAAGGGAAATAATAAAGAAAACCAATCCGATTTATGCATAAATAAGTGTGCGAAAACAATTCCATTTGAATGCATACGTCGTTACTTAGAATATTCAGGAAAAAAAATATACATAAAGAAGCTCCTTCAATTATATCGCGGTAATACCGTTGTTATCGTTAATTTCGTACTTATACTTGTTTTCTTCGTCGGAGCAATTCAACCACAATAAATTACACGTTTGACATGTAATTTTCCGAGTGCAACTCGTTTATATTCCGCGTCTAACGTTGCCGTTGGTGGTGCGTGAAATCAACGGTTGGAGAATGCACCGGGAACATCGGATTCTATACCAGAAAACGATACCTATAAGTATGTACAATCTACATCGGTCTTCTCGAGAAATGTCTTTCTTCTGAGATAGCTCTTCATCGACGTCCTTAAAAGTAAAATTTGTATACTCGCCTCGAAGAATCGTGACACCTTACGCGATCCGCATAAAAATGATTGTTGTTTATCGTAGCTGGTGTGTGTGTACGTTGTAAGCTGTGTGTGGCGTTTATACGCGTACAGTAGCGCTCGTAAAAGTTGTATCGCTTAGATAAGAATAGAAGAATGGCATGGTAAATAATTGCTTTGGACGACGTTTTGGGGAATTTGAGGAGTTTTGGTGTGGATTCATTGGCCAAAGATGAGTTCACGAAAAATATTTCGCTGATACCGAGATTTTTTGGAGGAGAACTGGCGTTAGAGAAGAAAGAGCTGCATTCTGAAGGACAAAATCGTTGGCAGAAGTACAGTCCTGAAAAACCAATACAGAACGCCTTAACTCACGCTAATATAAGCTATAGAGTTTGGTACACAGATCACACAATTTCCAGGAGATTTCCTTCAACCATTAGCGGGTTGAAATTTGACAATGGTCAATGTATAGGTTGCTAAATGATGGAGTCTCCAGAAAGCAAGAATTGAGAGCTCAACATATGATTTAACGTATCAACCGAGAAATATTATACAAATTTTAATAACCAATAATCATCAATACTTAATTATCTTTCGTGTTTCAACCCGATGTTTTCTCTATTAAAATCCAAGGTTTTAGGTAGTCTATATGTAAAATTAAACAAAGCATAATTACGCATGTTTGCCTATTGTGTTCTGCCTCTGCAGCAATCTAGCTGCTTTTAGTAAGTAATAATCCTACATTCTCGTCTTTTAAGTTATTGCGTTGTAAACATACAACCTCTGAGACGATGCAATTCATATGAGCGTTAGTGTACAACATTGCGTATACGTAGTAAAGTACGGCATCAAACTTCGATAAAAAAGCTAAAGCCTACAACGTTACAAGTCACGTCTGGAACCGTTGCGTTGCATACGTAAAAACGGCCTGTGCGTTACGCTTGTTAAATAATAGTTATTTTTCCATTGTCGTTTGCAGAATTTTTATTCTATCTTTAGCGTGGAATCATGTATGCGTGTGCGTACGTACGTGGCGTTATACTGCTGTCGTTCATCCTACTTTCGATGTGTAATATCGCTTGATTTACAATAGATCACAATTGACACAATCTTCTATTACTTGCTACAGCTTGTACGTAGCATTAAATTAGTTGGAAATTTGGTCTTCTCACTTCAATTTCCTGTTTCTTCATACAAATTATATAATTTTGATAACTCCAATGTTATTATTTGACTTGATAATACCCATGCCTTCCCTGCAGATTCTTTAACTAAGGATCAACAATATTCTGCCGAAATTTGTTATTTCTAAGCCCTCGTGTTTCTACGACCAAGATGGGAGAAAGTCAAGAAGCTGTAATGCATACATAAAGGTGTCTACAGGTTGACAAACAAAATCGATTTAATAGCTACGTATGTACATAAGAGAAACGAATATTGCGGTGAAGATGTTAGGTTTTATAATCACTAAATAAGATTTGGTTGTGAACGTGGGCATCTTACCTTTATTCCGCAGCTAGAATCATTTACATAACTCCGAAGATGTCTATTTTCGTTCTCAATTATCTTTTGGCTCCCTAAAATCTAATAAACAAGAGCTGTGGTATAATGCACGGCCTTTTTCGAGGTAATCGAAGATGGTGATGGTAATATTTTTTACTTAGACACTCCTAAGAAGTACGTCTTTTGCTCCTTAATAGGGGTGTTTTCTTAATATGCTTCGTAAATATTAAAATAAGGAATTTTATAGGTTGCTAGGATTAGTGAGCAAAAAAAATAATCCAGCGTACTTCTAGACTTTCTGACTAATTTGTTATATTAGTTAAAATTAATTTGCACGGCTATGCTTCTAATAGAGGAAATAATGTTGTAGTAAAGATGATTCCGTCCACAATGTGAGATATACACTGCCGTTCAGTGAAGTTTGGTCATACAATAAAAATCTATTATATCACACTGTATACAATTATTAATACATAAAATTAGAAAAATATTAAGCATGCACTCTTTTCTAAGGGATTAAAGCCAGAAATTATTATGTAAAGTAGAAATATTGCGACGACCACAATAAAGTCCCTTTTATTAACATTCCAAGACTTTCTCGGAAGTACCGATCTTTCGAAACGGGTCGTTTGGGGATTATTAACGAACAATACATTTAGGAAATATACCGCAGCATCACTCTTGTTTATTTATCACGGGCGTAAAGATATAAATTTGCTTCGTTTTACTGTTAAACGTGTGTTGGTGTGCATCTGTCGTTTTGCGCGAAAGTTTTAAGAAAATTTGCTTGAAAATGGCACGTGGCAAGCCTACCAGAACGTAGAAAAATGTTCACGCATTATTACGCTGTTTGAAGAAGGATATTCGGGGCGACAAATTGCTGAAAAAATAAATATGAGAAGTTCAACAGTAAATGACATTATAAAGCGATATCGGACAACTGGAACTATAGAAAATCGTGTTCGTCCTGGAGCATCTAGGAAAACAACAAAAGTTGAAGATTTGAGAATTGTATTATTAAGCAAACGCAATAGAAAATTAACAGCGCCACAAATAGCAGCCGAAGTCGATCGCGGCCGTGAAGAACAAGTTTCGGCGAGTACGGTAAAACATTGACTTCAACAAGCGAACCTTCATGGACGCATTGCCATTCGAAAACCCTTATTACGTCGGGGCAACAGAGCAAAACGGCTACAGTGGGCCCGTTGTCATCTAGATTGGTCGATAGATGATTGGAAGCACGTGCTTTGGAGTGACGAGTCAAAGTTTGAGGTTTTTGGGCAAAATCGACGAGTTTATGTCCGAAGATCTAAAACCGAAAAGTGATCCCGAACTGCATTGTGCCAACAGTGAAGCAAGGGCTTAATTCTGTGTTAGTGTGGGGATGTTTCTCCTTTGCTGGGACGGGAGATTTATGTAGAATGCAGGGTGTAACGAGGAAGGAAAATTATTTTGCAATACTCCAGAATCGTGCAGTGCCATCAGGATTGCGTATAATAGGCCGTAACATTACATTCATGCATGACAACGACCCAAAACACACCGCGTTAGTGTGTAAGAACTATCTAAAGGAGCAGGAAGAACAGCACGCCCTGAAAGTAATGACATGGTCCTCACAAAGCCCAGATTTGAACCCGATATAGTTGTTGTGGGATGAACTGGACAGGAGGATCCGAAAAATATGCCCGACTTCACAAGAACATTTACGGAATATTCTGCAACATGAATGGATTAATATTCCACAACCCGTTTTAACAAAACTTATCGAAAGAATGCCTAGAATAGTTCGAGCGGTGATTAACAGCAAAGGAGGTTTTTTCGATGAAAAAAAAAATAATGTTCAGTATGTTATATTAGGCCAGAATAACTTTTTATTTATTTATTTTTGTCTTTTTTACCTGTACATACAATAAAATTGCATTTTGTTTTTAGTTTCGTTTGTTTCTGTAACCTTTTCATGTTTTTTACTAACCGACCGAACTTCTCTGAACGGCAGTGTACCTCAGGAGTGTTCTTTTCCTTTTTAGATAGGTAACTTATTGTTTCCTTTACAATATCTTTGCAGTTCACAGTTTTGTGGTTACATATCGGTTCCAATGGATTTCTATGCCGCTTCTCCATGAATTACATACTTTTTTACTAAAATTTTTGGCGTGAAAACCTCTAGGAACGTGAACTTGTCCATCTTGTCCAAAATTTTAATAAAAAGAATTTGTCATCAAGTATAGTTTCAAGGGCAAGTGAATGAGGAACACATCTTGAAGTTTTATTAGCAGTTTGCCGGATCACAATTACAATGTTTTTTTTTTTCGAAAAATATAAAATTCTTCACAGTTGTTTTGAAAAGGTTACCTGATTGATTAAAGCAACTCAAAAACTACATTACTTGTTTCTTATTTTGACATCCTTTGTGCACCTTAGGCTTGAATATATCCAAATTTAATGCACAATTTTAACTTAATTTTTTGTCTATAAGTCACAAACTATTTATTTATGAGTATTAACATGGCGATTGTTGAAATTAGTAGCAATGAATTTGAAGTAATCTAGTAAACTTTACATTTCAATATTATTCATATTGCCACTTTGATGTTTTTTTCCGAATTCTGCAATACTGCTATATCTTCTTCAGACGCTAGAAACAACAGCTTGACACATTAAAAAAAAAATTAATTACGTATTAGCTCACATAATTTTTTTTTTAAATTTTGAAAAAGTAAATAGAAAAAAAAATTGAAAAATACCAAAGATGATACTAAAACATTTCTTTATTCAACCTTTATGAAAATTTACTATAAACATGATAAAAACAATTATGGTTTACTGCGATGCAAAAGAGAATTTTTGAGAAAATATTAGCAGTTTTGCATGACTCTGAAGAGGACACCAGCTTCAGGAATGAATTGAAAATTGTTCTTCTTACAATATGCATGGTCAAAATGAACTCACTTAAGGCGGAAAAAGTATAAATAAGAATTATAAAAGTGCCTGAGCTCCCGTTTCAATCAAGCAACATCAAAAAAAGATAACATACGCTCATTATAGAATAAAGTCCAATGTATACAAACGCACACACATTCCTCCATACCACACATTATCTTACATTTCGGAACAGCCTAGTTGATGTTACTGACACCATATGGCATTACAAACGCTGTAGGGGGTGCATATTAAAACTTTATAATTATAAATACGTTGGACGGGTTATTACCAAATGTTTTCGACGTTTAGTTTTTATAAACGACGCGTTAATAAAAACTTATACGATTCAAAGCTGTAGCTGGTTTTTAAATAAGAGATTCTTTTTACAAACGTAAAAATAGTAAACTGTAGACGCTATTTATGCCGTGTTCTTAGCAGAATTGGTGAAAATACGAGGGTTATTAGATTGTTTCAATAATGCTGCAAAAGAAAAGCGTCCGCATTTGGCAAAGGAAAGGAAAATAATGCTCCCGTGCACACTTGTATCATCGCTATGGCTAATTTTCCCGAGCTAGGATACGAATTACTTCCGCGCCCACCATATTCGTCAAATTTGGGCCGCAACGATTATTTCCTATTTCCGAATAATGTTTCGGCCAAAAAGGATTTGGTGAAACGATGAAGCGATTGCAGAAACAAACGCCTATTTTGTAGAGTTGGAGAAATCGTATTTTTTTAGATAGGATACAAAAATAAAAAAACGCCGGACTAAAAATAAGATGAATTTTGCACGATACAAATATTATTTTTTTCTTGCCAAGGCTAGGTATTGATAGAATTACCTTCTTTGGATATATTTGGTCTTCATATAAAATTCTAACAATTCTCATAATAATAGCAACTTTTCGGCTTAATAAGAATCAAACTATGGCCATTGGTTGAAAAATTTAAACTTGGAGAATTCACAAAGGCGCAATCTTTTAAGCCAGCTAAGATGATTCATCCTACAGGATACATATTTCCTGGTAATCCTACCAAACAAACTCAAGCAAAAAAAAGCTACGCACGCCGCAGGCGACTTCTAAATTTTAATTAAAATGTTAGGTTGTTACTCCTTAATAGCTCATGGGCTATAATTTGAATCCGATAAACACGTACGAACCTCTTCGCACCGCATTCGTGACGAGCAAACTGTCCGTCTAACAGAAGCAGTCAGTTATTAACGAAGAAACTGGATTGGCAACTCCGATGGCACAGCACGCAACGCGGGGTCAAGCCCATGTAAAAACAATCTTCTTCATTCATTACTTGGGCACACCTTCGAGAGAGAGCCGTTTTCTGGCATCCGGTGGACGACGATGCCACGCCAAACAGCGTCTCAGTAAACATAAATACATTCCCCGCATCTATTAGAAGATACGTTATACGAAGCGGCGATTTGCAAAATGAAGTATAGAGAAGGGGAATTTTTAAATCCGAGTTGGTTACACAGGTAGGAACTTAACCTGTTCAAGTGTAACCAGAACTGAAACACTGCGAAGTAGATTACGCAATCGCCGTCGTTTTTTACCCGTAAATTGTTTTAAAATGATTCAAACGAATGCTGATATTGAAATCCATTTTCCCCAGTCCAATTTAGAAAGTGTATCGGCGGCATTGAGTATTAAATATAAATACTTTAAGCAAATTCAACGAAACATCCTGCCTTTTATTTCATGAGAAGTTACGTTCAAATATGTAAATGTCAATTTTAATTCTTGAAATTGAACCAACAACTAAGTTTGTATAACTGTAGATACGATTAGAATCAAGTATTTGTTATTTTAGCAGGGCTTTTTTAAACTTGGTAGATATTAGTCATAAAATTAATTTTACCTCTTAAGATAAATAGAAACACGAATTTTTTAAAAGGTAAAAAAATTGATGACAGGATTTCCTGTTGCTGCCGTATTTGTGTTTCTCTAAAGGTTAATTAGATTAATAGTTATTCGCGTACGCTGGTCAGATTGTATTATTATTAGGACAGCCTCGGGATGTCTACCAATGACTGTGTAGGCGGTTTTATAATTTGCCGCTCTCTAGTTTGCTGAATGATACTATATCTAATAACCTCGATAATGCTTTCTCTGTAGCATGATTGTTTATTACTTTTTTAAGATTTCCGAATCGTTGAGCAATGCCAAAAACTAAAAAAACTGGTAAATTAGTTATTTTAATTTTTTACACTAATGTTGTGTCGTTATATACTTACATTATTCAAATTGGTAGCGAAACAAATCTCAAGACTGGTAGAAAAATATTCCAATGCTAAATTTACAGCTAGCCTACTAGGTGCAGGCAGTAGACTTGCTACACTGCACTTTACACTCCAAAAGCAGGAGTTGATGTGGAGGCTATTTTCTCCGGAGCAAATAGCCCCAACATCAACTCAAATACTAATAATCCTTCATCAACGATATCACGTAATGAGCCTAAAGCTTAAGTTCCGACAGGCGGAGGAAGGGACCACCGTCCACGTAGTGTGTAACAGCAACAAGGATACAGCTCGCAGAAATTACTTCAGAATATCCAAAGGCCAAAACTTAAACAGAGGAAACGCTTGCACGAGTCTCTTAGGTCTGGTAAAGAGGGTGGAACTATCATACATGTCTGAACAGCTTGCAGTAGGACAGGCCAAAGGCCACTTCTTGTATAATCCATCTAATCTAGATGGATTTTTGTATTTTAAACAATTGTTTTGGACACAACTTATATTTCTTTAAAGCCAATAAACATCTTCTGATATTATTCTTTAGATAATGAAGTTAATGTGCTATATTTACAACAATTTGGAAAATAGATCGATGTCTTTTAATTAAAATTTCAATCAAGTTTATCAAAAAGCTCGAAACTAAATAGAATCTCTTGTGTTAAAAAATAATTTGCCAAAAATGCTATAACTAGCATGAAAAGACGTTCTGGACTGCAATTGAGACTTGAAGACCGGCGCTATAAGAGAGATGATCCTTGACACGTAACTCTTCTCCACCCCAAATGGAGCGTATTATCGAAACAGATGAGGCTCTCTTTCTTACGTATGATTTATGCATTAAAAGTATGCGTTAATTTCAATGATCTGGCTTCTTTAATAATTAGCGGTAAGTGGTGATACTTAAACCAACCTGCTGGTTGCTTTCAAGTCTCTGCGCTAGTGTTGCACTGTTTTCTGCACACGTTACTATGGTAATGTCATCCCGGAACATAGCTACAAGGTCGTATACGATTTCTGGGAGATAATAGGAACAATAGAGAGCTAAGAATAGAGCCTATGTGGTACATTATTGTTCATTCAGGCCTCGTATCGTAACCTTCCTCATCATGAGCCAACGCATATTGACCATTGACCTGGTGGAAATAAGTCTTATAATGGAATAAAATCTTAATCCAGATCATACGATAACTTGTAAGTCTTGTTATTCTGAGAAAAACTGCTATTTAGAGTCACTGATTTCCCAATCTGGATTAACACCACATCAACAAAAAGTTTTGAATCATCCTGTAGAATATACCTCTGAGAGGATAACAGTAGAATTACGTTTATCCTGCATCTTCGACCGATTCCATCGAAGTTCGCCAAATAGATCTAGCCTCCTAGCCAATTTCAGAAG
>LR737382.1:18975384-19069763 GCA_902655005.2 Marronus borbonicus
CACAGACTCTTCCTGTTGAGTAAATTCCACTTTGTTTCTTTAATCAATCATGACCACTAAGGGTTGGGGTTACAACCCTGATTGGCATCTTGTGAAATCCTATAAGTTTCTTGGCTCTGGCACAGCTAGGTATTATCCTGACAGAGACAAGAAGCTTATAGAACGTTCAATTAATTCATTTCTTTCTTTTCCTTTGTATTGATTATTGAAAGGACAGCTGTCCTTGCTGAATAATTATATAGCAATAATGTCCAAATCAAGCCCTACATTCAGCATTATTATTGTCTTTCTGTAGTAATCTTTGCAATAATTAAACTAAAACATGGTATTTCTCAAATTTGTTGTTAAAAGAGAAATTTTATAAAGGCATTCGAGCAATTCGCGTATTCTCTATCTTTCCAGAGCTCTGCTTTCCAAGTTCATTACTTTATTAAACTCCACGTTTACGGTCATGCAAACCACGATTCCGCAACATTTTAAAAAGAACAATACATCAAAAACAGAAAGCGGCTTTTGCATATAAACACGCCATACTTGCAACAATTAAAATTCCAACAACAAGAAGGTTTCCGCACCGCATAAAATGATATTTGCTTTAATAAAGCATACATTCATTTCACATGTGCGTCTATTTATCTCGATATCATTCAGATGTCGACCGGAAGCCGAACAAGACCGGAAGCGCACTTAAAAGTGCTTGCGCATAGGTAATAACCTTTTGATCCCCCGTGCTTAAGACAGAAGACATGCCCAAGCTCTTTTCGTTTCCACCAAGACGTTTCTCGAAGATAACCATCAATTTGCTGCATAAAACGTACGAAATTCCGCAGGATTCATGGGACGGTAACAGTGTAGATGTTAAACGGGTCGAAACCTGCTAAGAACATGTTTTCACGGAGATTCGTGGCGATTTTAAAGTTTGTAAAAGGTGATGTTTACATTGTACATATGTACGTAAATGCGTTGAGGAAACGGGACGTGTTTTTATGAATGAGCGTGAGGTCAACGTTCAAAGCAATTATTCTAATCCATAAGATATAAATATAGTCATGTTTGCATTCGAAATGAGCATGCACATAGGATGCATGTTTATGAAACGCATAAAAAGGAAGAAAGGTCCGTAAGATGCGGTGTTAAGGATTTCGTTTACGCACAAAGGCAGTCTAGTCAAAATATGTTGAGAGAGAAGCTCTGGCTACTCGACAGCGCTATATTGATATGATAAATTGAGCTTTAAAATCCTCTCCCGGGAAAAGATCGACAACCAAATCAAAATTGCGAATAATGCAAAGAACGTAATTAACGATAATCCCGCAGCTCGTAATGAATTGCAAACAATGAGCCTCTTACATGAATACGTTGTCTGACTGTGGCAATTTGTTATCTAACTTTATTGTTTAAATTCATCAAATAAAGATTGCTCTGCAGGTTCTCATTTTGACTGGAAAAAACTTCTGCGCATTCTAGCAAAGATAAATCACCCACATTGTTAATGGGAAATTGAATGTAGCATGATAACAAGATTAACTAACAAAGTATTCTCGCTTCGATATTTAATTTACCGTAGATTAGGTGATATCTCAAGCGTTTATCTGTTAATGAAAAATGTGAATTAATAGCAAATAAATCTGTTAATAACGGCGGATACAAGAACAAAATAAATAAAGATAACGTGGATTATGATGCGTTTCTTGAAGCTAATTTTAATTTAATATCAAACAAAAGTTATAGAGCTTGTTTGTACTGATAAACGATAAAAAATATCTTTAAGACTTTCATGAGTAACTACTCAAAAACATGATAAGTCTTATATTCGGAGCAACCTCTTTGCATATAAACACCATGTCTTCTACGGAATATCTATCAACAAGCGTCTATGTTTGAAAATAAATATGTACGAGACTCTGGTTATGGGCAAATATTAATAAGCATTATCTGGCCTAGTTCTTATAAACAGACCGTTATTTGTTCACTTGCGATGAAAATTCCTCGATATATAAACATGCAGATGCCCTCCTCGTCTCTTCAAGCAAATATGTTGCATGGAGTGTTGGGTTGTCTTACTTACATACATATCTATCATTTGTTCTCAGAGTAAGGCTATCATTGGGTAATATTTTTTCACTATTTTTGTCACTGATGGAATGAAAATAATACTTATGTTTGTAACGTAACACTAAATATGTCTGTCATATATCATTCAATAAATAAAAGATATCTAATCAGCACAAGTATAGCATGATGCAACACGGTTCTTGGAATAATTAAAGATGTGTTTTCTATTTGGTCACAATTATAAAGGATTTTGTACTTCCGTTTATAGAAAAAAAATGGTTCATATTCTGTGACTAGCGTGTCTTTAGTAATAATTTAATAAGTTTAGATTATACAAATTTCTTGATTCTCATATTCTCAAGAAATTATCTGTTTGTTAACCTCAAAAAATACAAGTTATTCTATTCGGTAAGGAAGCAGATTGGATGCGGCCAACGAAAGTTCTCTGTAAAAAAATTTGGGCTTACTTTCGCCAAAATACTTTTTGTCTGCACGTGCAAAACAAAGGTGAAAAACCGATCTTGGAGAAATTTCCATTAACACTATTTGATCTGGTATTATATGTCAAAATAAAACGCTTTCCAACGTGCCACCAATGAAATAAATCTTCTTAATAAGTCTTTGTTGTTAGATTTTTTTCGTCAAAGTTCTTCTTTCCAAAATAGCAGGGCTGATCGGGAAGCTTTTACGAATTTCTTTGAAGAAATGCCAAATCTTCACTTCAAACTGCGGCCATTGTTTGAAAATACCAAAACAAGAAGTTATTCGGTTGAATTGTCTCCGCAATTAGTAAATATTGGCCCTGTTTCTCTTATTAAGCTACTGTTCCTTCAATTGAAGTGGCTGGCCAATAAAATCTATTTTTTTTTTTAAATATGCATTTTTAAAACTATTTAAAGCCATTTAAGCAATAATTAAATGATAATAATTAATAAACTGTTAAAATTTAACGTTAAGTGATAATTTCAAAAAAATTAATATGTCTAAGCTATATATTTAACATAATTAAATGTGGCAACCTTAATTTTAATATTTTGTGGGGCTTGTTCCATGGTGTACTGATCAAAAATAAGCACTTGATAGTTGAGTGTACGCTTTCACGACCGTAACCCATAGTAGGAATGTCTTTCGGGTGATGTCGCGTAGTTAATATTTTACTTGACGTTCCGCTGACCATGCTGTCAGCTTCTTCAGAAAATTACTAAAGACTGGTGTTGTTGTCTCTTGCTCCTCGTTATATATCCCATTTCTGTTCCGCTTTGCATCTAAAAAACAAATAAGAAAAACAGAATATTCTTATTTGTTTTTTAGATGTTCAAGAGTTCAGTGGTTGAAGTGAGATTTCCCTCAATTAGCAAAACTTGCATTTTGTTTCATTTGTTTAGTTCGCTTCTATTTCCAAAAAGGAAATAAGACGATACTTTTTTCTTTTCAAGTGTTTAATAAATTTTCCAAAGACATCGTTGATTCTCTCCAATTCACCAATTTCCAACAGCCTAATTCGGCTTTTTTCCTTCATCTTCCATAATTCCACCAATTAAACCAAATCTGGATAAAATTATCTCTTTGTTACTAAACGTTGTTTTAAATGTATATTTTTAACGTAAATAAAAAATTCTCTAATGAAACTACTTGATGCAAAATTGATCTAGTTTGCGTAAATAATTATAAAACTTACATTTTTACCATTTTCTTTGCTTGTAGTAGAGTATCAAGAATTGGTAAATTGGAGAAAAAATATAAAAACTTTTCCTTTGACATATATTGGATTAATAACGACAAATTCCGTATGATTCGGGCTATATGTGCGACGTAGTATAGTGCATTATCGAATATCGATAATATTGATTCTGGAAATAACCTAATCTCATAAAAGCATGCCTTATCTCAAAGTAAATCGGCGAAGATGAAATAACTGCGACTTTCTTGTTTATATTCTTAGATTCTCCGTTCCACAAATTATCCAAAATTAAATGAACAAATTGAAATGCTTTGTGGTGATCATCAAACGTCGTCAACCCGTACGAGGTGATTCACACGCAGCTGGCGAATACGCTATTTTTGCCACTTCCATGGACATGCCACGCAATAGGTTTTATCGTTCTCTAATATGGCAGAAATCTGAACCTACGGAACCTTCCACTATTTATGCGAGATTGAATTTGTGCACTCTTACTTCTTGCCGATACGGACGGCTATGATCCAGCCTTACGATTTGGCCTGTTATTTTTCTTAAAAGTGTTTGCCTATTCTGGGCAAAAGAAATTTGGTTTCTTTTTGCTGTATTTTGCTAAATTTGCAAAATTTTATTTTAATATTATTGCAAACACTAAAGTATCAGCACCATCTTCGCCACATAAAATATTTAATTAATTTGGAGCAATCAAATGTTTTATCAATTTTTTATGTAACTTACGTTGCAAGTAGCTGTTTAGGCTTAAAATTTCGAATCAACAGCAATATCACTGTTTTGTTTATTGTTATCATGGTAACCAAATAATTAAACACCAAAACCGATTTAGACGTAATATCCAAATGCAGGAGCCGTGTTTATCTGCAAATATCTCATTTATTTTCTATATTGGACGTGTCCAATCATATGACAATAGGAATCGACGACTTCAAGAAGTAATTGTTCCGAGTTAATCGAGTAACCTGTGAGGTGAGAACTGTGCCAATACTTTAGCGTTTGCCATATTACCCACAGCCGATGGCTTAGCATTATTCAATGCTATTAGGAAAACATAAAACAACTGAAAATTATTAAATTTTTTACTATTTTAATCCAAGAAAATGAATTAAAATCACTTGTTTAATCTATTGCTTCCAGCAAGACAAAACAATAATAAATGCTTATTGATACAGGACAAAGAGGTTTCGAAAAACAACGGTCCTTTACTAAGGTGGTCGCGAGCTCGAGTTCAACTCTATCACAATACACGTTAGTACTGATAATTCCATGAATACATAACAAAGATATTTATAACAAAGCTATGCGCAGTCTATTACAAGCGGTGGTCCATATATCCACACATAAAACCATATGTGCTCGTCCACATATACGCACATAAGACTTACGTATGTGTCGTGTGTGTATATTATAACGCACCACTTGTTATATGTTCAACAGATGTCTTAGGATAGTAGCGGCGGTAGCCGAGAGAAGCGTGGGAACAAAAGACGTCCAGCATTGTCAAACAATTAGGTCTATTACGGCTGATTCTCGCGTTCAACTGACCACTGTATTGATACTGCATTATTGACAAATTATGGTCATTGTACGTGTGAGGCGCGATGGTGTTATGTCGTAAATTGGCGGCGAGTTATACGGGCTAGAGATACGTACAGTTACTGGCAAAATTTAGGTGACACTTGGTAAAACGTTAAATACAAATGAAGAAGAAAACGGGACAACTGGAGATCAACAATTGATGGAATTGGAGAAAATATTGGGACTTTAAAGTAACAAGAACGTTTGATTTCTTTAATTTAACTAGGGTGCCCCAACGTTCTAGAATTGTAAAATTGCTCCTGTGGTGTAAACTTGCTGCTCATTAGCCTTCTACAACTGATGAGCCAGCATGTCACAAAAAACTCTAAACACTATTACAGAAAAAGAGAAAATTGTAATGAAAATTTCGGCCCATGTGGAAGAGGTAACTCCAAATGTTTCAAAAAAGCAGGCTTGGCTAAAGATGAACTGGTGCAGGAAGTTGATGACTGGAATGACGAGGATGACCTTCCACTGTCCGGATTAGGAAAGTTTTGGACCTCACATCAAATGGCAATATGAAAATGGATGCAGTTACACTTAAAGATTACCTTAATGTTGGTAATGGTGTGCATACAATGGGTTTCCCAAAAAAAAAAAAAAACATTATGAAAAGCGTCATAGGAGATCTTGCTTCTGATGAAAATAATAAGTTTGAAGTGGCATCTAGCAAAGTAGAAGAAACTATTTTTCAGCATTCAGCAAAGATAAAAGTTGTATGTATTATTTCACACTCGGACGAGGATAAAGATGATGATGAAACTTTCTTCCTTTCATTTACGCTGTTAATTAGAAAAATATGACCATTTTCCTTCTAAAATCACTTCTTCTTTTTAAATAATTGCGGATAATTTGCAATTTCTGTTAGCGGTCTTTCCTGCAACGATATTCTTAGATGACGTAATTTTGGAAAATCAAAGGTCGCTTAATGACCAAAAACCAGTTTTCAAATGGCCAAATCTCCAATAACCTAGCAGCGGTCGCTTTCCACAAGCTTCACCATAAACGTCTTTTTTTTTACTATTATGACACGATGTTAGTCAAGATGAAAGAATTTAGTACAAGTTTACGAGGTTCATTATTTGCGCGTATCGAATACCCACACTGCTAATTGCGATTAATTTGGTGGGTGCTAAAACCGTACCTTCTCAATTAAATGACAGAAAATAGCCGTGGACTTCTGCAAGTTTCAAGTAATTTTTATTGAACAGTCAGAGGCGTGGGTGATATAAATTTTAAGCACCTTTTACCTATTTATTTTCTGTTTTCTTTTTATGTTTTAAGTGCGATTTCTTTGAAATAATCTCTTTGGGTCCCAAGACTTAATAGAACAAAAGCAAAATCTTTTACAATTATTTTTATTTAAAAAATTAGCCATGGAATCGTATAATCATTGGAAATAATGTAATAAACGTACACCTGCTTGATCTTTTAAGATTTACTTTAGGATAAGATAGATATCTGAACCTTTATTAGATAATAATTTAACCTAAACCGGATAATTACAATGCTTTCTATAGTTTGTTGAATAGTATAAAAAAAATGGAATATCGTTATTTTTATGACCCAAAATACTCATTGTTTAACATTTCAACTAGGAATTTCTAAAATTGAAGTGATAATTATGGTAAAAACGCGAAAAAATTAATAGTGAGCATAAACGATTCTTCAACTTGAAGTAAATAATGTTAGAAAGACGATTAATTATACGTGACAAGTTATAATAAATTTTCATACAATGCTAATCTGTTAGAATGTAGATTTTTTAAAGATCTTCTACCAGCTGCCAAGGCGATAGGACGTGTGACCAGCGTCTAAGCATCGGTCCCAACTGCCCAAAAAAATAACGGTCAAGGAATCTCTCTTATCTCTCCATCGTGACCAGAAAAGCTCGGTGAAGAGTATAAAAGAATTATATGGTGTTGCGTCAATATATATAAAAGAATTATATAGTGGTAACGTACAAAAATACGCTAGTAAATGTGAGTTAAATAAACGTTTAAAGCGAATCCACCACCACCAAAAGAGCCGCAGACCAGAGCCACTGATATCACCAGAAGATTGCGAAGACGCTACCTCTTTCCCGCCAATGGACCGCACCCATCACCACGCTAATTCCTTTTGCCTATTTTTATAATCACATTTATCTTAAATCTGTTGCTTTGAGTTGTTCAAATCATATATACCTTCTGTTACAAATTTTAGTTGTTTAATAAATTCCGTATTCACTTTATTTTATTCTCTGGACTACATCTTTCTCGAGAAAGGTTGAAAAGCATCTTTCAGCGCATTCGCCGGAATATTTTCGAGGAATAATGCTAATAATCTTCATGTTGGGGCTTGCAATTATTTAGATTATCCTCGTATAGAACGTTCATAAATTTGGAGCATTCTGTCCACAAGCCATCGAATGGGTATCCGATAGCTTAACTGTGAAATTTTGCTCATTACCAAAAGATATCCGTATGATGCTTTCCGCACGTTCTATGTAATTTAATGTAATATGAGGATTCAAAAGGCCGTAAATAACAAATAAACAATAACAAACAGAAAACAGGTCATTTTGAGCAAATTTAACTCAGCATCAAAAAATATTGAAAAGGTGGCTAAAACTGAAGTTCTAAACGAACAAAATCAACTTAGTAACAAATAACGGATTTAATTTCTAGATCATGTAAATTTATTTGGACGTTGATAATTTTGTGCAAAAAGCTTATTGGTCTATTAATTAGTCAACTGCAACGCGATAACTGTAATAATTTTATGCACGTGTACCTTTGCAAGTAAAACAGACGCATACATAACACACTTACATAATTTATTAGAATAATTTCCACAAACGTTACAGGTTTACTAATATATAAGTAGAAAATACTTCAGAATATTTCGTGGTTTTGACGCGTCTTTTTTCTGTTGTTTGTTACGGGACAAACCGCAACCGAAGCGCTTTACGCTTCCGTGAACATCAATGCCACCAGATGACATGCTTGCTCTACCTTTCTTGCCTTACCTTACTCTCGACTTATAATTTATAATGAAATGGACGGATATGTGTTTCTTATGTTTCGCGGGTCGTAATGCGCTACATTCGCAAGTCTACTTGCAGTAATAGGAGCGTCTGGCTAGAAAAACGGAAATGATTCTGCGTTATATTATAGGGTAGGCAGTGGAAGTCAGTGTTTTCTTATTCAATTTATTTTTTTGTTATGTATTTGCGGTATTTCTGTGATTATTATTGTTAAAGAAGAATTAGCAGGTAATTTAACCTGGATATCTTTGGAACTACTTAGTCGCTGGAGCATTTTGAACCAAAGTTATTATCTCTTGAATTACCCACACTTTAGACCCAAAATAATTGCTACACTTATTTGCTTAACTACTTTATGGTACCATATCTGCGTCAATCTTTTCCTGGGAATAATTTGAAAGTACTCTTTCACTTACTGCTGGTCCTGACGGTATTCCCTGCTTTTGGCTATCTTGTAACTTTCCATCTTACTTTCAAATAGCTTCCATGGGTCTCATCCTCAAAAAAGGCGATCCTTCAGTTTTACGGAACTACAGGCATATCTCTCTTCTTTGTAATTTTTCCAAGATATTTGAATTCTTACTTTGTAAACATCCTTAGAACTGTTTTCTTCCCTCCGTATTCCTCCACTTACCTGGCTTCATCCTCGGACGCTCTATTGTTTCAAATTTGGTTTTACTTAATTTATTTTTGAGGTAATTGAAAATAGAAGAAAGCCCACTTAGTAGGCTTTCAAGAACCTTTTGATCAAATAGAATACGTCTTTCCAGAAAACTTGGCAGCATATGGTTTCTCTGATTCACTAATCAAACTTTTAGAATCTTATTTGTTATGTTAAATCGCAAGTTTGACCATCATTTATCTTTCTTCGTTGTCCAATATGGTTCGAATCTTGGATTTTTACTATTTTTGACTATTGTCGACGATCTGTTGTTTCGCTTCAACTCTGACAAGCTGATGCTTGCTGATGATGATTAAAATTGTTTACCATTATCAACTCACCCTCTAATTGTCTGCGTCCGTCATCGGAATTCTATCGATGTTCTGCCTATTTGGTGTTTGACTTTACGGTTATCTCTCAATTCTGTTAAAACTTACACTAAAAAAGTTTCCGGGCGAAAGCGCTGAGTGTTGGCACCCGGAAATAATATTTCAGACATCGTCAGCTCATGTTTTAATTCTTCTGAATTTGTTTATATAAATTGCAGAGAATTTCAATATGTTAAATTAAATTTGACTTTAATTCACTACAGATGAGGAGATAGCTTCGGCAACAATTTTTGTGTAGTTTGAAGTACAGCAAATTGGATTTTCCGTGATTGCTTCAGAAGCTGTGCTAATCTATACTAAGATAAGCACAGCTTCTAGAAGCTGAGCTAAGAACCAGTACTCGCTCAACAGTTACTTTTTACTTAACATGCCGAACAAATTTATCTACCTTCCCGTATTTTAATCACACTTCGCATTTTTGCCATATTTATAACGGACTATTTCAGGAAAGGCTTCTATTTTACTCTTTGGCTGTACAAGTTCTGAATATTTTTAAGAGCTTAAGTTAACTAGGTTTCTAAATTGTACTTATTGCGTTGTTTCTTCATGTTCAGGAGTTTCTTTTTTTAATCTTATCTGTAGGAAAACAAAGATTATTGTCTGTTGTCGTTTTTTTCTGGATAATTTTCTGTGGGTTCCTTCTTGCCAACCTTGAGTATAATTTCAAAAGTAACAGTGGCCCCAATGGAATCGCACAGAATCAATGACTATCCCAAAAAACCGCCGACGGAACAGTCTTCGTCCTCGGAGCTGACTCACCTTTCACAGAACATTGTTTCGGCCTAGGCTTCAGGTGTATCCAACTTGTATCTACAGTCGTCGACGCCAACAACGATAAACTGCCTCAACGGGGCTTTGGAAATGTTCATTCGAATGCGTTTTTGGTTTCGAGTGAGCAAATGCGGCACCCAGCGCGCGGATAGCTTTCTCATGCCCAAATCTTGAGTCAGTATATGACAAATACGTTCTCTCAAGGTGCCCGCAGCCTCTGCTACCTTCCTAACCTTAATTCGGCGGTGGTCTAGCACCATTGAGTGAACTTTTCCAATGTTATGGTTAGTGGTTGCAGCTTTTGGCCGTGCCAAACGTTCATCGTCAACCAAGCTGCACCAGCTTGGTTGAACGATGATCACATTTAGATTCAGGTATCCCCATAAATAGCCTCCATCTCTGTTTTAATCTGAGTAGGCGTATTGCCTTTTAAATGCAAGAATTTAATGACTGCTCGATAGTCGATTTTTTCAATTTTTACAAGAACATCAACTGACACAAACGACTATTAAACAAGATCTAAGCGTCCAGCACGGCTGAACTTTTTAAAAGTATCTTTCTACGTATGCGTGATTATATTCAGAATATTTTTTAATCTCCCTATTAAGGCTTGAAAATTTCCAGGCTACTCTCATAATAGAACTAAGCTCTTAATAATAGCTTTCTATTAAAATAATTGGAAACATTTTTTTAATTGTATGTTCTATAGAAGTTCTTAAGAAGTTCTAATAAAGATTTTAGATTAAATTTAATGAAACAAAGGTACGTCCAAATATGACAGAAACAGTACAATTACGTACTCATATGAAGATTAGATACACCCCAAATTGCATTAAAATCGATGAGTTCTTATCGGTTTCTTTTTTATTTGATCCGCCATCGTATATTAACGTCTTCTACAGCACAAACGCGACTCACAAACAGCAATGCTACGTTTGCAGCGATGTATAAACGTCCAACGAGTCAATGAAGAGTATGCGTGTACATGTTGTTGCATAGTTACATTAATTGACCCGTGAACCTTATTGGCCCTCTGACCCATCTTATAATCCACCATTTATAATTCTAATGTAATCCCCAATTAGGACCGTACAATCCGGTATTATGTTCTGCGCTTACCCGAAGAACAGTCTATATTTGGAAACGTAAAGTTCACGTTTCTGTTTTTTCTTTTCTTTCGTTTTCGTCCAGCAACGTTTGTTATTCTACTTACGTAAATATGTACATGTCCAAGAGAAAGAGATTTTTATCGAAAATCGTACGATATGAATTAAAATAAGTAGGGGCTAAAGAAAGGTTGTGCGGCTCACGGAAGATGAGTATCTCCTTTTCTCATGGTGAAGAGCTCTCGAAAATGCACAAGTACGTTGTAAGTTGTCGGTAAACAAGCAGGTATCTGTACGGAAAGTATCATAAAAATATTTCCATTTAAATGGCCAGGTAAGACGGTAAAAGAACAGCGAGTAATTTTTCCTCCCACGGGGGTATTTGTGGTATACGTAAATCGGTATTCAGAATAAGAAAAAAGAACCAACCGAGTCGGTGTAAAAATTTAGAACTGATTTATTTTACTTTGCATCGCACATCATTAAGGCAAAGAAATAATTTCACTCTTTTCCTGCTTGTGCAATATGAATATAATATGCAAGGTTCGGCAAAAGTAACGCATTAGTCTAATATACCTGCAAATATAAACTTTGCTATTAACAGATATGAAAAACCATGACCTGGATTTCAACAAGATGGAGCTCCGGCACGTTAAGCGCTTAATATTTGCCTGTACTTAGATGCAATTTTCTCAGGTCGTTCGATTGGACGTTAAACGGCCTGCTAGGTTACTCGATTTAAACCCATTGGATTTCTTTCTGTGGTATCACTTAAAAATAAAGGCATAGAAGGAGAAACCTCAAATCTTAATAAACGCGAGACACAAGAGACATCACCTTCAAAATACTATTCCCAATTTTTGGGAACGTGTAGGTCACTGGAAGGAATTTTTAATTGAATTCTTCAATTCTCAATATTCCTTTTTTAATTTAATCTCATGAAAACAATACATGTACATGTTAAGACATTTATGAGGAGTCCAGATACAACAATAAGTAAAACTAAAGGATACCAGGATTTCATTCGCCTTATGTGACCTTCAAGGTAGACCAGTTGCTGCACGATGAAAGCTGTATCCAGCCTTGCGTTATCGTGGTCGTTTCTGTGCCACTTCTCCGGACGTTTCCTCCTCACATCCTCCCT
This sequence comes from Marronus borbonicus, assembly GCA_902655005.2. NCBI lineage: Eukaryota > Metazoa > Arthropoda > Insecta > Coleoptera > Scarabaeidae > Marronus > Marronus borbonicus. The sequence goes on from LR737382.1 coordinate 18,987,810, forward strand.
TAGCCACCTTACGACGTCACGACGAGATTTCGGATTGGAGTGGCGAACTTTTTGTAACTAATCAGGACAGATCAGTAGGGACGTTGTTTCTGACTTGATGAAGTTTCTTGGGCCTCTCATCTGATTTCGTCACCGTACAAAGAAACTTTGGTTCACTTCGAAGTTGTTCCGTCAATTTTCTACAAACATCCATGGAACATTGTTTGAACGAACTTTCCATCTTATGTTCAATTCTTCGGAAAAAATACACTGATATGTGCCACAAGATAATCCCTCAACGTAACAGGAGTGATCCGCTTACGATCACTCACAACTGGATTTCGAACAACAGCGATAAGTTTTGGCGTAATACCATGTGCTTTTTTGACCCAAAGCATCGTCCCCAAATGCTTTCTTTAACTTTTTTGGGAGCCCTACTGAATTTAAAACAAAACTTTCCGCAGATACCTTGTTTCCCCAAATTAGAACAATTAGAAAGCAAACAGAAGAAGGCGCAACGATGAAAAATTGTTCTCTAACAAAAAAAAACTTTTCACTTACAAAGACGTCACTTGGCATGTTTGTCGTCTTTAGTTAGCTGGAATGTGTCCGAGTTACATACAGAGTAAATGCAATCTATGGTTACTTGAGAGAATTCGTAATAAGCTATTTTTACTATAGTTCTGTAATACGCATCTGCTATTATATAATTAATAATAATAAACACAATTTTATTTGAAATTAAACCAAATGCCTTCAAGGTCAGAAATTTATTATGGAATAATAGGTTTGTATCATAGACCATATGGTGCCTTTTATAGTTTAGTACTGTTTTTTTTTCTATTTTAAAGCATTTATGTACGTAATAGAACGTGATTTGATCAAACCAAGTCGGCAAATGGATGGAATCATCATATCAAGCATTTGTTATTAACAAGCACGCAAGCTGCAAACAAATGAATAATACAGGAACAAATGAGTTCCAATATTCCCATATTAATTATATAGTGAAGATTAAAAATGGATTGTGTGATTCGACTTGTTAAAGAAGGATACGGCTCAGCAACGAATTTTTTAAATGCACAATTTTTGAAGTGCCTTATGCAAATGTAGGTTGGCAGACTTATTTATTGGTTTTCATTTTCTTCTAACGGATCAACTTCAACGCAACGAAAATGGCGAATTACGTGTACATACACGTTCCAAATCTTACCGTTCCTATCGTTCAAGTGATTTCTCGCCTACATCTGTTATATCGCAGCGTATCAATCCCAATCCATCGCTATCTCTAATTTTTTATCAATGAATTTCCTTCATTGTTAGATTATCTTCAAATTCAGCTAGATGTCACGTAAATCCACTTTAATAAACCATCCTTGTCGAGTTAATAATATTACGCTGAATTGTTGCCATTGTCTAAAGGATTTTTTTTTTTTATATAGATGTATCTCGAATAACAGGGCACCCTGTCGAATATCTTTGAATTTCATTCTCGCGAACAACGTGCTATAACCGATATGAAATTTCTGTGCAATTTAGTGAATAATGTTATTGATGCAATACTGCTCACCGATGGTCTTTACTTTTCTGTCTCTCAGTACTCGGCCCCTCAAATTAACACTTAATACTGTCCAATTACCTCTACGTAGAATTTATTCTCATTTTAATTCCTCTCCCGTCCCTTGAGTACGCTCTTGAACTTAATTAATCCACGGTAAGACAGTCATTTGTTTTTATAATTTACTTTATTTATTTTTTTTTCAAAATAAATTTTTGTATATATACTTCACCTATATTCTTTAGTTTTTGTATTGCGTTCTATGTAATTAAGTCACGTATTAATTTCCTTCGCACAATTGGATGCATGTGCATCATTTGTTGGGGAGAATAAATGTTATCATTAACGCGACCGAATATCGATTCTTCAATATCTACTGATAAAAGCCATATACCGACTGTACAAAATATCTGAGTGTAGAATACCCGATAGCGGAGTCTCACGATCGTTCCATTACTCTGATAAATTCTGGAACAATTCATGTAATTTGGACACTTTTGAATCACAACGATTCTGAGTCAACAATCTTAATTCAAAAGAGTTGTGTGACCGTTCATTGTGGCACAGAAGGCCGTCAAAGTTGAAAATGTGCAACTAAGAAATAATTTAAATTACTTGAAAGCTGCGATGGTACGCCATGTTTTTTTTACAATTAAATAGAATTATGCGACATAACAGGGGTGCAATCAATGGTTTTACACCTTTGTTTTTATCCAATTTAAGCCACTTTGAAGATGCACTTTTTGTTGTTTTTTTGTACTTTTTCTTGCTCCTTAGGAAACGAAAAGCTAAATTTAGTTTCCCAATTTAATAGATTAATTTTCAATTTCTCTCTAGACTTCAAGAAAAACCCATAAGATACTTTCATAGCTTCTCTTATGGTTCTTTTTTCCAAACAATAATGAAGATTTACAAGGATGTAAAATGTAGACGAAATAGTTTGGAGGAACTTAATGGATGTGATGCTTGCATAGAAGATAATCCACAAAAAGATTGCAAATATCACACCGAACAATATAACATGTTACAAGGGATTAAGTAATATTTAAAAAAACATTTTATTCTACGTAGTGTGTATTCTGGGGGAAAGTCTACGCTTCCTAGACATCAAGATCAATCAAATCGTACTTTTTTGTTGTATTTTTATCAATTGTATTTTAGTCCACATTACAAACATTAGTTCTTTGCTCAAGTAGCTTACATCATAGCATTGATAATTATAGACCCGTACATCAGATAAGATCTTCATTACACAAGAATTTTGGTTGTTGTTGTATTTGTGTCGTTTGGATTGTTCGAGCATTTACTTTTCTTGTGTTTGCACTGCAATTTTACGTGTTTGTTGTTCGTTTATCTTTTGCTGATAACATACTTCGCTAACCTGTGCGCGTTTCCAGCTTTATTTTTTTGTTTACTTCAGCGCATTGCAAACAGTTCCAAGGTTGACATTAATAAAATGCGTTTCTGTTCTTCTAGCATGTTCCGTCGTCACAATGATACCGCCCAAATTGCACCGAGAAAGAATTAGAACTAACTGAAGTGAAGCAAAGAAGTTATAGGGAAATATTTTCATGAAGTAGAGCATATTCTTATTGGCTTAATTTTCACCAATGCCTTTTTTAAAAACTGATGCAATACCACACCATACAATGTTCAATGTTCATATTTTAATTGAACCAATGCATTTTTCATTTCCTCGGACTCTAAATTTGTAACAAGATTTAATCAAATCTCTTTGTTCGATGATGACAATTTAGACGTTAAACTTCTTGAATGCAGACTGGAAGGAATATTAACAAAGATTACCAGTGCCACGTTCCATTTAAGCAAAATAGATTTTAGCATTTTGGATTATTCCAATATTCTTGTACCTGTCGCCTATAAGGTGCCCGCTTAAAAATCTAGCTAATCATAGGAAAAATTAACGGTTTAATTCCGAATACGACGCGGTACTATAAGATCCGATGCCGTACAGTACCAGTCGCAATGTTCCAAGAATTTTTACGTAACGTGCCCGAGAGAGCGTGAAGTTCCACCATTGTATGTTAATTAGAAAATGGTCTTTAAAAAAGGCACGCACACAAGCACCGGGAGAAGCGTACACACGCTCAGAACAGCACGGCTACGAACCCTCCGCACGTTATTCTGCTTTTCGGTTCTCGCTTCGTTATTAGTATTTGGAGAATAAGCGAAATTTGCCAAAGTCGTCGCTCGAATAAATTCTAGTACGTATCTGCCGCATCTGCAACGCTTGTTCTTCATTTGTTCGCCGTTTTAAATCTCCATCTATTAATTTTAATTACTCGCATCGCAGCAGGCCGACAGTTGTCTCGAGCCCGAGCGTGGTTTTGCGGTTTGTTAAATCGGGGACGACGCGATGCGTATTTTTACGAATTATTCGTTTTAACGCGATGTATTGGGCGTTGGAATAGAATGTTATGCGAAAAAGGTAAACACCTCGACTTTATTACTAAAGGTGTGTGGAGGTAATCGAGACCCGTAGATACTGGCATAGAGAAGAGTGTCGAGGAACCTGTTGCTATTAAAATCGTCTTAATCTTATTTAGACCCCCTCGTACCTGTTATTTGCTTCCAGGAATATTAGATTTAAATTCTTGCAAGATAACTTATTCTCCTTAAGATGTTGACTTAGGTTAAGTCGTTACTGATAGTAAATTGCTGGTTTTAAACATTTAACAACAAATTATAAAGTTGAGCAGAAGCAACGCCAGTCAACAGACTGAGCTAATTAGAAACGTGGAAAAGTTAGAAAGACATTTTTCTTATTTGAAACAACAAGATTTTTGCCACTCTTCGCTCATCAATACCAAGAGGGACTTATTTTAGCATTATTTTCTCGGTTAAATGAGAGTTGTTCTAAATCTCAAATTTTATACTCTTTCTGTACATTATTTTTTCAATATTATGAATATTTAGGACAATTTCATAATTATCACCCTGACCAGAGGTACCTAGGGCATGGCATGTAAGGCACGCGTCCACTGGCAGGGGTCTCCATTTGGCTCATTCGTGCCAATCCCAAAATCCCAAAACCAAGCTAATAAAAATATTTTATTAACTTATTGAAATTAATAATTTTTTAATTTTTTATTTAATTTTGAACAACAAAGTTTCATAAATAACATGAAAAATTTAACAATAGCTGTCATACTTAATACACATAACCTGAAAACTGGCCATAGGCGCCATTTTATGTAGATACGCCACTGACCCCGACTAAGGATGGAAACTCGCTCGAAAAATTTTGGGGTTTGTTTTGGAGGCTTTTCTAATTTTTTGCCTTTCTAAGTTGGTTCGTACCAACAAATGGAGATCCGTTGGTTATTCCATGGGTTAATTTTAATTCGAGGATTCTAGAAGAGGTGCAATCCTTTAGCTAAGAAAAAATGTCAATTATGTTCCTTTCAATAGTAACATTCTACAAACAAAAAAAATGTGTCTAATGGAGGAACAATGTTATTAATATTATTATTGAATCTCAAGCAACAAGCAGGTTAAAATAATTGATTTTAGACAACAACGCCAAAGCTCACAGACTTGTTTCTAAACAAACTTGTCAAGCATCTTTTTACAAACTTTTACTGATCGCTCTATTTTAATTGGGAACGTCTTGAACTTTTTCTTTTTATAAAACCGAAGTAAAAACTATCCAAACTTTACTTTAATACCTTCTGAAAATTTTCCCAAACTTCGAATGGAGATCAGGATCAGATTATATTCCCGAGTAAAATAAGCATAAACCAAGACTAAATAAATATGTTCCATTTCCGCGTCTCACAGGAAACCTAAGCTTCCTAGGATTCAAACGAGATGAAAGTAGTTTTCAACAGATTTCTTTTTAATGGGATCGAGTATTATGGTCTACAAAAAAAAGTTCTGCAGAACGTCAGCGAAGTACAGCCGATTCTCTCTGCAATTTTTGTTTACAAAAAAGGTTCCTGGGGTTGTTGAGTACTTAATAGTGGTGGTGGAGCATCAATTCATATATACCATGAAATCCGGAAGTTTATTTTCGGAAATGAGATGATTTACTTCTAAGAATTTGCATCTGTTAGTCATGTACTCTTTTTCGAATGATAGCTTTAACTAGCTCCAATTAACCCAAATCCTAGAATCAAATCAACTTACCTCTTTCTTCCATTAATCCGTCGATCCCTAGCGGATGTCCTTCGAGGATGAAGAGTCCCAAAAGTAATTGAGCGAAGATAACCTTATCCATTGCGGATGTTTCTTCTAAGATCTCATAGAACCATCTTAGGGAGCATCGCACAAGAATCAATTATATATACTTCAATTAATTAAAAAAAAAAGTGTATTTAAAGAGTACGCACAATTATTTTTATAACAAAAATAAATCGGCACTTCTTCGGCACTCGCGAAAATCTTCCAGCTCGAATTGACGTCGTTCGTCTTTTAAACTCGCGCGAGAAGAGCAACAAGTGGCTGGCAAGCAAGAGCACGTTGGATACCGTCGCACCCACACAAAGCGCTATTGGATAGTAAAATGTGCGATGGATTTGTTCGAAGCATGCCGCGTTGTACGCTAGCCTGTCCTAATACTCGAAGTTGAACGAAGGTCTACGAACTGGCACCTATCGGCACCGCCACTTATGAAGTGCACCTTTTGCCGCTTTCTTCCAGCTTAAAAGAAAACGGCTTGCTTGGATTTTTAGCTCTACAAAGGCTGGAAGAGAGTTCAAACGTAACGTAATGTAACGACCAAAGCAAACACGACGATACTAGTTAATATCCGCATACTGAATGAACTCGTTTGTGTATAGGTTGTTACCTAAAGATTATTCGCCTCTGGAGAAAAAGATGTAAAAAACGATAAACGAGATATTGATGTCCAATGTTTTATTTGGATACGGGGAAACCTGTCAATAATTATTTGGTTACACACGGAGCATTTTGAATGAATGAAAGGGGAATGAACTTTTATTTATTTTGTTTTCGGGCACTTAGAGGCCAGAAAAAAGCAAACAAGTTTGGGTTTGGAATTTTGATCAATATGCTTCTGATGAATTCCTATTAATAGCATCTTGGATTGGTAAACCAGTTAAATGCATAAGATACATGTGGATTTGCGAAGAGGGTTGGAATTAGATTAAAAAGATCAATTTCTTATTAAATTATCGTTTCCAAAATAAGTTTCAAATAATTTGTATTCACTCGAAATGGTTTGACAACAACCATTTCTTCAGGCATTCTTATTTATTATTGAGCCATGTTCCATGGCCAAGTGCCTTTATCTGCAATACGAGGGCGATCTTTCTAGTTTTGCACATGCCCGCGTAATGGGCGCTAAGAATAAAATGTTGCCATTCAAAATTTATTCAAATTTAAATCCAAAGTTTCAGTAAGATACAAGAAATGATTTAGCCACAGCAAAAAATAATAAAATATTTAAAATTTAAAGCTTTTTACGACATTCGGAGAGGATTATCCCAAGAACAATGTCTCATCGAGTTGGTTTCTGTTTTTTGGAAAAGTAGCACCGAATCAATCGACAATTCTTTCATGGTACTGCGAATTCCAATGTTAACGCATCAGTCTCAACGACCCTCAAAGACAGTAGTCCGCAGCTTCTGCTGACGTTTCGTTCTCACTCTTGTAGGGCATCTTCAGAGCTGTTAATTCTTCGTTCCGTAGGGATCTATATAGGGCTTGTTACGGGTCAAAGGTGCGGAAAAGTTAAACCGTGGCGGTTGTTACAAGATTTAATCAGTTGGGATTTCTTCACTTTCCTTTACCGATGTACACACTACTGCACGAACATGAAATCAGGTAGACACCAGGGATGATTGCGGTATTTGATGGGAAAGGAGTCTGAGTGCTTAAAATTTGGCTTGAAGATGGTGGACTCGCAGTCGTTGTTTAACAGCAATCTTGGTATTTCTATAAAAATTAAATTCTTTCATTTCATGTCAAGATGGACACTGTTTACAAATGTTCCACGCCAATTTTGGACGGCTGAATTCTAATATGATTAGATCAGTTGGATCGATGACCGTTCGGAATGATCAAAAACTCTCAAACATCGAAGGAATTCACCAAATCGTGCTAGACGATCGTCTGATTCAAACCAAAGATCGGTTGAAGCAGTTTAAGCGAAATAAATTTGGAGTTTTGGCATTGATTAATAACTGTAGATGAAACTTGGTTACAAGCACAGTCCAGACAGTGGATTGTGAAGGGTGACTAGGTACCGAAAAAAGCTAAGACCATCGGTTGGGAAAATGGTGACGACCCCTTTTTGGGGGTAATCATGCAGCTGTGGAAAAGCATCATTAGTTGAGAAGCTGAAGATAGAAATTGCGAAATTGCATTTGAAGGAAAGGAACATTTTGTTTTACTAAGACAACACACTGCCTCATACCCTATCGGTCGCCATGGCAAAAATTCACGAATTGGGGTTGGAACTGATACACTTGGACTGACCCACCCCTTTCGCCAGATCTGGTCCCCGGCAATATTTTCTATTTTTTAGGTCCAACATTTCGGTTGGAGGACAAAGAAGATCATATTTGCAGAACAAAATGCCATCTATTATTTCAACGGATTAGAGAGATGGGATCGCTGAGAAAAACTTACAAGGCGACTGTGTTAAGAAATAAAGCGAATTTGGCAAAAAATCAGTGTTAATTTTTCAGACTACCCTCGCAGATATTGGATAGAGCAAAAGATCAATCAAAGAAATAAAAACGTTCTTAAATTCTAGCTTTTACACTTTCTTAAGTCAGGTAGAGCAGATATTTTAGACAGGCAGGCTTCCAAGTCCACATATTCCATTACACGCATCTTTTTTGTATTGTAAAAATGCCTCTTTTGCATTTGACTCTGCGGACTTTGCTTAGCATCTTGTCCATTGAGAAATAACTCACGATAACGATAATCACATTTCCAAGAAATACAAAATCAAGAATTGCATTCTAGCACAGCTACGTACGTACATAAAAAAAAATTAATCAATGGAACGACGTCAATCATTACTCTGTTTCATTAATAAACACTCTTTGCATTATCCAAATATCAAAACAACGCGAACGTCTGATAGAAATTGTAACATTTCGAAAGCCCGGATTTTACAGAAGCTTATCATCGATTTCATTCACCAAAACAGCATTTCTAACAAACAACAAGGCCAAAGGTTCCAGATACAATTGTCGTCGAAAGCGAAAACATTTACTAACGGAAATATTAATTATGAATGGAGATTAACAAAAAAGGATCATGTTTGGATAAACTTACATCCTCAAGACATTTAATTAATTCTGGGAAATTTGTTGCAAAATACAACGCAGATATAATGTTTTCATCAACGTTTTATTCATAAAGATTTGTACTTTGTGCGGATGTGGTAGGAAGATTGATAAGTACAACATAGAATTATATTATGCTAAATAGTAGTAATTCATGGAAGCTTAAGTGCTACCAAAATCTTAGCATATTACAGGTGCTTGCACACCCATGGGCATTTCTTTGCACGAAGCCATTCTTCAAATTTATGGGGTAATTTTCCAAGCGTGTCTAGCAAACTTCAAATTTATTGGACAGGTCCGAAAAGGACAAGCTTATCCTAACGATAATAAGAATTGAATCCTTTTCAAATAAATTCATACTTCTAACAGCGCATCGTTCCCTATTATTCACACAAATTCCGCAATTAATTTTTTTTTTTAATTTTAGGGCGTACAACATTGTTTAAAAGAGTAATTAGACTGTTGTATTTTACTACTCCTGATATATCTTAAAGGCAATCTTGATAGTAACCAACTAGCAAAAAGGCGTCTACTTCATTTCATTTGAAAAAGGCTTTCGTGAACTGTCCGAATTTGTTAGGTTCAGAGGATTGTGCAAGTCAACTGTGTACATTAAATTATAAGTTTCTAGAAGAGAGCGCAAGATACGGGGACGCAGGCTGGGCGTTCTGTGTGCACCTGAGTCGTGGGAACCCCTGCCTAGGGTTACTTGATAACGGCAAACGTGCGCTTGTCGTGAAAGCGTTCACCAAGTACTGATACGCAGTGGCTACAAACCAAGAGTGCTTAGGAAGGTGCCAGCTATTATAGAGGTGCAGATTCAACAAAGAATCAGAGTTTGTAGTTTCGGGAAGTCAATTTTGAAAATGTGTTTATCCCGGATGAAGTCTGCTTTTGGTTGGGTGATAATAGGCTACGAGTCTTTATTAAAGAAAGACCTACAATACAAAAATCAAAATTCCATGCAAAAATTATAGTTTGGAGGGCAATTTCACGCGTTACTGTGCCATTCTAAATGAATATCTTCTTCAAATGGCTTCAAATGCTTTGAAGGGCGGAAGTTACAGCAAGATAACACCAAATTCTACGTCTTCAGGTATGCACGAAATTGATTGCGAGAGACTGGAGTCGAAATAATCCCGTGGTTAGAAGTCTCTCCAGACCTGAGCCTGATAATATCGAATGACTCATGAAAATTGAGGTCACCTCGAAGCAGACGAAATTTACTTTAAAATGTTTACGATGTGGATTGTAGGGAATAAGGAATACCGCTACTCAATATTTACACGCCTGTTTCTTCACAGATGTTTTGTATGAAAACTTTCCTTTTGCTGTCTTAGAATGCTAAGCAGAAGACAACGTCTAATTTGTAAAAATGAAAGAAAGCAGTACAATGAAGAAAAGATGAGCCGGGTAATTAGAGCAGTTAGAGAAAAAAGGATGCGGCTGGTGCAAATAATTACTCGGACGGAAAATCGATATCGCTCCAGTTTTCGTCGATTATCTCCTCAGGTATGCATCCGCGGTATGCGAAGTTGGCACGCGCTAGAGAATTGAGAGATAGAGAATTGACCGGCGGATCGATTGCGACTAAGTAGAAGCCTCTAGCTCTCGTTTCAGCGGGTTTCTCGGGCTTCAAAGTTGAAAAAAGGAATTTTCATTTTTCAACTTTGAGACGCCGTAGTGTCCGAACGGTTAGAGCTAGGGAGTTGAGATTTCCCTCCCTAAAGCGCCCGTCGATACCTTTCGAACAAGCCCACACTTATCGTCGTAGCCCGAGATCTAAACAAGCCGTAAAAATTTGAACCCAAAGTGAATTTTTGAAAGGCAAAAAAAAAGTACGGAATCTCGCCGATCTAACGGCGCTAATCGATGATATATGTTCCGCAAAAAATTTCAGCCCGCTACCTCTAACAGCTTAGGAGATTTTATTATTGCTAATATCGGTAGGCAATAGCTTTAAAGTTGAATGTGGTTAAGTATCGTTTTGGACAGAATCTGGAAGTGAGCTTTAGAAAACGATATAACAAAAGTTGCTGAACTAATATGTTTCATGTATGGATTGTAATAATTTTTTTACTCCTTATAATGTACTTTGGAAGACGTATATAGAAAATAACGATACCAACTGAAAGGAGTAATAAAATTATTAAAATAATAACATTCCTTGGAATATCATTTATTCTTTGTATTTTGCAATATTTATCGCTTTATCCGAATTTCTAAAATATTTACCGATAAAAGCGAAATTAAACGAAGTGTAAACGAAGGTTTTAAGTCATATTAAATAGATTATAGAATTAGAAATTAAATGGCGAGATCTAACTGTAAGACCCTCATTTACACCTCGCTTAATTCAAATCACTCACACGTTAAATTGAAATTAACCTGTGGAGATAGTTGGCGCAAATCATTTGAATATACAGTGGCGGCCACATAAATAGCACAGGCATCAAATTTCATTTGAATTAACCGCCGAAGCTGTTCCCGTTTAAATTTTTATTAAACTAGCGTGAGAATCCCCGAGAAGGTTGCGTGTACTTCCCCTAGCTACGTATTCCAGAACAATAATTCGGCATTCAATGAAAAAAAAAATTAGTTTCACTTTTCTAGCAGGCACATAAATAGCACAGTTGTCGGTTCTGTAGCGGAATCTTATTATAGTGTTACGGTTCGAGTTATTTTGTACCAAAAAAGTGGTGTACTTACCACTTTTAAAATTAAGGTTTTATTAATAAGAAAAACTTAGATGTTAGTATAATGGGACGAGGAAAACATTGCACACCAGAGAAAAGAGAGTTAATTTGCACCATGAAAGAGAAGGGATATCAATTTCAGAAATATCACGAACATTAAATTGTTCACGAAAATTAATGCAAAATGCGATAAAGCTTATTCAGACAGAAAAAACTTTAGAAAATAAGAGGAAGATTAGGCCTCGTAAAAGAACCTTACGACAAGACAACCTTATTCGTCGATTAAGTCAAGAAGATCCTTTTCGCACAGCTACACAAATAAAAACCGAATTTAATAAACAATTTGATATTGATATATCGAGAAGAACAATACGTCGGCTGAAGGAATTTAACTTACATGGGTGTATTGCACTACGAAAGCCGCTCGGGTCAAATAAAAACCGTAAAAGAAGATTACTGTTTGCGAAAATGCACAAAGAAAAGCCGCTTTCTTTCTGGAAATCTGTACTTTGGATATATGAGAGCAAATACAACCGACTTGGGTTTGACGGAAAAATGTATGTGCTAGACCCATCAATCAGAGATTCAACCCTAGGTACACTATAAAAACATTGAAACACGGTGGAGGAAGCGTAATGGTATGGGCTTCTATGTCATGGCGTGGTATAGGACTTATATTCAGAATTGCAGGAAAAATGGATCAGTATGTTTATCGCAAAATTTAAAAAAAACGTGATGGAACCATATGCTGATGAATTTCTTCCAGTAACCTGGGGTTTAAAGCACAACAATGATCCCAAACATACGGCGAGGACCGTAAAACAGTGGCTAGAGGAGAAACAGATTCGAGTGTTAGAATGGCCTGCACAAAGCCCTGATTTAAATCCCATGGAAAATCTATGGGGGGATTTTGAGGTTGTTATAAAGTCTAAATCTCCAGCGACATTAGACGAATTATGGAATACTATTGAAGAAGCCTGGCATAACATTCCTGTAGAGAGATGTCAAAAATTAGTTGAAAGTGTGCCGAGAAGATGTGCAGCAATATTGCCTTGTAAAGGGTTTCCAACAAAATATTAAATGTAAAAGCAAAAAAGAATTAAAAAGGAGAAATAATACAATATTTCGTTATTGTTATTAAGTGTGCTATTTCTACGCCCACTTAAAAAATAATATATTTATTTTTTTAATTTGTTTATCTTGAAGTTTATAAAATATTGTGTGTTTATTATAAACTGCATGCCATCTGCTACATTTTTGTTAAGCTAAGTTAAATAAATCACTTGTTAACATTTACAAACTTATCAATTCATCCATATCAGTTTACCTGTGCTATTTATATGGCCGCCACTGTACACTGTAAATCCCCATTTAAACTATCTGCGATATTTCCAACTTACTTCGCGCAAAACCACATAGAATTAACTAGGTGATGATGAGTGTCGCAGTAACGTTATTCCCCAATTTCCCATAATAGAGCACTAGTTGCGATTTCATTCCATCTGCTACTGGCTTAGTAAAATCCGATCGAATTAATCGTGTTACTTTTCCTACTCATCTTGCATACGAGAGTCCCACAAGCTTCAAAATTATCTGATCTCTTCATAAGTATTCATTTCAAGTCTTGAAGTATGTTCAGAGGAACCCCTTTATACTCGAATATGTGTAATACACTAATAATATTAAAAAAAAGACATATTTCCATTTCACAAGGACACATTAAATTAAGCAATTACTGAAATAAAAAGTGGCGATATTTCATTAAGAGTAACTGTACGAAAATATAATATTCCAGCTGGAACACTTAGTAATAAAATGAACAGAAACCTGGACATCCCACACTACTTATATGATTTTTTGATCGTTTTGTAACCACTATCAATTATTTAATGTTATACTTTTAATTAACGTTTATTTGCATGTTTTAAGTATTTTTCTGAAATAAAGATGTTTTAAGAGATGCTTACTATTGAAGCTTTTAACTTTAATACTTGCGTGCGCAATAAATATATTTCTAAAGACGCCCGCCCAATGTTAATATTAATGAATGGAAAGACGTGAACATTTCCCCTTTCAACTATAAAGTGTTCAACGTAACCTAATTTGGCGGTACTACAAGCATCTCGATATGCCTTCGAAGAACGGTAATAAAGAGGAAAATAAAACGCAGTCAGTTCAAGAACACTTTTATTAAAATTAGGTGCTTAAACGTAAATAATTTAACAGAGTTAGGCACAATATGATGTCCATCACAACAGTTATCATAAACAAACATGATAACGTCCACTTAAATATATCTCATGTATATATTAATTATAAATATCTTTCAAAGTAACTAACAGAAGAGATTTGGTTGACAATTATCGCAGTTCATAACGAAATCAAAAGCTCTTAAAACGAACTAAAAGCGATAAACGTAAAATCAGATCGTCCCGAACGCAAATAACTAACTGCAAATGTTTTATCTTCTTATTCTTAATAAGTAAAGTAGATTACCTAAATATACTTTTCATGTACTTTTTTTTTCGTTTTTTTTTATGCTCATAGTTTTCATATACCAACACATTTAACTTGTTTGCACATTTTACGTGTAATCTCTTAGGCGCTTGCTTTTTTTCCACTGTTTTCATTTTTTTTTCCTCATTTAGTAACAGGTAAAGCTCAATTTCTATACACTAGAATATATCAATATTTACTGGTAATAATTATAAAGAGAATCTACCGAAACGAAACAATCGAATAACAACTTAAATAGGCCATCTCAAAAGCGATTACTATTTTTCGTATTTATTATATAACAAGTCTAAGATGCTGTTGTTGAATATTGCGTGTAGATTTTCCCTTTCTCTTATTTTTTTTTATTTCGGCTATTTCTCTTAGTTATCAACGAGCTTTGCAACCGATGAATCTGTATGTGATTATTATTTACGTAGTTTTCGTCCGTCGATAAAACGTCTTCAACTCAACAAATTGACCAATCAAACTCTAATAATAATAATTAAAATCAAGATATGTGTGCTTACAAAGGGCAGTGGCCAAATATATGGATAGTCGGGGCCTGTATTGAAATTTAAAGCCGTCTCGTTCGTCGGTATGGAAAAAATGAATAAAACAAAAGAAATACTAGTGATAATACAATGTGATTTATGTATCATTCCATCTTGTATTACGTCCTGATTTTCATGAAAGTTGTAGAAGGTGCGACAAACCGAACCTATATAATATTGGATTGATGCTGATTTAGATTCTAAAAACTGTTTTTTTTCTATCTATATCGTATAGCTAATCCTAGCGACTGCGCCAAATCATTTTTACAATTATAAAACACACAGATTCCGGTGAGAATAAATAAATTTTGATGTTACTTATTGGCAGCTTCTTATATGGAAATAGGTAAGGCAGCTGTTGAGTTTTAGAAAAAACCGTGCTCTAAATAAAGTTAAGAATATCACATATTTAACCTATTTCCAACTTTAATTCCTTATTGAAGCTTGAGCAATATTTTTAGTTAGCTTTATTATTTAAATCCATGAGGAACTGGAAGAATTATGGCAAATATCAATGTGCTTACCAACAAAACTCCTGCCATCCTAGGATAATATCACACTTTAATCCTTCAACATCTTTTACTAAATCACATTTGCATATTTCTAATAGATCCCGATTAAATTAGACAAAACTGAACCTTTAAATCTAGCAAATCTAATAACTCAAATTAGCTATACATGTTGTATGCAACTATTTTAAAATTTCAATACAGTCCACACTTCAAGCCGTCTTACATGATTCGTCGTTAATTATGGAGTCTAATAATAATCCATTCTTATCATTATTTCCTAAAAGGGTTTTTGTGGGTGGGAAATACATAGTAGGTACTTTTTTTTTAATTCTCTGATCCATTTTCTTTTTTTTTTTTTAGCAAACGACAGCCGAAATCGGATTCTCGGTTATGTGGATCATGGACGTAGGCCACTGCCCGTTAGGAAATTTCGATTTGAGCAGTTCTTCCAACGAGGCCTTGCGGAATTGAGCCATCTTTACCGGTGATAACGGGGCAACTGAAAAATACAAATCAGAAAATAGTCGAGACGTGAATTTTTAATGGTTTTTGGCTTTAAGTGAGAAATTAATGTTCGTTTTCGAAAAAAAAAAAAAACTAAAGAAAAATACGATCTTGCGTATAATTTTTATCGTTAAAGGATACATCTTTACGGGGATTGATTTTATTTAGTACCTTTTTCCGTCGAGTTATTTTGAAGGTTTAAGATTGCTTATATTTTACAAGGCCATGCAAATTTTATTTAACTGGATTTGTATGCTATTGCGTAATCGTTTTTTTTACAAGAATTTTTTTTAATTTAAGAACGCTATTGGTTACTTTATTACATAATAGCATACAGTGTTAGCTTAAGCATTCGTAAAGTAAGCGGTTAATAAGAATAACAATTACCTGCGTCAATATTTGAAAACGGGCATAAACTATGTAAATACCATAAATATTACATTAAATGACTTTACATTAGACATGCACGATTATGTTGTGTTTGTTCGACAGTATGTAATGTTTATGTAACGTTATTCTAAACAGAATGTATTTTCTTTCAAATATATGGTGCCTTATATGCGCGTACATACGTACAAGATGAGTTAATCATTTGATAAAAATTCAATTAATAAAAAAAGTAATTCAAACAAATCGCTGTAGGAGAAATGCCCGGGTACCTTGAGATATTTGGATAGTTGCTTTGTACGCATATGTTTTGAGCTTCTGTCCAATTTTTTTATTACTAAATAAAAAATTAAATTATTTAATTGTATCTTATCTATAATTATATGTCTGCGTTGCTTATTTTATTTATTATATACAATATTTTTGTAAGAAAATCAGTTTTATTAATAGCTCTGTCAATAGATTAGAAATACTATATAGGGTGTTCGAATTGGCGGATCGATTTTTCGAAAGAGCGTCCCCTTCAAGTAAGTATAATTTTCAATTTTATGGGAAGATCCTTATACACTTTGTGTGCAATATCCTACGTGGAAAACGTATCGTGACTGCAATATAATCAATTCTTCTTTTATTTGTTCATATAAAAATACATTACCGCAATGGCAATCAGTTGCGGTGGAAAATTAAATGTCAATGTTAGACATAAATGTATCTTGCAAAACATATACAAGCTTGTAAAATCTTAAATTGCAACAAAACAAATGTAAATGATAAAACAGTGAATATGTGAAACAACAAACATTACATTAAGAAATATAAAAATTTCTATGTTCGCTAAATAAGTTAAAATCTTCCTATTCGTTGGGTTGTTACAAGCACATCGAACGAAGTTAGGATGTATTCCATTGAAAGCAAGTCGAATCCCGCCTTGCATGTCTTCTTTGGCCAAACAACGTTTTGCAAAGTACATAAATACCTTTCCCCAGTTGTAAAAGTATTGTGCAAAAAATATTAAATCTGCAAGATACTTGAAAACTTTGTTCTCGTATTGGTTTAGGATTTTGGTCCGGCCAAAAATGATATTGTGTTAATTATACAGGGTTGGGGTAAAGTATGAAACCAAGCAAATATTTTTAAAACGGAAATGATATTGATGAAACGTTGCAGGTAACTTTAACGACGTACAATGCATTTGATTTCGATTTCTTTCTTGTTCGGCTGTTGCTGAAACACTAAAACGTAGCGTCGGTTCCAAATTTGCTAAAAACTGCACCGCGGGCCTGTCAGATGGTGATTTTGATCGACGGCTGAAGTTTTGCAAAACATTGATGTAACATAGGCCAACATATTGCAACTAATGTGATATTTTCCGACGAGGCAAATTTTCGTTTAAATGGAACAGTTAATCGTTGGATGTTTGGATGGGAATTGCAGAAAATAGGCTTGTAGCCCCATTTTTCTATAGACGAAAATTTGAATGGAGACAATGTTTAGATCTATTGAATGCACTTCAACACAATAGAGCTCCTCCCCACTATGATAGACGACCAGGAGCTTCTCAACAGGCTTATGTATTGTCAGATAAACGGCGAGCAGTTTGAACATTTGAAATGATTGGTAAACTGAACTTCACCAGTCTATATTGTCAATTTTGAGAATTTTGCGTTTCTTGAGGTTTCGTCAAGACACCTTCAAGTAGGATCTCCATTTCATAAATATTGAACTTGGCGATAATTAAATGTTTTAATAAGATTCTATTAATAAATTATAAGTTCTTCGGGGAGTTTGTGGAATATGATTTTCTTTTTATAATCAATCCAAGTGAAAATTAATTGTTTTTTCTTGTCCATCTTTTTTTTATAGACAAATAAAGTAAAAATAATAAATGTCTGGTGGCCGATTTCACGAAAAATTGAATTTCAAGATTCAAACGTCATCTACAAAGCATAAAATTACGGTCTTCTGCGGTATTTTTACAATAAAGTGATGAGAAATTATGGAATTGTCCCCTAAATTTTAATAGCCATTGCCATAGCCGACACAGATTTCGAATTCGAACAAAGTAACAGTTTTTTGAAGCATTTTTAAAGGCCAAGTTTTCGTTTTGGTTTTGTTTTACATTCTAATATATTCTGTTTTTATATTTGTCATTGTATAAAATACGAATTAATGCCCATTTAAATGTAAAAAATTATTTCTCACGTTTTTTCATAACTAACCAGATAAATGTCTCATGTTCTAGTCTGGCAACATTGTGGAGTGTTTCTCCTTGAACTTATAAACTGTGCATAATCTGCAAGTACAAGTGCCTTAGATATAATAATTAGGATAAAATTACGATGATACTTATATCTTGGAAAAATACGAAAAATTCTAATTCGGGGATTCTTAACATTCTTTTTTGCATCAACCCCCTTTTTAAAAGAGTAATTTTAATTTTTTCATATTTGGTCTAAAATTGCTTAAATTGCTACCTTATCATCCGTTCACTGCTGATCACGTGCTTATTCTATTTGTAGTGTAAATTTAATCGATCCTCAAAGAATCTTTAACAACCCTGTTGGGGGAGGGAACCTTTATTCAGGCTCTACTGCTATCTACGGGGATTGATCCACGCAATAATTAACTCACCTTGTTTGAGTACAAGTATTTATGAATATTTGATACACTAGCAACAATAATTTAAATATTGAAGACAATAGAAAAAAAAACACAAAAAAACTAAAAGTTGTAATTCATGCAACAATTATGCAAAACGCTTACCGCATTATAACAATTTCACTTATTTTTCTCTATAGAGATTATAATACAATTTTGCATAATTTTTATGTACAAATTCATGTGATCCAAAAAGACTTCAACTTTATTGTGAACGAATATTTTTTTTAATTTATTTTTAATTTAAAATAAGACTGTCCTTTTAATATCATTTTTTTTTTAATTTTTATATAAAATTTCGCTTCCATTACCCCTTTTGGATCATCTATTTGAATTCGAGATGTAAAATACAAAACAGTGATGGAAAAAGTAAACACCGTTACCATGAAATTCTGGCTTGATATTCCTCAAGAACGGTTTCCACGTAAGTATTAAAACTCAAAATATTCACACCAAAATTAGACAATTATTCAGGATCCTTTTTTTTCAATATTACTTTTTTTACTATATTAAATAGTATCCTTATATAGGTTGCCAATCAAATCTGATTTAATAGCTACATATGTATCTAACAGAGATATACATCGCATGAAAGGTGATACCATCTAAAGCCTTCACCACATTCCATTTTCTGATACATACATATTACGACGGCTGGCTTGTATATTCCTCAAGTAGACAGTTTTTAATTTTCATGAAATTTTTATTTTATTGTTTTTTTATCAAATATGCCTTGATAACATGTTTGACAATTTAGTGAACAATTGCAGCAGTATTAGTTCCAATTTCTGCCAGTATAAAAATGAACAAACTTATCTCCATCTTTTATTGAATTTTATTTATTTTGAACAGAACACTTTTTAATTCGAAATTAGGTTAATCTGCCTTTAAAATTTAATTCTCGATTAAATTAATTTCTGTTTACAGATACATTTTGATTGATGGATTAATTCGTGATTAATTAATTAGAATTAAAATGACACACAAAAAAGAATCTACTTAATCTTGTAGCAATTTTGTAGCATATAAAGATACAATCCTCCCTTTTCTTTTACTTTGGCAAAATACTAAACGCTGTTTCCATCACTGCACATGTAATCGTGTATTTATACGTCAAACACAATATACAAGAAACGTGTCAATAAATAATCCTTTTGTAATTGTAATTGCGTGATTTTTACGTTAGTTCAAACAAAACATCCAAACATCAATTCCGATAATAACATGTACATTAAGTAGAATGTCAGTGTGAGTGTTGATATTAGTTGAATGAGAGTTTTTTTTTAATATTTAAACTAAATCGTGAATAAAACTTACGCTGAAGGTTTCGGAACCTTTCGGATAGATCGGAAGGGAGCTTAATACAATTTACCTTCAATAGAGGCAGCACTACTTGCCCGCCTCCTCACCCGTATCGCTAAAACAACAGCACAGCCTTCACTACATCCGCTTATAACTGATCGACCTTCAAACTCTTCGCTAACCTTCGGAAACACAACGACAAGCTAAACAGGTATTACATACTTAAGTACGGAGAAACGTGATATTAGTAGAGAGTAGTAACAACAGACTAACAGTAAAACACATAATAGTTATGCTGAAAGCACGTATTTCAAAA
Organism: Marronus borbonicus; assembly: GCA_902655005.2. NCBI lineage: Eukaryota > Metazoa > Arthropoda > Insecta > Coleoptera > Scarabaeidae > Marronus > Marronus borbonicus. The sequence continues at coordinate 19,008,052 of LR737382.1, forward strand.
AATTCGAAAAAGAGATACAATACGAAGGAGTATAATAATAACGGTAGCAAAAGACAACAATGTGTAAGATACCTTATACAACTTATAAATCAGCAATCAAGGGCGGCATACAACACTGTCTTTCATAAGTTTAGACACATAAGAGTGTTACTATTTAATTAAAATGGTATGCGATTGGTGTTGCCATTATCCTCCTCATCATAAAATGCACAAACTCTTACACTAAAGGGGAAGGCAGATATGTATGGGTTGGTGTTCGACACGGCTCTGTTCTTGAACCCGGCATTTTCTTAGCTTGCATCGATGATTTTCCGAAATACCTAAGAACTCTACGTACCGAAATAATTTTGTATGGCGTGTTTGTGAATATATAAAAACGAATACGGGTCAATTAACTAGAAATGAATTTTGGAAAAATTAAATGTATTTTTAAAGAATGTAGGTTTTTACGGCCGGTGTCATCTAACAAAAATTCTTCCAGGCTCTTCACCCGCGATCGGTGGAATTTTTTCCGGTGGGTGGAAATTTCTTCGGAAGAAATTCCCACCGACCCATGTACTTTGCATCAAAATAGCATAAAATATAATATAACCGATATTCCCTTAAATAATGTTACCACACCGGACTCCTTCGTGCAACTATTGACAAAGTTTTAAATTTAAATTCACAAACTAGCAATGTTTGTAATGATCTCTCAAAAACTTGTGTGTATCAGGAAATGTAGGGCCCTCAATTTTGCCAATTTCTTCAATATATCACAGTTCGTGAATTTTCTGTTAAATAGTTTGTAGCCAAAGTATCGTTTTTTTTTGTAACAGCAGCATGGTTTTTTCCATGTATTTAGTTTTATTCATTACTAGAATGCAGCCACATTTGTCAACCTGAATAATATATGTGGGTTAGGGTGATCTCTTAAGTATTTTTTGGTTTTGGAAAATGATGATTGGAAAATATGATTTTGGTTCGGTAATCGTCCCTATAATCAGAAATTTAACACGGCAACGAAAACCCGCGAACTCATATATCACATAACCCTTTGGTTAAAAAAAAAAACAAAAAAAACAAAACTTGATATTTTTGCCAACAATGCATATTCCAAACCTATCACTAAATCCATGCTTTTCACAACATTAGCAGAGACTAGCCAGACTCGCGTTTATTCGTCTCATGAGAATGGGTTCTTGTTGCTTACTGGCTTTCCCGAGAGTCGACAAAACAGAGCTTTGCTAATTTCGTGAAGCGCACGGAAAGTGGCGATTTTAACCATAATCAGGCAAAGTGGACGAGCCTGTAATTTAGGTTAGTTACTCAGTGTTGCGCGTTTGAGTATTGAAAGTAATTATAAAAACAGAGATGTATCATATCCAAAGAGACAACACAGTTAACTTTGAAATAAAATCAAATAAAATAAATCAATTAAGCAGCATATGCTGGAATATCTCACAGCACAATTAATAAATTCTTTAGACTTCTGGAAAGCCCTGTATATCTCTTTGTCCTGGCCAGCTATCCTTTTTTTCTTTTTCAGTTGATTTCTACAACCGTTCGTATTGATTTTTCATTTTACGTTTTTTAATTTTTGTTGATGATAATGTCTTAATTTAACATTAAAAACAGTTCTCTCCGCTTGTTTTGCAATGTTCAAATTTTACTTCGGAAGTATTTCAAAATGTTAAATTTTTTCAGTTGATTTCTACAACTGTTAGTATTGATTTTTCATTTTACGTTTTAATTTTTGTTGTTAAAAATATCTTAATTTAACATTAAAAACAATTCTCTCCTCTTGTTTTGCAATGTTCAAATTTTACTTCGAAAGTATTCCAAAATGTTAAATTTTCCCCGCATTATAATCGTGTTGATTAGATTGATAAGATCAAATTTCCTGTTTTAGAACGATCTCGGTTATAGACAATAACAATTGTGATTAATTCCTTTGATTAGCCTATCCCCTTTCTCACATTTCCAGATGAAATTCTAAACAAAGAAGGAAATATTGAATTATAGAATAAAGGAGTCCCTTTTTTTCTTCAGACCACCACAAACCGCATACCTGTACTTAAATCGATTATTAACTGCATTACTTAAATGTTTACTGTATATTAAATTTAACTAAAAGCGTCCAAACTATTGAAAAACAGTGTATAAATGCACAATGAATCAAAATATAGCAACACAAATCAACATTATTCTAATATGAAAAAATTTTTCTTAAATTTTACAAATTAAAAAGCGACTCAGTCAAAGAATAAATAAGACAACACCCACCACATCAATCACAATCGTGAAATTTTCAGCAGTAGGACCACTAGATAAAAACCACCTCCAAAAGGAAAGATCTTTAATAACAAAAATATTAATAAACATATTTTTAAATATAAAATAAAAACTTTTAAGATACAATATCTGCCGGCGTTTAATAAATGCACACATGTAACATATTACAAGCGTTATCACAGAGTTGTATAAAATTATCGACACATAGATGTTTTGCGGTTAGCAAAGAGTATAAGGTCTGACATGTATGGCTGAAATATAAAAAATAAATAAATTAAAATCTATACAAACGAACGGCTTGCACTAACAATACAAGAGAAAATGTGCTATATAATAAGAATATAGAACCCAACGAACAACTAAAACAGAACAGAACCTAAACAGAAGATTATTCAATAATAATAGTAATAGAACAATGAAACTGTCGCAATGTTGATATTTGTTAGTATTTATTTATATTACAAAGTATAATTTAGTACAATTAAACTGATTTGGACAAGCAAATAACAATTTTATATAAGTCGTTCTACGTTAAACGTTCCCTTTGTGGGTAATTTACAACTTGAATATAATACATTTTTTTTTTATAACGTATATTATATAAATTTGTTAGTAATACTTTATTTGTTAATTAATTTATTTAGTTCAGCGGAATAGCGGCAGAAGCCTCGGTTTCAAGAAGGTACAGGGAAAATATAATTTTATTTATTATTCGGTACTGATTACTAACATTAATGAGGCAAATTCATTTAAATATTTCTTCACACCTCAGTCGTTTCCAGTTATATTGAAAGATACCGATTTGTAACTATTTTTGAGTTATCTAAAGTTTTGCAAAAAAAATTAACGTGCAGTTTAGACTAAAAATATCTTCTTGTCGTGATTATTCTCGGATTACTTAATTCCCTCTGAGAAATTTGTATCGTAGATATCGATGTGTTATTGTGCAAATTAAGTGTTTTTTAATGTGCAGGGTGCACCCAACAGAATTTCAAAATACACGCAAAAATTTAAAATTGTAAATGAAATTCTCTCATTTTTTGACATCTTTAGGGTTCTCTGCATCAAACCATAAGCATTTAGTGGTTATTTCCAATAAGTTTTTTTTTTAATAGAAAAAAGAAATTATTTCTTTAAATCACATATAAAGCAATAGCATTGCTGCGAGTGGTTCCCTCTTCCCTATCTCGCTATCTACCACCGCTAAACTTATTTCGCTATTCTCCAAAAAAACGGGGGAAAATATGTCCTGACGCCGTCTATAACGTTAAAGGAATGGAATGGATAAAAATATCATTAAAGTATGAGCATATTTCGCACCAAACAAATTATTATTTCAAGGGGTAAAAATAAAAGGTCCGTTTTCTCACAAAATTCTTACAATTAATTAAAAAAAACCATGCGACCGGCTTCGCACTTAATAACCTAATAATTAAAATTAATATAAAAAGGAAACAGTGATAACAAATTAAAAAAAAATTCTTAAATTATTTTATTTAATTCTAGTCAATTATGAGAATTCCTGTATTTTTACCCCTCGATATGAATATCTTACATCGATTATTTAAATCATTATTTAATTATTTTGGAGCAGCCAATCGGAGAGACAATGAGAATTTTCGAAACGATTGTTCTGAATTAATCAAATTGTAACTTAACTTCCACGGCCGTTAGTCATAGACGTAGTGGTTCTCGGCTTCTGTCATGTTGCTTCGTCGTCGCTCCTGACCGCTCGCGTACAGCTACGGTCTTCAGCAAAGCAACACGGCGGAGTCCGAGAAAACCCGCAGACCTTGCTACCATTAATACGAAAAAAACGCACACCTATACGGTGTGTTCAGCAAAGAACGGAACAGCGTGATGTTTTGGAACGAAAGATTTTAAATGTTGAAAATGAGAAAAAAAAACCGTTTCTCTAATATTTTACTACCGTTGCGTTTCGTCGGATGCTTTCCAATTTTTCCAGGCAATCTGTATGTTTCTTTGCGCCATCTATTTTCCACTATACAAACCAAAAGCCGCTATTATCAAGAAACATAGAAATTCATATTTGTTCAAATGGCAAACAAATGTATTACTAAAAACGACCAACATATGTGTAAAGGCACGCTGTAATATACACTGCAAAAAATTATGAAAAATTTGGAAGCATTTGCGATATTTTAGACGTTATTTTTTTTTTCCTAAAATTTGAAATAACTCAAAAATCCACAAATCCTTAATTCAAAATTATATATTAGAATCCAGAAATTTAGTAATATACAGGTTGGTACTTCCTGCATCCGCTTATTCCATTGATGTTACTTCAGATTTCCTGAATTCATACTTTTCAAGGTATCAATCCATTGAAAAGTATTTCCAGATACCTAACTACGTCACTAGTTTAATAGTTAACTTGTTTCTAAATGTTATTGGTCTGTTTTGGCAAGTATCGTTATTATCCTAACACATCTTCAGATTTCCAAAAAAAAAAAAAAAAAAAAACAGTCGATCGCACGTTCAAATTATATCCTCCTGCTCTTTCTTGAAACCAAACAAAGCACGATTTTCAAAACCGTCTCGATCAAATTCAAACGATCATTAGCTGCTTTAAAACCACTTTATTAATATTTTTCTAAAACCGGTTCGATTTTCGGATACAGTTTCACTGCTCCAGCTACATACAGAGGAAAATCGTCCAACAAAGCAAAGGAAAACAAAAGAGAAGAACAAGAAACAATCGATTGAGAACAGAATGAGAGTGAAGTTAGGTAATCATCGCACGAAACAAAAGACAACGATGCAAAATAATATCAGAGATCAAAACATATACAAGGGGGATGGGGTAACAAAATTTCCAAACAATTTAATACATACCATTCGCGAAAATCCAAACGTAACGCAAACATTGTAAAACGAAAGAAACTCAGTGTTTGATCGTGTATATGCCAACATAAAAACATATATTTTGTTTTTTTTTTTTTTGTTACTAATGAAAATAAAAAAAAGTTCAGAAGAATTTATTCCTTAACTAACGGTAGTTCTATAATATATATTTATAATTGTAGGCAAGAAGCTTAGGTGTGTTTTTTGTGCGTGTAATATTTAAAAAAATAAGCGTTTATATTGGGGCGTAATAAATAGCTACATTAGTTAGTACAAAGATAAAGTTAATGTTACCAACAACGAGTAATTTCAAAAATTCCCAAATTTAACAGAGCTTGTGGCTTGTACAATAACAATGCTATCAACAGTCGAAAATATCTGGACAAAATGATATTTTGGTATTTTCTAACTTGTTTTTATTTTGATAACCCAACAATTCAAACAAGTGTAAATGTGTAAATAATGAATAGTGTGTAAATAACAAAGATCGATCTTCTTTTAGCACAACGGTATAAAGATAATATATCTTAAAAATATATTTGAACAGAATGTATCATTTTTGTTATATTTTAAAGGACAGCTTATATACTCAATTGAAAGGATACAATATCCAGAAACTAGAACAATGTGATAAAGTAGTTAAAACAAGTCGAGCTAAATAGGAAGAAAATGAGAAGAGATTGTCCTTTTCTGAGGAGCAATGTGAGGAGAGAAAACGCAAATCAACGAGCATGTTTTTGCCTACCCGGCGTCATCAACGTTGTTCCTAGCGTATTCTTTCCATTTCCCTCTCGGCTTATATCACATTCCTTGGAAACGACGGGCCAAATATATGGTGCCATCTGATGCCAAGATATATTAAAAACAGGCATCTTTTTTTATATGTTCCCTTGCAGCCGCTCTACCCGATCATGTACAATTCGATGCGTCCGCATCCGTCGATTTTTGCCGCAAGTCGGACACTTTCTATATTCATGGACACTTCCGCTCTTTTCTTTTTTACTTTGTTTCTCTCTTCTCACCTCTTACCTTCTTCCTTCTCGACAAAGTCTGCTGTTTTTATATCACTGAGTAACGCTTCAGCTTCTCGCACTGCTGACTTCTCCCACCTTATTAGATCTGGTTAGAACTTTTAATAATGCTTTTGTCGCTTGTTTCTCTCCTAAGTTGTGCTTGAATGTGCCAAAATTGCATGTATTCTTTTTTTTTTTTGTGAAAAATACAGATTTCTTATCGTCAGACTCTTGTATTATTTTGTTTAAACTTTTGCTATCTTCATGAGGCATGTTATTTGTTAAAAAAAAAACATAGTATGGGGAGTATCAAGGTAATGAACCTTTCATACCAAGAATATCATTTTACCTGATTATTTTCTTGACCAACTGTACATAAACATCAACGTATCTTCTTCTAACGCGAACCAATGAAATTGCACGATTATATATCAAATTATTAAAGTCCTTAGATCTTTCTGGTAACACATTTCAACGATTTCTGCTAATGTATCTATTTATTCTGCATTACTTTGTAGTGTTTCTATACTAATTAAGGTAGCATGTTTCGATTTTATCAAGAATCATGCTCTCATCGATAAAAATTTAAGAACCTTATTAAAAACGACCAATCAGCTTGTAAAAGCTGCTTCCTTGAAAAGACTGAGCGAAGTCAACGGTCGATAAACAATAGATTATCGTCAGTACTATAGGCCAGGTATTAGACTAAAGAATTAGCTTCAGTTACGTTTAAAAAGAGGCAATTATTGCTATAATAAAAGAAGGGAATTGAAAATTACGAAGAAAAATGCGCGAGAAAGAAGAATCTAGCAGATTAATTGGATCTGCAGTTGCTTTCTTCGGAGATCGAACAAAATTATTTGGATGAATCTAGAATTACATTGAAAGATATATTAATTACATCGTACATCATTAAAAAGAGAAAATATCGGCCGTAGATTGTTAAGCTGAAGCTAATTTCATCAATTTCGTTTTGGTTTGTAACCGAACTATTTCAAAACAATGCTATACGGCATCAAAAGCATTTCACACTAGTACCTTCCATTTTGACGTAAAGCAAATGAAGGAAACATGATTTTACGCAACAAAGACTAACAAAAACACGACGCTTGAACTGACAACGGATTTGTACCATTCAACAAGTTCACTATTTTCTTCTTGTACATAGGGACAAACTTTTAGCGCCTTAAACTAAACTAGCATCGGTAAAGCATCGCTTATTTTCCCTTACCGTATCCTTCTCCTTGGAGGAAGAGCCTGAACGCCTCCGAGACCTTCGCTGGTTGTTCTTCGAGGACCATACCGCAGTCGGATATCTAAAATGCATTAATAGATGAGAAAAAGTGAAAATATAAACGCAAAATGAATATCGAAACAATTGCGAGTTCTTTCGCCTTAAAAATTTTTATTTGAAAATATTATTTTAAACGTTATTAAAAATAAAATAAAATAAAAAGAGTTTGAACATTGAATTAATAACAAATATTAAAAAAATCAACCGCATGCAACCATGCCCTCAATAGAAAAAAAAGGTATTGCACGTGAAGATTTATGTCGCCATTAGGAAGTTCCTTTATTACAAAACTCCCGCAAGGCATAAGATATAAAACCCCCATTTCCTTTCACAGCCATGTATAACTTGTACGTTCATTTCTTTTTCCTATTTTTAGCTTCCGAAGTAAGAATTTTGCAGACTTCTGGGGCTTGGATCTGAGCACGTTATTTTAGGTTTTTTCAATATTTTAAAGTTTATAAAGTTTATAATGGCTAAACTGGGTCTTACTGCTAGTAATAAACTACTGCTGAAACTATCCATGTGCATATGTCTCAAATGGTTTAGTTAGTTAAAACTTTCCTGCGCCAGGGTTGAAAAGTCCAAAAAGTCCAAAAAGAAAGGAATATAAAGGAGTACTTAAGAAAGTGTCTAGAGATGCAAACAATGCAATCATTTTTGGGAGACGGAAGACTTTCTGAAACCTTTGAGCGTTCCAAAACACGATATGTGGACTTTCTCCAGAAATTTCTTTATTACGGAATAACATTAAATAATCGTAACTGATGCGGAACAAAAAAAAAATAAGAAAATCCTGCTAACCTTCATCCACGAAGAATTCCTAGGATCCAATCTACCGTTCAGCGTGACAGTATCGTCGATGTGTGGACTCAAGGCGCCCGTAATATTTAGCACCGGCATGCCTAACGTGTGAGATTCCTTCGTTTTGGCCGGCTCGGTATCCCGCTGAATATTTAGATCGGAGCGCCGGATGTAGCTGTCAATGAACAGCGCCAGATTTGTCGGATTGACGTTCCTTTCGAAATAGCTCTTGTACACCTGCACCAGATCGTGGTTTCTTTCTTCCGTATTCTGCGTCAAAAGAACATGAGATGAATTAATTTTGCAACGTGTCTTTTCCGGAATTTTGGAAAACGCAATTTCGGCTTCAGCATCCTCTTGTGTATCGTCTAAAAACAATTAGGCCGCAAACGTGTAAATTGCGTCATCCAAAATTCACCGGCCGAAAGCTGCGCTATTGAAACCAAAATTAAAAAAAGATAATTGTATGTACCCGGCGTAAGGTACACATTTACAGTTGCAAAGTAAATATGTGATTCTGCAAACGTAGTAAACGCAACAAACCAAGTGGAGCGCAGCTTACTCGTAAAAGAAATATTTTTCTGTGGTTAGAAAAATACGTTTGTTAAAAAATAGTTAAAAAAACAATTTCTTAAGCTATGTTCAAATTGCAAAAAAATATATTTTTGGTAATTTCCGTGAAATATTCATAATGTGGGGAGCGATTACATCTCGCTTGGTCTGAGAAAGGTTAATTATAAATGAAACACATCAAAATTCCAAAGTAAATCTCATTTTCTGATTTTAGAACTTTCACATTGTGTACCTTCACCAAACTTATTACAATATTCCATCATTCTATCGCCCTTTTCCATCAACAAAGCAGCGCCAACGACAGCCAAAACCTGCTTGTCAAGTCTGAGCGACGCTACTTTCAATCTAACTCACCCTGCCGAAATGGTGCCACATCAGATAATCCAGTACGCCTTGCGTCATTCCCCTGGATCGCAAGTATCGCGCGTTCAGTTTCTGATAGCCCCATTCTATCCAGCCGGCGGTCGTGCTCGCGCAGTTGATGAGGCAGAGGGCGGCCACCTTATTCGGGTTGCGGACCGCGTATCGGGCGAGTATATTAGCGCCGGCTCCCACGCCGAATCCAATGAACTGCTTGAGGCCGAAGTGCGAGAGGACGAACTCCAATTGGTGAGCCATTTCGTCCATCGACGGATAGACGTAGCTTGATAAACGAGAGAGGAAATTAATTAAATTCATGTTATTGGTAATATACCGTGTGACGTTGAAAAAAACTACAATGAGTACCACGCAATAGAGGGCCATAAGGTCCGGATCTTAAAAGCTTTCAGAAATACATATTTTTTTAAATTTCTTCATATTGTGACGACATAATTGAACCAAAATTAGTGCATTTTAGTTTCGAGTGTTATTGCATTATTATATTTTTAAAGTATTGAAAAACGCTTGCTTCTGGTTGGCTATTAAATTGTGGCCCATGTCCAATTAATATTATAATAACTTATTTAAGTTCCTGATTACGTTTTTGTTTGATTCTGTTGTTTGTCGTTTTTTAAAATTACTTTTAAAAATGGTTCTCTACACTTTTGAAAAATATGCACCAAATGGTGCAAGATGATCGTCGAATTAAGGCTACGGGCATAGCAGAGGCCACGATCACCTCAAAAAGAAGTGTTTGATATATTTTTTCGTAGTAATGAAGGTTAGGTGGCGCGCTCGCTCGTTGAAGATAAAAATTCAATGGAATAAACATCTCCAAAGAAATGAGTTTTGGCGTCGATTAATAACTGTAGATACTCTAGCACATTCCTCAAGCCAAGGTGCCAAGTCGAAATAGCGGACTGAGGGAGGCGAATCGGCTAAGAGCAAGGCGAAGACTGTTTCATTAGCTGGCAAAGTGAGGGCAACTATTTTTCGACATAGTCATGGAGCTATGGCTATCTTGAAAAGGGAAACACAATAACGGGAGCATACTATGCACCATTACTGGACGAGTTGAAGGCAGAAATTGTGGAAAAACGGTCGCCTTTGAAAAAAAAAAAATTGTCCTAACAAGATTCACACTTTAGGAGTCCGAATTGATAGACCATCCATCCTATTCAGCAGATCTGCCTCCTCGGCCCAAAGTTTCAGTCCGAGGAGGGAGATTTTCATCGAATGGAAGGCTACGCTGATTTTGCAGAACAAGATGCCGACAAGCCTCGTACTAACACCTCGAAAACCCAGCTTAAACATCTTTAAAACAAAATTTAAAAAAAAGTTTTACATTTTTACATGACCTTACTTATATACGAACAAATATAAAAATTAAATTTCACAGAAATATGTACTTTTCAAGGCTTTATTAACAGGAAATACTAGAAAAGGAAACCTTGAATAGGTATATCCCTGTTTTTTTATTATTATATTAATTATAGTAATGGAAAAAGATCATAAATTGTCTTGCAAATAATAGTACTCGTCTCTTTTATTAATATATGTTTCAAAGTATTATTAGTGATCAATTTACAAGAGTAAAGATTAAAATAAATTGCCATTCAATTCATATAATAGCGTAAGCGTATATCTCACGTAATAAATTAGATCTTTCGTTTGTCTCCTACGGCGCAGGGAGCTGCGTTATTGATGCATCACATGAAAACAAATTAATTTATAAAATATCAAATTACTTATATTGAACAATAAGGCTATTTGCACATGAAGCATTGTAGCCCCATGCTGCTGTAAGTGACGCAGAATTCTCGTTGTTAACAATTGAATATCACTTTTGTACGCTTTTATTTCGATTATATCGCCTAATACAGTAAAAAGTTATCCATGAAATGGTGAAAAGCTGCTCAATAGTTTAAATAAACAATTGCACTTATCGCTTACTACAAAAAATAATCTTAGTACTTACTCTTCTGGTAATGTGGGCGCTCCTTCTTCTTGGCCAGGAGCGTTCACGTGATAGACGCAGAAATTTTCCATTAATACCCGCATATCGATATAGTTGAAGAACGCTTGAAAGCTAGAAATGTCTGTAAAAGAAACGTATATTCCACAAAGAAGTTATTTACAATTCAAGATGATGTTGGCCTAATAGTTGGTGTTTGGGTAAGCTTGTAGAATCTGTGCGCTTCTACAGCACAGAAGTTTTATCATACAAAAATATTACATAAGGCGTAAATCATGTAAAACAATTTTTTTATTTAAAAAAAGGTGTTGATTAACATAATTAAAGGAAATACACAAAAATTAAATAACTGCAAAGATAAAATACATTATATAAAGATAAGAAAGCAATATTAAGCTTCTGTATCTTCCGTCTTGTTTCAATTTCATTGGGTTTTTAGGTCTTCGACAAAGAAAGCTTTTGTTTTGATTAATTTTGCAACATTTCATCGTCATTCTCAAGACTATCCGTCTTGCTTTCATATTAGATCAGTTATAGTCTCTTTCTTTCTTTTCTTTTTCTTTCATTTTACTTTTGAAATGCTGTTACTTATGTTATTTGTTTCTTTTTACAATATATTTGCTTTTGCAAGCGTTTTTGATTAAATTTTACTTGACAAACAGGGTCAAATAACTTGATTAATAATATTTATTTGGAGGACTTTTCTTGATTCTAACGGCTTTAAGATAGTCCTTCCTTTTAAGGTTTTTAAAATTCTTTTAACGTTTCGACAATCATTTTAGATCTCTTTTTTATTTATTTGATCTATATTAAAAAAACAAATGTTAGTGATGTGACGTGATTTATGTAGATCGAATAAATATGATCTGAAGAAGACAACCAAAAATGGTTGTCGAAACGTAAAAAATTGCACTTTCCTTAAAAATTCTACCTTAAATCCGCTAGAGTCGAGAAAAGTTCTCGAAAGATATACAAAAGAACATCTAAGAGAGAGTGATGGCCCAAAGTTTAATATACACACATCACTTTAGACAACAGTAAATTCGCCAGAAACAATAAAAATACGCCGGACGAAAGTTTAAATACAATACAAAAAAATGTTTGTGTTGCAACTTTTCTTGGGGTTTTTCCAGAGAAGAAATACCTGATTTAGTCACTTGCGCGTTTTTATTGAGTATTAATCTTGATTTCGGCATCGTCTAGATTTTGCAAACAAGTACAAGGATACGGATGAGGACTTTTGGAGAAAAGCTCTATTTACAGATGAATCTAAATTTAATATTTTTGGTAGCGGTGGTCGCGCAAAAATTTGGCCAAGTCCTACACAGCACTTCAAGCCAAAAATTTAATACCTACCGTTAAGCATGGTGGCGAAAGTGTGATGTTTGAAGAGCAATTAGAGCAGCTGGAGTAGGACATTTAGCTTTTATCGATGTATACAAGTATATTGGAAGAACATTTGCAGTCTTCTGCGAATAGCTTGGGCCTGGGAAGAGATTGGATATTCCAATAGGACAACGACCCTAAACATACCGCGCGTTTGGTGAAGGATTGATTACTGTATTGTGCTCCACGTCAGCTCTGTAGTTCTCTCCAATCACCGGACTTAAACCCAACTCAATAGAGCACGTTTGGGCATTATTGGTTCGAAAAATTGATAATGCAACTTCAAAAAAAAACAAAGAATCACTTAAGGAAGCTCTAACAAAGGCCTAATTAGAAATCACGATATCTGAAACAGAAAATTTAGTTCTATCTATGCCGCGTCGTCTAAGGGCAGTTATTGAAGCACGGAGCAAATATTAATTTAAGTTTACGTTTTTCAATTTAATTAAAATTAACCAAAAGAGATAAACTTGTAAACGTTTGTCCAGCTTATTTTTTTCTGGCGAATTTACGGTCATCTATGCAACAAAATATTTTTTTTTAGCCTTCATTATTGTTTATTATTCAACTAATAAATACACTGCGTACATACATTTGTGCTACAGTGCTTTATTTTCATTTTAAGTGATGTTTGTGTTTTTAAGCTTTAGTCCCTCACTGTATATAAAATATATATATCAAGACAACACAACATAAAAACATTTTTTTTTATGTTGCGTCTATCTTTCAAATAATTAAATTATAAGTAGGGCCATAATATAAAAAGATATTTTCTTTTATGTTGTGCTCGTCTTTAATGACACACGTTTGTTTCTTACAATTACACATATTTTTTAATTTAATTATTCGACACAACTTTATTTAATAAAAACGTTTACAAAAACGATTAAATTGTGAAAAGAAAAAAAGTAACGTAAGTGATTGCATTTCAAGAGTAAAATGAAAGAAATAAAAAGAAAATTACGACTAATACATTTTATGAAAGCAAAAAGAGGCTGAGATGTAGGCTTAAGAATGTCGATGAAAACAGTACAATGAAACGTTGCAAAAGAAAAGTAAATCAAAAAAAAAGGTTTTTGTTTTCTTTATCAAAGATCTAAAAACCCAAAGAAAATTAAACGAATTCAAGGTAAAAAAAAGAAACAATTGTGTTCAGGTATCGATTCTACAGGTTTACCCAACTTCAACACATTTCACGTGTCAATTGTTGTTCAACAACAAATATCAACAATTCAACAAATATTCGCTGCGTTGTCGTTCTTGATTAAAGCACGGTTCCACCCCTTAATAGTTTTATTAACAAACAAACCACGCTTATACAGTCTAGTGAAAACCCTGATCTCGAGAAAAATTATTCTAGCTGCATGATGACGAACTAAGAGATGGATACTCCCAACAAGACAATATCACTCGAAGTAATAAACCTTTTCTCCATTATTTTAAATTATTTTCTTTTTTCGCGTCCAAAATATACGACCCACAATACAAAAACATATCGAAGCGATTTGCGACAACGCATTTTACAACAAAAAATAACGATAATAAATAATAATAATAATAGGAAGGACTGTGGGGTAGTATGGCAAACAACACTAAAGTATAGACACACCCCGCGTTACTCAAATTTAATTGATTAATCCGGGACAGCTGTTTCCAGGATACGCCGATCCTCATTTTCAAAATTTGGTCTTCGCTTTCGTGGTAAGAATCAATAAAGCAACTAGATTCTTGGTCTGATGATGTGTTTGTTAGATACGAAGCCGGTGAGGAAAATTTTGGAAAATCTTCTCTAACTCCTAACCATTATTTCACAGAGTCACCACAATGGCATAAAAAATTGTTTGCATGTACGAAAAGATGACTAAAAATCTTAAACAGAAAAGTAACACCAACTCTGTATTATCCACCGAAATGACGTATTCAACACTAAAATAACGCCATCTAAATCACGCATTATTTATTCTTGTATATGTTTCCCCGAGCACGTAATGACGGTGCATACATCGCAATTATTTCTATTTCGAAGATAATTACTTCCATTCACGCAAAGCTTTATTACTTTTTAACGTCATTAAAAAAAAACAAATCAGTGTATAGCAGCAGCTTTGAAAAAATACATTTACCGCCGAAAGTGTTATTCTTTACATTATGTCTATGTTTATATAAATAACACTATTGCGAAAGTTTGAGACTGCTGATAATAGCCATTTTTACATTCATAGTTCAGTATCGATAATACTGTTTTTAGTAAAAAAAAATGTAAAACGATCTCAACAGAGATGCTTTTCCAGGAGTGAGAAGCAAGAAAATAACATTTCAGGTATCGATTTTCGATATCGCAGCGATTCAATTACTTTATATAGAAGGGAAGTAACGAATAAAACGGTAGCAGCAATTTATTGACTATGTAAAGCAGAAGAAATGGGATTGAAAGTGACGTACAGTAAACTAACTTTGTAACTAGATGTCGAACTAGGTCGATCGCGATAAGTGCGAAAGTCGTGTCTTCATCGAATCAACATTGCACATCATATCGCGTTTGTCCAACTACCTTGACCGATAGAGAGACGTGGGCAATTCGATTATTGAAAAAAGATTGTTTTGAGTATTATTTATTTCATGGAATTTTTAAGCTTCAAATCCTGGCAGATTAAAATGTGCAGGAAATAATCTTTTAAATAATCACCAAAATAATAAAATAAGGAAGTGAAACAAAAGATATTAACAGATTTCTTTTTGTTTGAAATGAACGAGGAATAAAAGATCGGTTTCTTCAACAAGCGGTAATCACAAATATCTAAGCTCCAATCAAAAGCGTTGGTTGTTATATGAAGATTAAAGCCAAATTTTTGAAACTAAGGATATTATTTATTACGAATAGGATCGGCCCAAGCAATAATATTTAATCAAATTTTCAAAGGCAATTTCAAAAAAAAATTTAAAGATAAATATTCGAGACTGTGGTCTCCACAGCATTGGGTTAATAATTAACCACACGTTGGGCAAGCGTGGCATTCCAATATACCATTATTTCTAGAATGGTTTTGTTTGATGATTTGGATATATTTATTATTTATTTTTATAGTGTTAATTTGTAGACGCGATTAAGGTGGCCACCGTCTCCTTCTATGCATTGCGGCAATCTGTTCCCAAAAATTAAGCATAGCTCAAGGTTGCTCAATTTCTTCTTTAAGGTACAACTTTACTTGATGATGAAGAACAGAGCACTTGGTAGAGCTGACTACAAAAGAAAAAATGCATTCAAATGCCGACTTTCGTGGTTCTGTATGAGATAATTTTAACCTTTATACAAAAGGAGTCAATATTTTTGGCGTAAATTCGTGATTTTTGATGACGGTATAGCGGCGCCGATTATGAGACAAAAAAAAACAAAAAAAAACAGTCAAAACAGTAGGCAGTAGACTGCGAAGAATGATGCTGTTTCAATGAAGGCGGAAACAACTTCGATAGACAATGAGTTATATTTATCGAGATTATATCGAAGAAAAGAAAACGATAACAGCAAGCAACTGCAGCGTCAATACCAGAAAAATGCAAAAAAATGTTGCCATATCTCACATTCCAGCAAAGTTCAAAATTTGGCTTGAAGTACAGAAATTCTCGTTGAAAGAAAAAAATCTTCGCATCTAAGACACAGAATAAACGCCAATCACTATTTGCTGATATTTTAGCAATAAAATTCATAAAGATTCAGAATCTTAACCTGAATAAAATCGAATGTTACTAAAGACCCATTTGTGTTAGAAGTTGTTGCAATTAAAAGAAACTAGGACTTCCGAAACAGTAACGAATCGATTGAAGGACGACCAATTCAGCTTGCATGTTATTCCAACTATAATCTCTAAATAAGCCAAAATATGATTACTTTGGCAAAAGTAATATCAGAAACAAATCAATACTTACAATTCAAGCCAAGATCGTGGTACGTTATAATGGCCGGTTTACTCCTTAAGCCTTGAACGGCGACTGTGATGGGTCCACGGTCAGTTTCTACAGTTTCCTCGTTTGCCGTCGAATCATCTCTGGACATGGATCTCGTCGATGGGAACTGAAGCTGGATGTTTTTCAGTTCGATGTCGTCCATGCTGTCAGAAGGCATTGTGCTGTAAGTGAATGGGACGTTGCGAAATGAAATAAAAAGAAAAATAACCAAAGAAGCGAACAAAACAACGGTCTTTTTGGTGGAAACTCTAAATTCGAAAGAAAAACATTAGAGGGGCGCAGGTTTTCGCGGCTACCTTCCATTAAACTAGTATCTTTTGAATTTCCTTTGTTGCACTAATGTATTTTGTAATGCTTCAATTAAAGATTGCCGTTGTTGTCTCATGTTCCTGATCTGGTGAACCCTAAATGCATATCACTATTAGGATTATGTCTTCTTAGTCTATAACCGTTTTCCTTATTGAATGCTGTGCTCTTTTGTTTGGTAAAATTGTTCGAGGAGCGCTAACGTTGAAGACACAAATCCTTGCTGTGTTGTATCTAACGCTACAGATATGTTTTAACGGAGCAAAACGACGTCAAAACATATAATGAGGAACCGAAGACAACAACACTACTTTCAAGAAACTTCTGAGGATGTTAAGTACAATAGTGCAAGAAACGAACAATTCATCCTTCTTTTACTTGAGAAACCTTTCGATCACAACTTTACTCTGATCTTCAGTATTAAATCATCTTGTGAATTCAAGAATTATTCAATAAATTATTTTATCAAAACTTGACATTTAAATGAGAATATCCTAAATTTAACTACCATCCTGCAATTTTTTTGTTATTCGCATCGACGCCTTTTTGCCTTGAAATCAACCAGCAAACAACTCCAAATTACATAAATTGGTCCATTTTTTTAATTCTTCACGATCGCAGTCGTTCTGTCCCGTCTGAATTTAAAATTCGCAACGCGCAATTAGCAAAAGTACTTAATGACTTTATTTATCTGTCCTCGCAATTGTGCAGAATGGCGAAGGAATTAATGCTGGCACAATTAAAGTCGTTTAAAACAAGCGAAACTAACGGGAAAATGTTGCCGACATTAAAATCTTCAATTAAAAAGGAATCAAACGCATGGCGTGATAAATTTTGCAACTAAAAACGATGGTTTGGGTAAAATGCGGGAAAAAGTACAGATTGTACAAAATAGTAAGTACGAGATAAAGTTTAGTTTTATTTCGTGAACTTTACCATTGAAACAAACACAACTTCGCCCTCTTCTTGATATCAAACATTTCGAGGACTAGAAAGTTGTGAGAGGCAAGTGCATTTGTCTTTATACCAACAGGAGAAAATAAATAATTCGGTGTTTTAATTGAGCTTAATTTTTATTCACTGCGTTAAAGGATCATTTTAATATAAAAATTGCCAACATCGTACTTAACCCACGAATAAAAAAATATGTCATTGATAAACCGTTTATTAATCACGGAAAACCGTTCCTAAACGAGAAGTAGATTTATTACTACAGTACGTTCACGAATTTATTGATCTGTTTTATCAACAGCGCTTCTGTATTTGTAATCAACTCTCGAGCCACATAGAATCAGCGTCATAAAGTGACGGGACTGAAGTACGTACTCTAGCTTCACAAAGCTCGGTAATTAAACCTCTTCCAGCTCAAGCTACGTTACGTATGTATGAAGGCATAAACTGTCGTTACACTTATGGAAATTAATGGAAATCCGTATATTAGCGCAATCGTGTCAGCTGTAGGGTCTATTCTCAATTAACCTAAATTATTGGGCACATTCTCGTAGATCACTTCGTATGCATAGATATAGTGTATCCAATATTTCAAGTCCTAATGAAAACTTTTCAGATATCAATCTAAGTAGTCATAATTCTTACCAGGCAGTAGATCACCTAGTTTTTAGCAGAAAGATTTGCAATTTTTTTCAGGATGTTTCAATTTGTAACATAACAAATTAAATATAGTGTATCCTTAGTGATACACAATAAAAACGAATAGTGTAAATTGTGAAAACCGTATTTATTGTTCGATTCAAGATTTTCTCCTTTGTTCCACGCAGTAAAACAATATCTGGCATTAAAAGAGCGGAATTGTCGACCCATCAGCATAAATTAAATAAAGAAGTGTTCGATTAACTTTGGGACAAAATTTTTGATTTTCTTTTTTACAAAAAAAAAATATTTTTACAAACCAAAAGGGCGCGATGAAACTATTTTTGGGCATTCCCTTAATTCACTGTAAGTACTGCAAACACTAAAGCATCGGCACAGAAACCTTCTACGCAATCCGAAGGCCAGAACATTTTCTTTTAGTTCCATATATTTCGCATGCACTAGGTAAAAGTAGGTACGCATGTTAGAATTTAAAAAAAAAATGTTCACATCATTTGGTCGTACTGTTGCCAATGAGAATCTACGAAAACCCGATTGTTCCGAAGGAATTGAACAACTTGATGTGGAGTGTGCCGATACTTTAGTGTTTGGGAGCGCTGAGATTATTGCTGATATAAACATAAGTTGTCATGTAAAAAAAACTTTTTTCTCAAGATAGGGAAGTTTTTGATCGAAACTGAAAATTGTCCTTGGAAAACAATGTTCTGCAGCTACATTATCAGAACATTAGTACTCTATCCATTTGAATACCTAATAAGAGTCCTCTCATGCATTTCCTTCAATATAGTGGATGGTAAACTTGGTCAGTTAGGTATTCCCATAAAAAAAAAATTTCCAAAGTATTAATACGAGGAAACGAATAATCAGAGAAAATCGTACACTTTGGCCATGCTATGTGCTGGAGCACCGTCTTGTTGAAAACACATTCTTCTAGTTAATTGAAGATATAATTTTGAAATAAATTCGGACTCGAAATGTATTTGGTAGAATGTCGAAGCCACTTCGCTGTGTGTCTCTCATAGGTGTCGAAAACAATTAAATATATCCCTATCTTCTCTGGTAATTAATTAAGTATGCTTTGCATTAAAAACTCAAAAATTCTGCAAAAATATTACTTTTCTTCAATTAATGGGAAATCTAGCAGAATAATCATCAATTTCCACTAACGTTAGCAATGATAAATCGAGAGTTTTCTTTCAGAAAAGCTTATTATCTGAGATTTAGTTTTGGTGTACGAAATTTTGAAAATATTCAAAAAATTAAAAATATTTCCTAAAAAATAAGAAAGCTTTCAGAGTTTGACATTGTAGCCGATTGAGCAATGTGAAGTCCAGAAAACATCTATCAGACCCTAACCACAAACTTACTTAGATCTACCATTAGTGGCAATGAACTAATGTGGAACTTAATCTAAATATTATGTACTCCACTTTAAAACTATCTAATCCTTTTCTAAGGAGCTTTAGAAGCTTTACAAATCAAATTACCCTGCTTTTAAAACATCATTCAAAATTTAAATCCTAACTTTTCCTCCAAAGAATTGTATAAAAGCAGCATCTTCTCAATTACATCCAGAACTTCACATCAAATAAAATAAAGAATTTCTTTTGTCACATTTGAATTAAAGAAACCATTGACTCTTAACTATGTTGCACAACCCCGTTAACTTCGAATCGATACAGGCAGATCTCAAAATAAACACATGACCTATTTGCCTCAAGAACAACAAGATCAATCGAAATGATTAAAAAAAAAACAACTCCCTCATTACGATACAATAGAACGAATTTAATACTCTGCGAAGAGATATTGTGAATTGCACGCGCAAAAAAGGGGCCCTCCGGGTTGAAAGAGCGGCAGGATAACAAACGAAAATTATCGCGGAGAAAACCGGCTAACTCGTAAACACGATGAGGCATTTCGTTTTTGCGCCAGAGACAATTCCCAACAGCGCGTCGACCGTCCGGATCAATATCAAACCTCTCGCCGTGTCTGACGCGAGATCCCCAAATACGTCTAGAACCCAAACTCAACATCACGGAGTGCTACTATTGGAGACGTAACAGGAGATCAAGAAGCTAATTGTGGTGATTTATTATTACAAGACAACGAGAGATATGAAGGTTATAAATGATGCAGGATGAGAGAAGCAGTAATCCCTGTGACTGGAGATTATTTTTCTTCCTTTAGGAAGTATAAATGACTGTTAGAAGAATTATGAGTGATACCAAGGTGCTGTTACCGGGCTTTTATTGCCTTTTGACGAATGTGAACGTGAAATAATGGCCTCGGGTGCATGCATTACACTTTGTGGGTTATAAATGGGGGTTGGAGCAG
Organism: Marronus borbonicus; assembly: GCA_902655005.2. Lineage (NCBI taxonomy): Eukaryota > Metazoa > Arthropoda > Insecta > Coleoptera > Scarabaeidae > Marronus > Marronus borbonicus. The sequence continues at coordinate 19,028,810 of LR737382.1, forward strand.
TAAAACTTTAAGTACACCGTGAAAATTTTATGGATTTCTCAACAATGTAACCGGAATTATACAGTAGGATGTTAAAGTGTGGAAGTGAATTTATTTACAAGAACTGTTATAATAGTGGTACCCAAAGAAAAATTTAATTCTTGAGGATAGAGAAAGAAATCTCTTATTTCTTGAAAAGTTGGTACCCCCGCGGTACCAGTTGGAAAATCTATCGAAAAACAAAGCTTTATTTTTGCATTTAGATCTTACGTAATACTAAAAAGGAGATAATAAAAAAAAAGTTAGGGGCACGCCCCGAAGAGAAACTTCATCGCATCTACATGTAACGCTGGACAGGATGTGGTTCTCACCAACACCTTTTTTGGGTAAATAGAGATTATCAAAACATTTTTAACATACCACAACGCAGATAAGAGGTTTCTGATAGTAAATGTGGAAAAACCACATTTATTCAAACGTTTATGCTAAATACTATTAAGTTCGAAATGAAAGGTATTCTACTTTAAATAGCACCTTACGTTATCCTTTTTTTTAACAATATAGGCCAACAACGCTTAAACCCATGAATAATTAATATCAAGAGATAAATAGTAAATAGTAAAAGTAAATAATATTGGTAAGCTTGCACAGTACGTATTCGGCTCCCCCAAAAATTTTTTTTAATCTTCACCATTTCTTAGTTTATATAAGCCAGTATTTCCTATCTGTAATTCTATCAGAATTTATAAGACCCTCTCTGCTGCCTTTGCCAAAATAAATACGAATCCCTTCGTTTGACTTTATCCTACTATAGCTTTCTAAAATTGGCCATTTGCTTTGCTGGCTCTCTTCGCAGGGTCTTAATTTTAAGTATTTATTCTATAAACCACAATAAACCTTCGGTCCAATGATTATTCCCTGTTAAATTAATAATTTGTTGGCCAATAATTATAAATAAATTCTGGTATTTTTACTTTTACAACATTCATTTTAAAAGCCAAAAATAGCCCGCGTTTGTTTTCAGAATACATTTCTAACGGTTTATATAAGCTACTTCGGAATTGTTTACAAGCAAAATGATGTAGGTGTAGCAGGAAAATTGGCAACGTTACCCGAAAAACAAATACATCGAATTTATATCCTGGACGGCAGTTTAGTTTCAGTAAATAGAAGTCGAAGAAAAATTAAATGAGGCGGTGAAAATTAATTTTTTCTTAATGATTTATATCGAGGTAAATATTTTGCTTTTATTGACCGATGTTTGAGGTGTTTTTAAGCGATATCCGTAGAGAATTTTTGGATTTTAAAAATCTTCAAAAAATACATGTACAGAACAAAAAATATAATTAAAAATAAAAGAACATTCTCAGATAATTTTATTTTTGATAACATGCAAATTACATTCCTTAAAATGACAAACAAAAACGAAAAACAATACAACACACGATAAAGAAAATTGTCTTACCCCAAGAGGGCCGCCTCCTCAGCTACACCGGAAGTAGGCATCTTTCTGTTTATATTTGTTTTTACACTGTCAGTCCTAAAACAAAAACAAGGAAGCCTAATAAACAAATAAATGAAAAATTAAAAATTAAAAAGAGCAGCTTTATAAGTTGGGTGTGGTGGGTAGTCGTTGTTAATAAGTAAATTGTAACCATCCTACTGGAAAATACGACGAAATATTTCTTATGATTGTACGCGATTCTATAACTCACATGGTATCCTCTGCGTTGTACGACAAGTACTGAAGTTAATTTTAGCGATATTTTCCCACTAGTTTTTCTTTTTTTTTTTAGCGAAAAAAATCGTTACTGGCGTACGCGCCTCTAATGCGGATATAAAAATAAAACGCGTCTCTGTACTGGCAATACGCTGATAATGGTAAATGCTCTTAATCGTGTGAACGTCTGTATAGCAGAATTCGTTCTATTAATGTTAAAATGCTAGTTCAAACTGCGTTGCACGCATTCTGAAAATGCAGACGTCCTATACGATTGCGTATCCGTCCTTGGAACAGTAAACAAAAATATTTTACCAGCACTATAACACTCGGCGAATATAGTAGACTCCATCGTTCATACTGACTCATTACAATGTATAATATGACTGAAATTATGCATTGGGAGCGTTCCGCTGGATGGAAAAATTCAACTGGTAAGGAGAAATATTACCTAGCAATAGAATCGTTTGAATGTGAACAAGGAGTGTATGTACAGGCTGGCGCAATAGTGTAGCAAAAATACATCTGCAATTGAGAGAGATATCAAAAATACGTTCTAATAAAAATTATAGACTCTCCTAAACATCTTAAAATTTTTTACATTTATACAGAGTGAACCTATCTTTTGTTTGTTTATTTTTAATGGGACACCTATATATTAATTTAAGCTCAACTCCTCTATAGTCCCAATATAAGGTTCCATTACGTTGAAAACTTATGGTCAATTTTACGCTAAAAAACGACATGTTGAGGAATTAACAGATATGATTTGGGTTTTACTTTCTTATAAAGAGGATTTTCCAGAAGTGATATCTTGAACGAAGACAACCTGGCAGAAAAGCGTTCGAAAGATTAGTGGAGCGTCTTAATCGCGCAGGTTCAGTAGTGTACGAGGAACACGAAAGAACAACAACTATTGCTACGGAAAAAATAATTCAAAAATCAATAAACTGATAGCCGTAACAAAAAACTCAGATAGCCAGCGCGAAATTTCGCGACAAGATATTAGCGAACGATGTGTAGAAAAATATACATAAGCATTCCTAAGAAATTCAGTTGCACCGGGAGTTATTCAAAGATTGTTTTCCAGGTAGAGTTGCCTTTTGTGAATAGGCTCAGGCTGGTCAGGGAGATTTCTTTGATTTTGTTCTGTTTGGAGGGAGGCAAAGATACATTTCACAGAAGTGAATTGGTGAATAGATAGAAACAACCAAATTATTCTATAAACAACCCCTATATAGAGGCTAAAATTCAAACTAGGTGGTTTTTGAATGTTTAGAGTGGTATAGTCAGAAATTATGTTGTTTGACTGCATTTCTTTGAAGGCAAAGTAAATGGCTAAATTTATTTTATAATTATAACAACTTTTTGAACAAATTTAATTTAAATATAAATCTCAATTTTTGTTAATAATTTTAAATATTTACTAATAAACTATTGATTTTAAGTATAGGGAGTGCTTAATAGTAATGTACCCCTTCTACGTTCGATATAAAATACATTGGTATCCATTCAAAAAAAAATTAGAAAATCGTAAATTTTCATTTTGACTTACCCTGTATAAATGCAACACTCCAGGAAGCAAATTTCAAATATCAAAGTAAGAGGGTATTCTTAAACACCTGGTAGTATTAAACTGATTAAATATTCATTATTTATCAAGTTTGTCATGTTGTCAAAAATAAAACGCAAGCCAAATTCACCCTGAAATTATGGAATACTCTGTATAAATGTAAATAATTTTAAAATGTTACGTTTACAAGTGTCTATAATTTTTATTAAAAAGTAATTCTGACGTGTAGATATGGCAGGCTTTGCCGTAGGATTGCGCCACCCTGTATATTCTTCTCTATCTTTTGCCAGCTCGCTTGCTTCGTTCCATCCCATGTGTCTTTCTTCCAGTATATCCTTTTTTCTTCCCTTCTTAGCCAAACTATTCCAGCTACCGCTTCTGGATCGTCGTTGTCAGAAGCTCTATATTTAACTCTCCTCTAATTTCTTTGTTTTTTATTATTTCCTAGTCACACCTTTTACTCTTTTCAATCCATCGACCGTAGTTTACCTTTTAAAATGTTATTCAGTACCCAGCCTTTACTTCCAAATGTCAGGACGGGTCGGAGCACTACGCTGTTACTTATTTTCTTGTTGCTAATGTTTAGTTAAGAGCGTAGCATACTGTTTGCTCTTTCGTTTATTTCTTCCTCCATTCCTCCGCTACTTTGAATTGTTAGTCTCAGGTTTTTCGCTACTCTATAAAATAATCTCGTATTCATTCTACCGTCTTTTTCCAGTTTCTTGCCAAAATCATCCCGTAATACTTGTTTAGTTTGTTTAATATTTTGTTTGGCGTTTTTTCCTTACATGTTTCGTAGTTTTGTTCTGTTTCGTTTTAGAGATTTCTCCTTCTTTAGTTTTACCATCAACTTAATCCTTTCGTTATACCAACTAGTTTGCTTTTTGCTTTTATGTATCAAGGTTGCACCACATGTTTCCAACTCTATATTTCCAACTTCACATTCTACCACATCCGTATACTTTATAGCAACATCTTCTTGTGCTAGCTTACAATTTCCTATCGTTTCTTTACCCTGTTGCATCAATTCTGGTATAATTAGTCTTGCTTCCACTAAGTAACGATCGCTATAAATTTCTGAGTCTTTTGACTTCAACGTCTTGTAATTATTTACTCTGGCTTTTGTCTATCAGTCGGTTATCGATTTCTCACTTCTATTCAACGCTTCTCTTGTATATTGTACATGATTGTCTATGTTGAAAGAACGTATTCGCAATTATCAGATTGTTTTCTGTACATAAAGATATTAACCTCACGCCATTGTGTTGAAAACAAAAATATGATTTGAAAGTATCAAGTATCCTGCTCTTAAATTTTATGCCAAGGAACTCCAGATCTTCCAAACGTTGCTGACAAACTAGGGCGTCTAGACTATTAATCTATGGGTCTTGCTTATCAATGTGTGTGGCGGCAGCGGTTATATAAGTAAGATCATCATGGATCAAAAAGATTAAGACTTGTAGAGAAGCATTCTTATTCGAAGATCCAGCGAGCTGGTTTTGCATAACGGAGCGGACGCTAACGAATGAACAAATTGAATAATGAACTTGTGGCAAATTTTGTTTTAAAACCGAGAAATCAGACGGTGATCAGGTTTCAACTTCAGAAACTAACGAAAACATTGCGATGAACCGAATTTAGTTCGGTTCATTGGACGCTACATTCAATCAAAAGATTTTTAACCAAATCCCTACGTTTCCACAAGCCAATCCCTTTGAATACTTCAGTGACATAATTTTTTGACCAATTCATGGTATTAAATGTTTTTTATTTTGTTTTTGGTACGTTGCAGGATTCAAAAGAATGTGTAACCTACATGTCGAATACGACTTACCTCGTCTTTGAAAATCTAACCGCCGTACCATTCACTAAAAGTTCTTGACAAACTTGTAAAATGTTCTCATACTTTTGTGCCAATTTTGCCATTTGACATTGTTGACGTAAACAAAGGCAATGTGTTTACGACCAAAATTGTCAAAATTGGTCGTAGGCAAAGCGAAAAGCCAGATTATTTCTGGATCTGCTCGAACCCAAGAGAATATCGTGAACATTCCAGGATCTTCGAAAGGAAGCTAGCTTAAAGCCAAAATATTTCTCAGAATTAGATTTCAATTTGCAATATATCTCCACCCTACGTTCAAACCATCAATTTCAAGCCAATTTCAAATTAATGGTTAATACTAAAAGCTTTAATAAATAAATCCTACCCTCTTCCTTGAACCAAAATCGAATGTTACTAAATAATTCTATACTGCCAACAATAACCTTCCTAGTACGACGAGGTTCCACTGAACCGACCTTACCAACGGTTTCGTTCTAAATATAAAGTAGGCCATAAAAGAATTGATTCTCGTCGACAAACTGACCTTTCTTTAACTAAGTTGACCCGCTATGTAATTCAAATTAGAGCAGTGTTGCAGCAACGGCACGAAACGCAGATATGTTGGGTGGGTAACATTACAAATTAAAGTTTTTTTAGGAAATATATTGGCGTGTTGAGTTTTGGGTTAAATTTAAAATTGAATTAGAAATATTTCGTCGTAAATTGTGTGGTTTTAGTACATATAAGAAAAGGTAAAAATCTATTATATTTTTTCCCAAAAACCTTATATTCTATTATACCTTATTAAACCGGTTTAACTCCTTGGTTATAAAACAACACCAAAATAGCAAAATAACATATACAATACAGCAAGGCAAAGCAAAAAAGCTACAGCACCTACATTTTTAATCCAACAGCACAAAAACGAAAAAGCACCAATGTAAGCGAACAAAAAAATAGCCTGCTTTCGATATACAGTACCTTGATGTAATGATTATCGGTTGCCTATTGGCAATCAAACGCTCATCTTTATGCGGCGATCCAGACACAAAATTGAGAGCCTTCTTGACGCTATCCAGGACGTTAGTATTATTCCCGGTGACAGTCGTTGAGCGATAGACATCTTCTGCACCCGTTAGGGAGTGATATGAACCCCCCAAGCTCACAGGCATGGTTTAGCTTTAAATTGTAGATTAACGAAAAAGAGAAATCATTTGGGGGGAATTTGCTAGACAGTCTGCTTTCAAGATTCCACACGTTTAGTTAAATAATACGTAAGTTTTAGGAAAGAAAAAAACTCAGCTCTGCCGGTTAATGTTTGATTGGTTACATTTTATTCTGATGAGATCATGTTTCTGTGGTTTGTATTTTTCCCTTATTAATATTTTCGTGAATAATTTGCATACAAAGAATTAGGTATATGTACACTGCCGTTCAGTGAAGTTCGGTCATGCAATAAAAATCTATTATATCACACTGTATACAATTATTAATACATAAAATGAGAAAAATATTAAGCATACACTCTTTTCTAAGGGATTAAAGCCATAAATTATTATGTAAAGTAGAAATATTGCGACGACCACAATAAAGTCCCTTTTATTATCATTCCGAGAATTTCTCGGAAGTACCGATCTTTCGAAACGGGTCGTTTGGGGATTATTAACGAACAATACATTTAGGAAATATACCGCAGTATCATTCTTGTTTATTCATCACAGGCGTAAAGATATAAATTTGCTTCGTTTTACTGTTAAACGTGTGTTGGTGTGCATCCGTCGTTTTTGCGCGAAAGTTTTAAGAAAATTTACTTCAAAATGGCACGTGGCAAGCCTACCAGTGTAGAAAAGCGTTCACGCATTATTACGCTGTTTGAAGAAGGATATTCGGGGCGACGAATTGCTGAAAAAATAAATATGAGAAGTTCAACAGTAAATGACATCATAAAGCGATATCGGACAACTGGAACTATAGAAAATCGTGTTCGTCCTGGAGCATCTAGGAAAACAACAAAAGCTGAAGATTTGAGAATTGTATTATTAAGCAAACGCAATAGAAAATTAACAGCGCCACAAATAGCAGCCGAAGTCAATCGCGGCCGTGAAGAACAAGTTTCGACGAGTACGGCAAAACGTCGACTTCAACAAGCGGACCTTCATCGACGCATTGCCATTCGAAAACCCTTATTACGTCGGGGCAACAGAGCAAAACGGCTACAGTGGGCCCGTTCTCATCTAGATTGGTTGTTAGATGATTGGAAACACGTGCTTTGGAGTGACGAGTCAAAGTTTGAGGTTTTTGGGCAAAATCGACGAGTTTATGTCCGAAGATCTAAAACCGAAAAGTGATCCCGAACTGCATTGTATCGACAGTGAAGCAAGGGCGTAGTTCTGTGATAGTGTGGAGATGTTTCTCCTTTGCTAGGACAGGAGATTTATGCAGAGTGCAGGGTGTAATGAGGAAGGAAAATTATTTTGCAATAGTCCAGAATCATGCAGTGCCATCAGGATTGCGTATAATAGGCCGTAACTTTACATTCATGCATGACAACGACCCAAAACACGCTGCGTTAGTGTGTAAAAACTATCTAAAGGAACAAGAAGAACAGCACACCCTGAAAGTAATGACATGGCCCCCACAGAGGCCAGATTTGAACCCTATAGAGTTGTTGTGGGATGAACTGGACAGGAGGATCCGAAAAATATGCCCAACTTCACAAGAACATTTACGGAATATTCTGCAATATGAATGGATTCATATTCCACAATCCGTTTTAACAAAACTTATCGAAAGAATGCCTAGAATAGTTCGAGCGGTGATTAACAGCAAAGGAGGTTTTTTCGATGAAAAAGAAATATAATGTTCAGTATGTTATATTAGGCCAGAATAACTTTTTATTTATTTATTTTTGTCTTTTTTACCTGTACATACAATAAAATTGCATTTTGTTTTTAGTTTCGTTTGTTTCTGTAGCCTTTTCATGTTTTTTACCAACCGACCGAACTTCTCTGAACGGCAGTGTATATTCTGTCTGTTCGAACGCAGTACATCTTTTCTGAGGGTTTACTTGACTTACGTCCAAAGCAAGGTCGGAAATATGCATATTCCTTCCTAGAAGTTAGAAACAAAATGGATCTGGCCGCACTCCTCACCAAAAATTAATTCTATCTCTACTCTCCTTATTTATAGCATGTACCTCTTTTTACCGCGGATACAAGACAAAGAAAGGTGTTTGCCCGCAGCACAAAACGTAAACACTGCTATTCTGTGAAGGAAAAGTTTCGCAAATTTCGTATCACGAGTTTCTATCGAAATTAAGGTCGTGGAATTTCTTTTTGTTACATTCAGTCGTACAGTTAACAATGGTAATCCACAAATTCCCGAAACAATTGTTTCGGATCAATCAAATACTTTAATGCTTGCCATACTACCCCACATTCCTTGTTATTAATTTTCAGTGAAAAATTATTGCCCTGTTGATATGAAATATGTATCCAAACAAAATGTTTAATGCAACTAAGCTATGGTATAGTCAGGCAACCACTTTGAACATGATTTAGTAATTTCTGTCCTAAATTTGGGGAAAAAAATACATTTCTACATCTTACAACTGCTGCTGAATTTAAAATCTTATAGTACACCATTGGGACACCGAGATTTACATCTTCTGGCTACTCCAAATATGAAACTACTATCACTTGAACTTGAGAAATTGATAGGACTAGAGGAATACTGAATGTAACAAACTTCAAGGTGAAAATAAGTCGACTTAAGGTATATGTTAACTTTATAGGGCTTTTTTTTTAAACTAGCCACTGGTTTCTATGCCATGTTCTTCTCCAATGGGAGTAATATTATTTTAGAGCACAGTAGTGAAACATTAAAAAAAAAGTTTTAAAAATAAAAAGAAATAAAAATCCTTAAACCAATGGAAACATTTTTATTACTGCATATCTTAAAACTTCCATTGATGTGAATTACCGTTCTGAGTTTAAAAACGGCTGAAAATCAAGAATATTTTTACATAATTTAATACAGCTACTACGGAAAATGATCAACAAGAGTGAAGCTTAATTAATTCAAAACATTCCAGGGCAATAAACACAACCAATTAAACCAAACGCTCTTTTTTCTCTTAGATATTTCAGTGATTACAATATAATGATGTCAATGAAGGCACTGAAGTAACATAAATGGTATCGTTGTTTTTTTTTGTATTTACGTATATTACGTATAATCTTAAAACACTTATGGGAGAATAACCAATAAGAAATCGATATTATGAAATGTATTTTGTGAACTTTAATCTTTTCACAATTCTCATTGTACAAGATCAAGTGAAAAATATTTTTATCAAATGTTACTTGGGATCATTAGGAAAAAAATGGGATAAAACGAGTTTTACTTATTTAAATATGTTCTCTTTTTAAACAATTTTCCTATTTTATTACGAAATTTTCAACTATGTTTTAGCTTGTCTCGATATATACCAATACGTTATATTTGCAAAAAGACACAACTGAAGACAGCGGGCTCGAGGAACGCGCAACAGTTCGCAAGCCGCTCCTGCGCGCGCCAAATCAAAGAAGATTGGAGTAGGCCACAACACATGCCGATTGGACATTAAAAGGTTGGGGAAGAGCCTTGTGAACCGAGAAATCCAAACATGGGGTGTTTGACTCTAGACGTTGGATTTTTGTCAGATTTACGGCACCAAAATGTATTAAATGAAAAGCATGGCGGTTGTTCCGTCATGATTTATGGATGCTTCTATTTCTCGAGTTGAGGTGTAAAACAGTGTAAAAGTTGGCAGCACGAGCTACGGAGACATCCTCGAACATACTGCTGATATATTTCCAAGAAGAGCTTCATAATTAAGGGTTAACAAATATGGTTTGGACGTCGCGATCACTGGATGTTAATCTGGTGGAGCTTTTGTGGGAAGAACCCGATCAGAGAGCCCAGGACCAATGCCCGATGCCGACGTCCAAACAAATATTTGTGAGAACTTCGTAGTGACTCGTAGATGAAGCCGTGAAGGGACTATTCCATGAAAACTTGATTTAATGAAAAAACAAGAATTCTCCAGTTGCGCCAAGATAAATTATATTTACCTCGCGTATATCATTTTAAATAAAATAGATAATAACCAAAAAATAATGCTAAGATAGCTTAGCTTCCTCATGGTATTGATGGAATAATTCATGGCAAACGCAATAAAAGGAGAGAGAAAAAAATACACTAACACACGGACATGTTTCTGCCTACCCAGCGTCATCAGCGTGGTTCCGAGAGTATTTTTCATATCTCTACCTTCTATCGCTGTTGCCTCACAGTTAATACCACAACTTTCAAAACGACAAACTCGACATTTCTTGGGGATGGTTTGGGGAACAGTGCCCGGTTTATGTCGCTGCTTCCTGAACGGCAGGCATGCGTTTCTTTGGCACTAGAGGGCGCCAAGAAATGTCGAGTTTGTCGTTTCGAAAGTTGTGGTATTAACTGTGAGGCAACAGCGATAGAAGGTAGAGATATGAAAAATACCCTCGAAACCACGCTGATGACGCCGGGTAGGCAGAAACATGTCCGTGTGTTAGTGTTTTTTTTTTCTCTCCTTTTGTTGCGTCTGCCGTGAATTATTCCATCAATACCATGAGGAAGCTAAGCTATCTTAGCATTATATTTTTTTGGTTATTGTTTCTAGGCATTTTCTGATGTGTTCTGTTTAAAATAGATAATGTTTATTCTATCAATATTGTTTCATTTTTATGATATTTAAGAAAACAATTGAGATAAAATATCTCCATTAAATTAGGAGTAATTTCAAAGATACGGCATACATTATACCTAATTTTTACATTTGAATACACAGAAAACAACGTTCACGTGTCAACGTTGTACGTGGGTACTAACAAACAACGCGCAATATTTGAATAATAATTCGCCTTGTTAGATGCTCTCGTTAAAGTTGCTAACCAAGCGACCAGTTTATATGCTTATGAATGTAAGTACCTACTTGTCACTTGAATATTTTCGATAACCTTGGGACCTCGTTAAATATATATCGCATGCGTACTGATAGATGTACACTACCACATATGGAAATCTGGACAATCATTCTATCCAATCGAAGATTAACTGTGCAAAATTTTAGAATTATTTGTTGTTGAAATAAATTATCTTGTTTATCCATTTATGTGTTATTTATAAACGCGTAAAATAATTGATAACGACCCGCTTGTATATGAACTTATTAAATTTGAGGTTTAGTGAACCATTGTAAGCATTTATACAATTCAGTTTTTTGCTAAATGTTGTCATGAAATTGAGTTGATCGGCGGCAAGTTTGAACAAATAAAACTATAATTTACTAAAATTCTACTAACTACATTCATAGGATAAGGCAACGATACTTGCCATACAGAAGTAAAAAGATTTACAGTGCACCTTACTCGCCTGCCACGGCACAGGCACAGCCATATTTATGGAACACGGGCGGCAAAATTCGTTCTACCCAAACTTAGACTCCGTATTGCTAGAACTGGAACAGGGAGCGGCAAATTTCATTTTGAACACAGGCGGCTGATGTCCACTACACGGCCCTGCATAGACAGGCAGTCTTGAAAATCGGTACCGACCAGTTCCAGAGTTGATGAACAAAATTTCTACAAGTACGGTAAAACTTCTTCGAGAAATTAATCTGTAACGGTGGGTATTGACAAAAAAAAAAACCTGCTTCTTCGTCGAAAGAATTATCAGAGATACCATTGGAAAAAATGTACTTTTTGGTTAAAGACGAAGAGTATTCTTAAGACTATCGGCAAAAGAAAACCTTCAGTAAAGCATGAGGGAGGATCGGTTAATATTTGGGATTGTTTCCGCTACAACGCCAGATGAAATATAGTTAAAGAAACGGGAACATTAGAACATCTGGACTGCACGATTAGTTGAAAACTATTTTGACTGGATAAAGATTTTTATCACCACAAGAACCAAGATCTCCACAGTGGAAGAAATGTTTCGGAAAATTGGTTCGAACGCATGCAAAGGTGTATAAAATATTAATAGCGAATTTTAGCCAATTTCGCAAGAACTTAAAAGGTGTCCCCCGTACAATAATGAATACGGTAATGTTGTACACCCAATGCACGCTTCTGTATCAATCGATCCATAAATATTGTTTTATTTAATGTACAAGTACGTTTCCTAAGAAACTAACCAGGTCCTGTACGTTCTTGAACGGCAGTGTATGAACATTATTCACAATATTTTTTAAACATTATGACGAGTAAGCATTTGTCGCAGTCTTCTGAACCATTGTAAATGCGTGCAAATAATATCATCAAGATAATAACATACTTTGAACACGTCTCCTAACTATTATTAAAATCTACGTGTAAATATTTGAGTTACAACGTAATATGAGAATCTAGTCAGAAGATATCATGCAAACAGATCTAAACTGGTTGTGAACGTATTCTATAGATAAGATTTATTTTATTTTGGCTATATTGGTCCTTTTACCGGTTTCCTTTACACGGTTACTCGAGTTTTATGCATGTTCTACGGTAAGGAAGCAGCTAGTTAGATACAGTAAAAACTGTAACACGTATTATTTTATAAAGATGTGATTCAAATGAAGTTAATTAGAAACTCAATTCAAACGCAGAAAATACTCTATACTCTGTTTTTTAATTGGAGAAGCGTCTTTTACAATTACTTAGATTACGTAGACTGTTCATGTTATAAAACGCTATAAACGTTGAAACTCTAGCAGTTCTAATTAGGGAAGTACCTAAATATTACGCCGTCAGGTATAAACAGGTAAAAACAGGTAAAAACAGCAGGTAAAAACTGTACAAAAAAAAGCTCTCATGCTACAAAAATTAATAAAAAAAAAAAAAACGCTAAACGATTTAATTTAACACCTCTAACATCCTTGAAAACAGTAACGGTAAGCTAATGAAGAGTGGTAATAATAATAATCGATGAAAAAAGACTAGAAAAGCCTTCTTCGCGTATGACGTAATGCGAACTTCTCTATAGGAACTGCTTGTACCTTGCTATAAAAACAACACAATTGTTTTTAACAGCTGAGAGCGGCCCCAATTTCGGGGTGCAGGCCCTCAAATTGCATGATTTTTAAATTTTATGCAAATTATGTTCGGAAAAATTATATTTTAGGGGGGCTGGGTACCCCATGATATTGTTTCCGGAGGTAATTTGTATATAATATTCTCAAGGATTATGCAAATTATGATCGGAAAAATTATATTGCAGGGGGGGCTGGGTACCCCATTATATTGTTTCCGCAAGTAATTTGTATATAATATAGGAAAATGAGTCTCAAGGATTATGCAAATTATGTTCGGAAAAACTATATTTTAGGGGGGCTAGGTACCCCATGATATTGTTTCCAGAGGTAATTTGTATATAATATTCTCAAGGATTATGCAAATTATGATCGGAAAAATTATATTTTAGGGGGGCTGGGTACCCCATTATATTGTTTCCGCAAGTAATTTGTATATAATATAAGAAGGTGAGTCTCAAGGATTAAGTAAATTATGTTCGGAAAAATTATATTTTAGGGGGACTGGGTACCCCATTATATTTTTTCCGGAAGTAATTTGTATATAATATAAGAAGATGAGTCTCAAGGATTATGCAAATTATGTTCGGAAAAATTATATTTTAGGGGGGACTGGGTACCCCATTATATTGTTTCCGGAAGTAATTTGTATATAATATAAGAAGATGAATCTCAAGGATTAAGCAAATTATGTTCGGGAAAATTATATTTTAGGGGGGGCCTGGGTACCCCACTATATTTTCTTCGAAAATATTTGTATGTAATATAAGAAAAGGCGACCTGATAAATAAATATATTTTAAAATTCGAATTAAATTAGAAAAATGGGGCGTTCTTCTTATAAAAAATGTATTAGTTAACGTTAATTCCTCTTAACATGATTAAAAAGCTGTTTATATAATAAATGTGTCTTATTTATCATTACAATCTAATTATCAATAAATATCGGTAAGAAAACATAAGAATTTACATTTTTTAACATTTATCTATTGCATTTAAAGAAGAAATAATTAGAAAAAATATGAATATCTTATTTCATCTTAAAGTACTTGCTACAAACTAATTCCGACCCGCTATTCTTAAGCTATAAATGCTAATAGATAGATAAATTTAATTTCTCTTAATGTTCCACATTGTTATAACGGTATTAAATATCGCTCAACTCATTTTTTTAACAATTTACAACCTCTGTGTACAATCCTATTATTTATTAATAACAGAAAATAAACATAAAACACTAAATAACAATTGTAATCCTACATTTGGATGATGCATACTAGCGGTCATAATCGAATTTCGCAAATACTAACGAATGACGTACGTTTACTTGGAAATACATTCTGTTCCACGGCAGATTTAATCTCTGACATCAAGATAGCTTTGCGAATGTAAGCAACGTTGCGAAATATGTAAACATTACTTTTTGTAAAAAGAAAAGTAGGCCGGTACTTTGGTTATTACGAGTATTGCCCCCGGGAGATCTAAACAGCTGCCTTCATAAAAAGCATATTTGAAGATGTTAACCCTAAAATTAGATAAATGATTGTGTTTTTAAAAGAATTTGGTTAATATTAACTGTCTAAATCTGTTATACAGCACCATCTTTTACGCAACAGCAACTTCATTTTTAATTCAAAAAAAATAAATAAAAATAAAAAATGGGGGTACGAGATACCTGGCCCTTGTTAGATATTTTTTAAATATTGTCTGTTTAAATTTGTTGTACAACATAGCTTTCTACGTAGAAGCAACTTTATTCTCAATTAAAATTAATAAAAATTGGATATTTCTTCAAATATTAATTGTCTAAATTAATCTAATTAAATCTAAATTATCTGTGTAAAGGCGATTTTATTTTTAATAAAAAAAAATTTAAAAAAATTAAAGGTGCCTGGTTTCCTGTTATATATATATATATATTATTTGCATCATCCTGAAGACTACGAAATATACTTCAAATTATGTTGAATATATATCTGTTATAGGCATTTAGAAATATTTAAAAAACATGCAAATTTTTGGCGGGGGTTGTACCCCAAAATCGAGTGACTTGGCTGCTAAAAAAAAGGTAAAAAAATACTAGGTATGACTAAATAAGAATTTTGTGTATTTATTTCAATATAGTAAAAATATAAATGGCGTTTCAAATGTTTTTTTCGGCCAATTCCTTGATTGATTAAAGGTAGGAGGGTATCGACAATATTCTTATATCTCGATATTGGCCGAATCATTTAAATTATTTACTTAAAAAAATAAAATAACAATGATCTCTTAATTCAGAAAAATCAGTAACCCACATCTCCATTAACCATTTTTTCTTTTGAATTGACAACATTTTTGCATGCAATGTTTCAATAAATGATATTGTCTAGGTCGTACCACTCTTCCACATCCATTTCCATTATCTCCATTGAATAAACGAATTAATTGTCAAAAATTACATAATAAGGATGAACTGATTTTAACATTAGATCTGTTCAACTTGCAAGCAGACTGTCGTTTAAAATGAACAGGCTGAAAAATAACAAGCAAAGAAAGCGCATTCATACGAACAAACAGCCTAAAACTAGTTTAAACCGTATATTTCGTGCAAAAGTAATTAATAAGGCCATGATGTTTGAATAAAAAAATAAAATAACATGCTCTGCCTGAAAATGATGGAAAGTCATCATGTCTTTCCGATTTGAGATATATTTTTTTTAATGAATTTGCGTATCTATCCCAAAATATATTCATATTTCCTTCTATTTTTTTTTACTCATAAAAAAAATCGAATAAAATATGAAAAATTCTCCACACCGGAGTACATATTCTTAACTATTGATTTTCTGATAAAAGGTAAAAACAATAGATATGTATAGAGGGACAACACCCTTGCATTTACGATTTACCTTTAGCGCAATACACCAACAGAAAAACATTAAATATAAATAACAAAATCCATTTACTTACCTTATAGATGAAACTAGCGTCGAAACGTATCAACGATCAACTTAAAAAAAAGTAAAGACAAGCGACCTCACTCACGATAAGTATCTGGCTGACTTCTCATAGCCAATGTTGTAATGCACAACAGTATTTCCATTGGTAGCCAAGACGACCACGTGACGTAGCATTAGAACACAATCAGATATTACCAGTAGCGTGCGGTTCGCGGCCGTTTCAATTCTAGATCGCAAAACATGTTTACGGCTAGCGTAAAATTATCGCATAAAATTACGATGAACACGTTTGTAATCGCGTAAAATTGCGTGCGAATTTCACTTAGTTTCCGAATTTTTCCATAAAATTAAATTCAAGAACGAGACGCCGCTGATTTTTAGGGTAAAGGTCGCCCCTACGGCAAATTAGGGAACTAGAACATTGATTACCGGATTTCCAACTGGAAATAATAGAGGCATCTGTTTTTAAGAGGGCGGAAACAACTATAGCAACCTGTAATGTCGGTAGTTGGATAATGTAGCTTATTATTCCATAGATGACCGTAGCTCAAACATTTTTAGGCTATTTAAAATTTATTTAAAAAGCTTTTTTATACATTTGGTATAAGAGAACCGGTCATCATGTACCAGGTGTGTCGGTAATTCTTTTCCGGTTTTTTCGCTAAAGAAAACACGTTACTTAGAATGGATAGTTAAAATTTATTTATTCAAAGTATTGGCCATTTGATTCTATACATTTTGTCCATCTCTCAGGCAATTTATGAATGCCATTCCAAAAGAACAGTTCCTCCTTTGAGCTAAACCATTCATCGAGCCATTTTTTAACTTCTTCGAAATCGGCGAAGTGCTGCTCTGCAAGCGCGTGCCCCATCGATGCGAAAAGGTGGTAGTCGGATGGAGCCAGGTCTGGAGAGTACGGCGGGTGCGATAAAACTTCCCATCCAAGTGATTTCAACATTTCTTTGACTGGTTTTGCTGTATGAGACGGCGCGTTGTCATGTTGCAAAATCACTTTATCATGTCTTTCAGCGTATTGTGGACGTTTTTCGATCAATGCACAGTTCAAATTGATCATTTGTTGTCGGTAGCGATCACTATTAACTGTTTCTCCCGGTTTCAACAGTTCATAATATACGACACCAATCTGGTCCCACCAGACACAGAGCATGGTCTTGCGACCAAAGCGATTTGGCCTTGCAGTCGATGGGCCAGCTTCGCCAGGTGATAACCATGATTTTTTTCGCTTGGGATTTTCGAAATAAATCCATTTTTCATCACCCGTTACTATTCGATGCAGAAATGACTTCCTTTCATACCTTTGAAGCAGAATTTCACTAACGATTTTTCGATTTTCCATTTGTCTGTCATTCAATTCATGTGGCACCCATCTCCCCATCTTTTGGATCTTTCCCATAGCTTGTAATCGTTCACAAATTGCTACTCGGCCCACATTCAACTTTTCTGCTAATTGTTTTTGAGTTTGTGTTGAGTCTTCATCCAATAGCTCCTGCAATTCCGCGTCTTCAAACGTTTTCGGCCTACCAGGACGTTCTTTATCTTGAACGTTGAAATCACCACATTTGAATTGTCGAAACCACGTTTCACATGTTCTTATGGTTGGAGCATGCTCACCGTAAGTCTCTACTAGCAAACGATGACTTTCAGCGGCTTTTTTCTTTTGATGAAACAAGAAAAGTAATGCGTGCCGCAAATGCACGTTTTCAGGCACAAAACTCGACATTTTCAAAAAATTATAAATCTATAACGCTGTTATTTTGGCGGAACGTAACTTGTGTAGTTTTAAGGTTAATGTCAGTAGAATAAAATTACATATGTATCAAATCATAACATTTCATACTTATGGCCAGTGACATCTGCCGGAAAAACCGGAAAGGAATTACCGACACACCTGGTATGTATATATGTACAGTTAATGTACAAATTTATAATAAACTTGTTCCAGCAGAAATCATAAACGACCTGGTTGGCTAAAAAGTTTCAAACTAAATGACTCTGACTAAATGGGATTTATATTGTCCCTGTTGGGACAAGGCTAATGTAAAGAATCGCGGTTACCAAAATAAATTTAATTAAAAAGCGTTAGAATATTGTATATTGGATCTCTTGAACAGTTTTCTGGAAAAACATGGCATTACAACTGATTTTCAGCATGGATTCATGAAAGGATGGATTCATGGATTCCTCCTCTATTGCATTAATCGATTTTCTATTCATGGAATTAAGCAAATGGAATCCGTACTAGGTGTGCTCAATGATCTAAAGAATGCCTTTAATTGCGTTCAACACGATAAGCTTTTGGAGAAACTGCAATTGTATAACATCAGGGGCTCAGCTGCAACTTGGTTTGCTTCATACCTTTATGATAGAATCCAATTTGTTAAGATTAGACACATCTCGAAAATGTTGAAGACCTTCCTGCCAGTCAAAATGGGCGTGCCGCAGAGGTCCGTTTTGGGACCAGTGTTGTTTAGCTTATATATCAACGACATCAACGAATGAAGACACAGAATACATTTCCAATGGTTTGTTGCACACTGCCTGATTGGTTTGCTCATAACAAAGTTTCACTAAGTTTAGAAAAAACTAAATACTTAGTATTGCACACGCTGAAGAATTGAGGACCAAATACAATTGGAGCAATCCATTTCCACAAAATTTTTGGGCGTCATCGTTGAGGATTATCTGGTCTTGAATGAGCATTGTCACGTATTAGCTGTGTTATGTGTTTCGCTGCTTAAGATCACAGATAACGGTGGAGTGCCTTCTGTCGCCGTATTATGCGGAAATCTATTCCAGATTACGGTAAGGAATAACCTTGTGGGGTTTACCGGCTACTAAAGTGTTCTTGGCCCAGAAAATTGTAACGAAATCGTCGGCGCTCATTTCACGGAGTCTTGATTCCACAAATTCAATTTATTACCACCTGTTTGCATCTATATAATGGAAGCAGCTGTTTATATGCATCCTTTAGCATCAATTCTGAATATCACAGATACCTTGCAAGAAGTGGAGATCATCTGCACACCGCTGAGGCTACACTTGCTGTTACCAGCTTAGGATTAAAAAATGTGGGAATCAGGATTTACAATCACTTGCTCAGAGAAATTAAAGAAACGAAACCACACAGTTCGTAACTTCCGGAATGCTATTAAAGAATTCCTTCAAAGCCATTGTCTTTACAATGTGGATGAAAACCTGGTATTTTTTTTTTAGGGGGGGCTTTTGTTTGGTCGCTGATCCTACTTTTCTTTCTGGTTTGGTTTCCTGATAGTTGTGGTTTGAGTAATACCCATTGTTGCAGCTATCATTCATTATTCAAATTAGATTATGTTTGCTCCAAGACTAGCTAGAGCTAATCATATACAATGAAATCACTCCGATGTTTTTCAACCAAATCGCGCCTGACTAGCGGACCAACCACAGCATACGTAAACGAGATCATTTTGCCGATTTAGCTTCAAAAACGTTGGAAGATAAATCATATCTATTACATCACGATAATTAATAGTTTTCTTTCCTGCTCAATTCTACAATTCCCAAACGTATTCACTTACCTAGATCCACTTTAAGAAGTTAGTTTATTTATAACATTTACAACCCTGCATCATCCATGCACATCGCTCGTAGCGTCTGATATTAGACTTTAACTCCCTCTGTGTATATATATTTTATGACTGTTACACTTGTCCTGTCCTAATTTAACTTTCATAAACTTCTTAGAAGGTAGGTGTGTACGCCGGGAAGGAAAAGCCGAACCGAGGAAAAATTTCAACCATGGTCACGTAAATATTCCAGAAACTTGTAAGTTACTATCCGATATGCATATCGGGTACTATAACACGTATACATACATGGGAAAATCTGAAAAATAGTTTTCCCGATCTTATTAGAATATGAAAAATACGGTGGACTATAAAAGTTTTCTTGTGCCAAGAGTATTCAATGTTTTGCTTTTGTTTGTCGTTTCCCTCATTATAACAATTTATCCTTGCTAAAAAATCGGGCTGTATTCTTCAAGAAGGCATCAGCACGAAGATTGGCGACATAAATGGAATCAAAACAATGATAACAATGCGCGTGGAATATAGGAAACGGAAACCAAAATTCTGCTTGAATCCAAAAACATTTGTTTTTAGACAAGCATCACTTCTACAGAAATGTGATGAGGGTATCTTTAATTAGAAACTCTCATCCACCTTCCACAAAGACACGCTGATGAGCCATTCAACCGCGAAACACGCGTCCGTGCAAATGAAAATCGTTGCGTTCATTTTTACCTAAGATAGCGCATATATCACAACCTGCTGGAGAATGCCCTTAAAGTATCTGTTTTTTCCAAAATAAAACTGAATTATTTCGAATCCAGATCTTCTACAACTGCAATTGTGCAGAACTCCGGTTATTATCCGATATTTTCCATGTACGCGATTAAATGGACATTTCAATCCCGCATCACGTGTAACCCGAAAGCGTTATCCTTCCTATAGCTTACAACCTTTCTTGATTACACCTGGTATAATTCAGCTCCGGCAAAGTATAACTTTATTGGGGATCGCTACACCTTACACCGTGCGCTTTACGTCGCAATTTACTTCTATATCAGTTCTGACCGTGTAAATCTTACCCGCAGCATCGGCCAAGAAAAAAGATTACTTTTTATGCGGTGCCGTGGGCGCAACATCGCCGGAGTTAGGTGTACGGACGTACAAATCGCCTAATGAAGTAGCCTATGCATCAGAAACCGGCAGGTGATGGTTCGCGCGGTCCCCGCCGCACACATTCATATAAATCCCGACCCGATACAGGCGGCGCTGGTTGCTATTCCGGCTCGCGATGGCCGTACGTTCATATATCGGAGTTACGGAAAGAGTCAGGACACCAAAAACGGCTCCCAAACGTGCCGTTTGATGAATTTTATTATCTCCGGTCGTCGATATCGGCGAATCGGAATGGTCGACGTGGTGAACGCGAACCATAGGCACGTATTGGATATCGAGAAATATCAAGGCGCATTTTAGTGCTTTTTTTTTCAAATTACCTTCCTTTTCGCATCTTCCATATGGCTAAAATTTGAAAGGAACTCTCTACGTGCATTTCAAAGCTGAAAATGATAAAATAGCGATTGGAACTTTCGAATTATTTCGCCGCCAATTTAAGTTGGTAATTCCGGTAATAACGGACACATAAGCTGTTTTCGTTTTGCTAAGGATGTAGCTAAATTTAACTACTGAACCTTCAATCAAAACGAACAATCACTGGCGATCGATATACGGTTTATTGACAGTTAGTGGCAAATAACAAGGGAATAGTCCTTTCCCAAATGAAATCGGTGGAGCTTCGCCGTAACTTCCGGTGTATCCTAGCCTAGTCTACCCTATTAAAAGGAACACGTATTACTGCCACGGTGCTATTTAGAGCAATTCAAATTAGCAAGACGAAGACAATTATAATCCACACAATTCAAGGTTACTTTGCCTTACGTAGGTGTTCAATAAATCTGGCGGTTATTACAACCATATCTTTGATAATTACTCGATCTATTCAGGTGTTTGCTCGAAAAGGTTGTCAGAGAACGGAGTTGGATCCACGTTATCACATAACAGATTCGGTCCGATAAGGAGATTTATAGCGGATCCGGATGCGAATTATCGGATAACGGATCCAGATAACACCAAGATTCGAATAACCGGATCGACGCATCTACGCATCCATAATGTATGCATTTATTATTGCAGCGAGCGTCGACATATGAACACACTAGTTAACCTTTTACTACTATAAAGGTCACTTGCCGTACAGGCTATAAATTCATTTGATTCTGGTCATCTTTTTTGCAATATTTAGTCGGAATTTGGGGTAATAACATTTTTGACTTTTATGATATTTTGAACGGGCTAAATAAGTCCATCAAATTGAGGACTCTACTGCTGAAGGATCGGCCATCCAATCCAAGGTGTTCGGAAGATTCTCAAATAAGAAAATTTTCCAGAAAGAAGATCTCGGCAATTATAACCACTGAAATTACCTCGACTTTGATGACGACGATTTTATTAGACGACTAGGTTCCTTCAGAAAGCGAACCTGATGAATAACGATAATCAGAAGGATTATTTACCTTCCTGAAACGGAATTTGAGGATGATGTACCAGCAGACGGATCTAATAAGCATTCTGCGCATTTTGAAAGTTGAGGAGTCTGCTGGAGATTATGCAGAGAATGACGAGGATGGCGCCAGCGATGCTGATGCCTTCAATATCACATAAAATCAACAAAAATAAGTGATGCGCCACAAAAATATACAATTTGTGTCTTTGATCAACCGTTTGGCACTGAACTTGATCACGCACAAAAGAATTCTTCTTTTAAGATAATACCGGAAGTATAAAGAACATTCTACGAAAACAAATGTTAAGAGGATATGCTGGAAGTGTTTCTTACCTCTCCATAAAAATAATTAATAATTATTTTGTATGTTCAGGAATATTCTATTGTTCACTAAGGTTTATATATTTTTGTGGCAAGAATGGAAGTTACTTATCATCTATGTCAAAAAATGTAAAATGTAGTACAACTCGCTTTAAAGTGCAATAAAAACAAAAAAAAACAAAAAAAACAAAAAAAAACATTACTTAAATAAACAAATGAATATTTTCTCTATCAATATTTTGCAACTTGTTCTCGCGTGGCCCATTAGCTCAGTTGGTTAGAGCGTCGTGCTAATAACGCGAAGGTCGCGGGTTCGATCCCCTCATGGGCCAAGTGTTTGTTTTATTTTTATCCTTAAGGACTTTAATTTAAAAAATGATTATTTTATTCTTTAAGACCTTTTAAAATTTAAACGTGTATATTTGCTGTTCCTTTAAAATACAATTATCAGAAGCACTTTTCTCTTTGTTTTTATTTATTTGCCACGGCTTTTAGTGCGTTTGATTACTGGCTAATTTCAAGGTAAACCATTCAATTTAAATTTATTTAAGTTTAAAAGTAAAGAAACAAATAAAACGAAGTATGTATGGCATGAAATTACTCACCCGTCGAAGTCCACAAATGCTTTATTTATATGACCATCTCCCTTATCTGTCAATAGTGGGAGATTGGTTGAATGTTGCTTTCCAAAAGGTAAGGCTCTTCTCGTTAAGTGCAAAGATGGATTACGCTTAATTTCATGGCCGTAGTTTCTATCGACGCATTTTTTTCTTGTACGACTGAAAATCAAGAATAAAACGAACGATGAAATGAGATTTCAAACGCCATAAAATTGTTCTAAATTGTTCAAATGAAACTAAGTAAATGGAAATATATTTCGATTACAGAACAATAAATTAAATTAAATTAAAACGAAATATACGCGTCGAATTAAAACTAATAATCGTAAAAATGGGTTAGAGTAACACTGGGCAAACTCTGCGCATAGAAGATTTAACACCAATATGTCTTGAAGTTTTTAGAATTTGTCAGGCGAAGGTACGCGCGCCTGTGACATTAACAATTTAACGAATACACATTTAGTGAAACTCTTACAAGCCAGTAACCAGTTTAAACTGGAAATTCTCCTTTAGTGGCACGTGATTCTCCCGCTCCTCGACGAAATGCACCTTCTGCTGTTGTTCTCTTTGCTGCTCTCTGTTGTTTCAGGATTACACACACATACACTAACACGAACAAATTAATGTCTAATCAAGCAAGTTTAAAGCCAATTACTACTTTTTATTTAAAAGTTATAAAACGTCAATTACAGTTCAGAAAAAACGTGAACTTAACTGTATAAATTCCATAGCATCTCGGCCCGTCGTAGAGAAGCATTTACATATATATTTTTTAGAAATCAGGAAGTTTTTAATTAACATAAAATTAGAGCTATAGCTTTATTTTACTTTATTTTAAAATGTGCTTGTGATATCATCTGATAGGCTGTCTTTAAATCGGTTTAAATCAAGAGTTCTCTAGGGTGCGATATTGGGCCCACTTCTATTTATTTTGTTCATCAATGTTAATTTCCGTATTCCTAAGATGACATAATTTGGATCACGTGCACCAAGAGACCTGTTTGTTTAAAATACATTGCTAACATTAGTATACTGCACTATTCCCACAAAAGGATTTGCATCGAAGTATTTCGAAGAGCGATTAATGGCTTTTTTCAATCCACAATTCTATTCTACAGAAGAAGGTACAAAACATCGATTTCAAAATATATTCAAGTATTCCCATGACGGTGGAAATTTCCCTAAAAGACTACATTTGTTAAGAAAAAAATGGACGCCAAGAAACTTGACTTAGTTTTGAAGCAGTATAGGGATATCATGCAATTCCCATCCACCTCCGCCTGGTGTGGAAGACAACTGCTGCGGCCTTAGTAGGATTCAAATGCAATCTGTTGGTGGAAACCATGCTTGCTTTCAAGAAGCAAGCTGCTCTTCTCTACAGCTTCACCAACTGTAAAACCGTTGAGGTTAGTTTTTACATAGCTTCTTCGGAGTTTAATTTGCACAAATTATGAACGATTTTGAAAGTAAGAGGATAAATAATTATAAGAATAAGAATATAAGATAAGAATTGATACACAGTCGAAGTGGTTGATTTGCCTGGTGCAGAAGCATGCTAAGACATATGAATAAAGCAATACTTTTCCAAAAACAGCTCCGATCTACGCAACATTGCTAACCTGAGGTATGGTCGCAGATATCTTGTGAAGAGCAGAACTTAAAAAACGTACTAAATTCCAAAACAGTTCACTTTGTAGCGTATTTGCTCTATTTCCTAAAACTAAAACAGCGTTTGTCACTGTTACTTGCTCGGATTAACTAAGTTGTTGAAATTATTCTGATTTCTGTTTAATACTGATATAAACGATATTTATTTTCTTTGAAGATGCATTAATTCAAATTGGACGAAACGGACTTATAGGGCCGAGTTGATAAACATGACAGGCAGAGTTGGGCTGAACTGACAAACGTGTCGGCCCGAACCGGACTGAGCTAATAACCGCGTCGGATCCGCATAAACCTCAAAATATCCACTCCCTAGCTTACACGCGGACCCTTCTTATCAACATATTTAAACATAAAAGGTTCCGAGAGAATCAAAAAGCATAATTTAAGCCTAAAAATTACAATTTCCATCACTTACCCTTCTAAAATATCCATCAACTTCTTAGCGCTAAGCTCCAACATCTTCTACAAGTCCTTTCTCGAACTGAAAATTAACGGAACAGAAATCTAAAGTCAAAGAGAGCAAGACGTTCCTAATTCAATTTTCTTTCAAACATAAAACACACTCCGTTGTACAAATCACGTCCTGATAATTCTTTCATTTTCGCTAATTCTCGCCACTTTCAAATCGCCAGCAGTGCTGCCACTACTCGCACACCAAACACCATAAACAGCACTCCCGCGTTGACTGCAACGACCTAAACGACTTGATAGATAAATTCTGTCTTCGTCGGCGTGCAGGGGCACCCGAACAGAAGTGATGGTAATGAAACAATTTCCTATTCCTCGTCGATCGCGCAATACACCGAATCACTCACAGATTTAAATTAATTTCAAAGAATGTATACAGTGACTGCCAAAAAAGTAGAACGTACATTGTTCACAACCTCTGTGTATAATAATTATTACTTTAAGTTGTTAATGATGATATGATTTTAAGTTTTCCGCACTGTTTTTTCTCAATTTCACGTTTTTTATGCGCTTTAAATAGTCGAATTATTTCACTGAACAGAATCAACAAATCGAAATAAAAGAGTTGGTTTTAGCAATAAACCGATGTTTACACTTCCAAACTAATAATACAGGGTGTTCTATGCAACCCGGTTATTGAAAATTTCACTTCGTTTAAGAATATTCAATTTGAAGAAACCGATTTTTCTTAGTGAAAGGCACTGGAGTACCGTAAGTAAAAAAACACAAAAGAAGAGAAGAGAGAACAGAGAACAACATAAAACAGAAAACATATCGAAAAGTACATAATACGATACAAATGATGAGAGACAAAAAATTAAAAGCTACAAACGTTCCAAACGTCATCCTGCCCGAGACACTGCAAGGTTTTTTTTCTATTTCTCTTCTCTTGTAACTCTTCGAGTTCCATTGTGGTTTAAATTTCTAAAACTTCCATGCACACTGTTTATCAGGTCAACTTTGTCCTCAACGGGGGATCTTTTATAGGACTCCATAAATAAAAATTGAGGGGACTAGGGTCGGGAGATTTAAGTGGGCAAAGTCAAGATCCATTGGGACGATCTATCGATTTTTAAATGTATTTGTTATTCCCCGATATCAAATATTTAATTCTTCTTCGTATTTGGGAGCACATACGATAATCTTTCGGTGGATTTTGTTAGAACTAAACGATAATTATTATTTTTCCATGGTTAACCCTCATAAAATGTTAATTGATATAAAGCTATATTAAGCTACAGAAGACAAGTATAGAGACACCTAATATCGTCGATTTCGATATGTGCTTGGTCTATAGTAGACGTGTATCTCGACTGCGATAGCTTTATATTCATTTTTCTTAAAAGAATTCGCTAATATAGGCTAATAAGGCTATTCACTCTAAAGCAGAAGCAAGCGGAACAAGAGGGAGTTTTAATCCAAAAAATTTTCCAGAACGTCTTATCTAATAAACCGTTTTCGGATAATCTAATAAGTATTGTTGTTAATGAACTATAAAGTCATAGTGATCAAGATTACGATTTTAAAGCTAGAAAAACAACAATAATACTCTATCTCTAATAGTTTAAGATTCTTTGATAGATCTGAGACGCAAGATGAAAATGTTGAAGTTGTCTTTATTGGATCTTGCAACGATAATTTTAATATTTCAGTTAATTGTTAAACAGAGCGTTTCCTGGCCGACTATTGCCAAATTTTGCAGAGGATCTTTGAAAAATGCGATTTGTAGTTCGAAGCGTAAATTCAAAAATACAAAAATAGCGGTAAAGGAGGCCTCTATTGTTAAAGAACTCATTGTTACAAAGTTGCTTGAATTGGAAACCTTCATAAACACACATAAGATTGATTTTTTAGCAGTTACCGAAACTTGTCTCCATAGCGATACCGACATTTTTATGAAGGTTTTTAGTTTCTTTAGAAGGGATAGGCTTAATAGCTTAGTAGCGGGGGTGGGGTTGGGTTATCTGTTAATAACAATTTTCAAGCATCTATTATCGCCGTTGGCAATATTATTGAACAATTATGAGTAAATGTTGACATTAGCAGGTTTAAAATTATAATTGGAGTAGCCTACAAACTTTCTGCAACAGATTTCGGATTGTTTTTGAGCGAGTTTGAAGATTCAATCAGTTTAAGTTATTAATTATTGTGGAGATTGAGAAGTTGAATGGATCGACTGCTCAATGAACCCACGCAAAGAAGGAAATTTGAACCTAAAACAAACATGAGATCATAACTACAGGAAGCACTTAGAAAATGTAAAATAGGAAAAGCTGCAGGGGCAGACGAAATAAATCCTGAACTGTTGAAACACCTTGGATCTAGCGGAAAGAACTAACTCTTGGCAATATTAAATTTGGCCTGGAGAACAGAAACTATACCGAACGAATGAAACACATCTATTATATATGCAATATACACAGGAGGAGACCCATAAGATTGTAGGAACTATCAAGGATTAACACTATTGTGCAATGCACTAAAGGTCATAGAAAAATTTCTAGGCTAGGAAGAAGAGGTTTATTGGGAATTTATAGACATGCAGAAGGAAAATAGAGGAAAAATATTGAACACTGGAAAGCAAAGGGTCAAAGGAGCAAATGCTCTAAAGATAGTCAAAAACCCATATAAGACAACAAATAATAAAATTCGAACATGTAGTAAAATTTTGTAAATAAATGCGGAGTACAGCAAAGAGGGTTTTTAAGCCCGGTACTGTTTTTTAACTCTCATCAATGAAGCTATAAAACAAAGCTGGAACCAGAGAATAAAATATACAATTGGGTATCACAATCTAAGGAAAAGAGAATAAACATCAGAATTATTGGAATAAACAGATGAATGCAAGTATCTTGGAACGATTATAAATAAAGGAATCGAAATAGGAAATAAGAACAAACAAAACAGAGACCGTAAAAAATGATGCAATTTTGTTGAAGAGGAATAACAATAGGAGAGAACGTCGAAGCTTTAGGGTAAAAGAGGATGATGATGATAATGACGGCAATACCTAGTACTTCCTATAAAAATGCTGTTATTGCTGTATTAATAGGAGCAATAAAATGGAAATTACAAAATAATTGGGTAACCGTAAAAGTCGTCGACGAAAGACAAGACAATTAAAATTCAACATCGTTATGTCTAAATTTGTTCTTTTAACTTAGAATTTCAGGAGGAATCTCGGTCGTTAAGTATCACTTTAATAACACCTCTGGGATATGCGCAATTTAAGAATGACGTAACAAACTTAAATCAGTGACTCAGCTCGAATAGGAAATAGTACGTCCTTCGGCTTTTTTTTTATTTTAATCTGACGAAAATCAATATTAATCTTATTTCTTTTTTCTATCTAACAAAAGACGTAGATCGCGGAGAGGGGGATGTGCGTCACTTTCGGACGCGGTTTTAAGTGTTGAATGTAAATTGTCTACCTCATCGTACCAAGCATTTTGCAACGTAAAAAATGTTCGAAGAACTTCATTTGCATTTCCAGTGAATGCGTTTCTTGGAAATAATCACTGCTTCAGTCGATAATACCTTAATACAGATGTTAAATAGGAGGTTGTGAGAATTGTTAATAGAATAAGAGGGGATTTTTATTAGCGCGCAATAACAAACGACTATCATCGAAAAATAAACAAGGATACATTGCAGAAACGTAGCTATTTTATAAAGAATTGAGTTACAGAATTTAAATGGAATAGAACGTATGATACTTTGTTTCTTTTTATTTCTAGAAAGATCCCAACCAAATCGCCGAATGCTTAAATGCTGATCAAAAACTATACCGAGTGCTAATTTTCAAATCATTTTACGGCCATTTCAAGCAGGACCTTCGGTATTTTTTTCCCGTTATAATAATAATTTATGGATAAAATCTGTGAATCAGAAACAAATGTTAAGAGGCACTAGCTTCTTACGCCTAAAGAAATTCTCTCGTAAAGCAGGCAAGAGGGTAGTCAGAAAGGTTTCAGGCCCCCAAGCCAAGGAGGGAACTCTACACCATCATTCATTTGCCACGGTTAAATTTTGGGCAATTGAAGGCTCGGTACGACCAAAAACTGCAACCACTACCGATAACATTGGCAAAGTTCACCAAACGGTCCTGGATCAACGTCGAATTAAAGCCAGAGGGGTAGCAGAAGTTATGGGCATTTCGAAGGCACGCGTTTATCATATATTGACTGGAAATTTGAGCATAAAAAACTTGCTTACTCAGGATCAAAAACACATTCGCAAAACCCTCTTGAAGCAGTTGTAGCGAAATTAATCTGTAATTATTAAACCTTAAATATACCTCTTCCGTAATGGATCTTCATTCTCTTTTATTGTTACTAGCGCAACTGGTCGATATTTCCAATCCATACGTTGTTTCAAATTCAAAAATAATGGTCACTTATATGGTACATTGATCTATTATTTTATAAGTGTGTGGAAGTTAATGCTCTTGCTTGCTTGGGTGTTGCACTTCTTCTTGATAATCTTATGTTAAGGTTAGTAACTGTATAATCTTAATCGTGGCACGGTGAGGAGGCATGATTGGCTCCGTAATTTAGATTGTATAATTTAAGAAATATCATTGGTCAGTAATAAATGAATCTCAAAGCTATTCTTGGCATTGCCTTACTTGCAGCAGAAGCATACGATGTATAATACTTCTTCAAATTTATGGCTATTTTATGGTGTCAATGAAGGCGCTAAGACAAAAAGGCATGTGTCTGTTTACCCAAGTTAATATAATCACCACAAAATGAGATACGCTCGTTGCTGTGCATAAGGATGGGCAGCAAGGATTATGTTTATTACACCCCTATACATCAATAACCAAAAAAATATAATGCTAAGGTACCTTAGCTTCCTCATGGTATTGTTGAAATAATTCACGGCAAACGCAACAAAAGTAGAGAAAAAAAATACACTAACACACGGACATGTTTCTGCCTACCCGGCGTCATCAGCGTGGTTTCAAGAGTATTTTTTATCTCTACCTTCTATCGCCGTTGCCTCACAGTTAATGCCGCAACTTTCAAAACGACAAACTCGACATTCCTTGGCGCCCTCTACTGCCAAAGAAACGCATGCCTACCGTTCAGGAAGCAGCGACGACGTAAACCGGGTACTGTTCCCCAACCCATCCCTCGAGCAGTTCTCTGACTGCTAAACACGAGATGGCGACGCTGGTAGCGCTTTGGGAAACCGCACATGTGAATATTCCGACAGGCTTACCATGTACATGGTAACCCCAAAGCGCTACCAGTGTCGCCATCTCGTGTTAAGCAGTCAGAGAACTGCTCGAGGGATGGTTTGGGGAACAGCATCCGGTTTATGTCGCTGCTTCCTGAACAGCAGGCATGCGTTTCTTTGGCACTAGAGGGCGCCAAGAAATGTCGAGTTTGTCGTTTCGAAAGTTGCGGCATTAACTGTGAGGCAACAGCGATAGAAGGTAGAGATAAAAAATACTCTCGAAACCACGCTGATGACGCCGGGTAGGCAGAAACATGTCCGTGTGTTAGTGTATTTTTTTTTCTCTTCTTTTGTTGCGCTTGCCGTGAATTATTCCATCAATCCCATGAGGAAGCTAAGCTACCTTAACATTATATTTTTTGGCTGTTGTTTCTAGGCATTTTCTGATGTGTTCTCCCTACACATCAAGTTTAACGTATTTCGATAATCCTTTAAAAATGCTAAACGATTAATGTGTTGGTAATTTTTATGAACATCTAAAAGGAAATAATCCATTAAGCGGTTTCCACTTTAGTACCTTCGTTCCCAATAGACGGAACAAAACATGGTTCGAAGACTATACCATTATCAATGTATTGATCTCGTTGAAGTCGGGACCAAAAAGGTTAAAATGTTGGATTTTCATACTGTTTATATCCTGCTACCTGCAATCGGAAGCCTTGCTAAGGTCACAAAGAGTGCCTATATTAGATCCAAATTGAAACGCAGTAAATAACAAATTTTTGTTCTCAAAGTATTTTATAGATTTGATGTTTTAGCAATTTTATTCCCCTTTTTTGAAAACAGATACTCAGACAACCAGGAAGGATTTCTTAACGATAAAAGCTCTTTATTTTTGATTTCATTTCGTTTAGTTAACTTGAGCAAATCGTATAAGTTAGACTGGGTCGTCTTTTTTTCATCATTTAGTA
Source organism: Marronus borbonicus (assembly GCA_902655005.2). Lineage (NCBI taxonomy): Eukaryota > Metazoa > Arthropoda > Insecta > Coleoptera > Scarabaeidae > Marronus > Marronus borbonicus. Next base: position 19,060,295 of record LR737382.1, read on the forward strand.
TATTTTAACTTCTTGGTTTCTACATCATTCACAAGTAACCTGGATACGTTCAGCAATGCACGTTTGCGAATAGGTGAAGGTTAGGCGAATAGGTATAGCAAATGCATTTTAAATAAAACCGGTTTTCACGCTATCACAGTTTAGTTCGAATAAGCTTAAGCATGCGGCACTGCTTCTTATTTACCAAGTATATGGGTTATATAATAGTTCGAAATGTTAATTGTTAGTCTCTACGTTCAGTTACGGTTTAATCGGGCATAAACGCATATATACACACATTCCGTGCGCGATATATCTCTATGGATAATGCGTAAGAGAGTGTAGTAACGCCTGAAATGAGTAAAATTAGTAAAAGTCGACGTACCACACGTTACTCTCGTGAAAGTAACTTGAGTTATTGGAAGGGGGGAAAAATAAAATTTTTTTATTTCTCAAACCAAACGTATTTTAGAAAAAGGGTCGATTTTTCATTCCGGTTTTACGCCTTATTAATTATTTTTTATGTTTTCATATCATTCTTTCTGTTAGTATTACGTCATAGTTGTACAGGGTCATCCAAATTAGCAGGTTACTATGTACGTAGTATGAATATTAAAGAAAAGTTCAACATTTTCAGCGAACACCAGAATTTCACAGTTAACAGAATTAGCAATGACATTAATAACAATAAGGAAAATTAGAGGATCGAGTTTTGAGCTTTGTTCGGGATAAGAAGTTTCTACAACATATCTGGAACTGTCTGATAGATGAGCTTTTAATGAAGAGATGACTCTAGCTTTTGAAGAAACATACAATAGCCAATTTGATCAAACGCCCTCGGGAAGTCGAAGTATACATTGCATTTGCACAATTTCGATGTAAAACAGGCAAAGTTTGATGTTAGATGATGAGGTTTTGAATAAAAATGGGAAAAAAAGAATCTGTGCAAAGGAATTAGGGAAGTTGCCTTTCTTTAATACAAACATGTTCCAATTTCCAAGCAGACTATCCAAATAAAACAAACAGCCTAAATGTTTCCCTCAATTTAGTACAAATGTTATTTCATTTTAGAGTGATTATAATTATTTCTAAATGTTTAATACATGTAATATAAAACCAGCATTATTCTGCTGATTTAACAGATCGTGACTTTTTCGTCGTTCATGAACGATGGTTCACTTGAGTACTTTATGTGGATTTCACAAAGAATCTTAAGTAATTAAGATATAGTAGTTGGATAGAACAAATAGATCCAATTGCTTGATCACAGAGATAGCATGAATCGTCTGTAAAGACTTTCTTGCTTGATTGTAGTCATCAATTTACTTCAGATCTGCAGATAACTTAGAACTAAAACAAGAAGTTGTCGCCAAAAATCTTCGATAAAGTTATCTTTTACGAAGAAGCGACATCTACTTTGCAGTTCTTGCTCTGTAGGTTCTAGTATGGCAGGTTGTTTAATGTGAGCCTCCATCTCCATTATTCTTCTCCCTGCAACTATGTTTGCACTTCTTTTTGTTCCTCAGTTGGTGGATTCACGAGTTACAATAATACCAGTATTTTTAGATAGATTACTAAGAGACCGATGCAAGACCTTGATGGCTTCTTCCTAATTAGAGCACTTATTTTTGTAATACTCAACCTTTTGTTCTAACAGTATCTTTTGTTGACATATTTGCGACATATTAGCCAAATATCTCGCAAAACAATTAGCACAATACTCCGGGAACACCAAAAGCTTTGTGAAGAACTCCGAACATTTCATCGAGATACTACAACAACACGAAATAACAAAGGAAGATTTACTGGTATCTTTTGACGTCGAATCACTCTTCACCAATGTACCAGTGGAAGAAACACTAGAGATCATCAGGCAACAACTAATACCAAAAGGACTACAACCGGATCTGATTAATTTGGCGAGACTCTGCCTTACTTCGACCTACTTCCTGTGGAACGGAGAATTCTACGAACAAGCGAGTGGCGCTGCAATGGGATCTCCTTTGTCACCTGTGATCGCCAACATCTTTATGGTAGCGTTCGAACAGGAAGCCATCGAATCTAGCAGGATGAAACCTAAATGCTGGTACAGATATGTAGATGACACCTTTGTCATATGGCCACACCGACCAAAAACTCTAGAGGAATTCCTGCAACACATCAACAGACAACACGCAAACATTAACTTCACCATGGAAATCGAAGAAGACGGCACCTTACCATTCCTAGATGTTCTAGTGGAGCGTACTGACAGCAGCAAACTGGGCCACAGTGTATACCGTAAAAAGATTTATACAGACCGGTATCTGCGTGCAACATCTCACCACCATCCTCAACAGAAGAGATCCCTCATCAACACATTGTTAAGAAGAGCGAAGAAAATCAGCGATAAACATCACAGGAATAGTGAAATACAACACGTGAAAAACGCCCTGCGGAAGAACGGCTACAGTACAAAAGGTATAAGAAAGCCACGAGAGCAGAGAAAAGGCGAAGAGCAACAACAACCAGCAGGATACGCGTACCTTCCATACATAGCCGGAGTCACCGACAGGCTAAAAAAGACTCTAGGGGAGAAAAACATCACCACACGTTTCAACACGGTGACCAAAATCGACCAGCTACTCCCTCCAAACAAGGACGTGTTATCGAAACTACGAGCAAAAGGCATTTACGAACTGAAATGTCAATGTGGAAAAAGCTACATCGGTCAAACTGGACGGAGTATTCAGTGCAGAGTGCAAGAACACGAGAGAGACGCACGCCTTAGGCATATTGAAAAATCTGCAGTAGCAGAACACCTGCACCAATAAGGAGACCACCGCATAAGCTACAGCGACGTTAAGGTATCAGCCAGGACCAGCCACTACTACCCGAGGATAATACGCGAATCCATAGAAATAACGAAGAACACCAACAACTTCAATCGCGAAGATGGATACATGATCGGCAACACGTGGAAGTTAGCACTACAGAATCGTCATACAACGAACGAGGCGATTCAGCGGAACGGAACGGTTATGGATCAGCAAAGCGGAACAGAAATAGGATATATAACGAGGAGCAAAAGACAACAACAGCAGTCTTTAGAAATCTTCTGAAGAAGCTGACAGGATAGTCAGCGAAACGTCAAGTAAAATATTAACTACACGACATCACCCGAAATACATTTTTACTATGGATTACGGTCGTGAAAGCCTACACTCATCTATATCACATCATTATATACACAGAGTTATTTTAAAGTAAAGGTCTTAAATATTTTAACATTTTAAACTGAATGATATACAGACATCAACGTTTGGCATTTTTAGGTTAAAATTGAATAAATAAAAATCTCCACAGAGAGTGCATATCAGCGTTATTATTCTATAACACTATCTGCAACATTTCCAGCATCCAAACAGCGAATCCATTTTATATTCCATTAACATTGATACATTTTAAAATTCTCCAAGCCTATTGCGCATTTGGCCCGATCGATCATTGTCAGAGAGTTATTTTGCAACAACAACGATAAAATAATCAACGCGTGCTCTGACAATTACGAGAATTTACGGCATTGTTTTGAACTAAAGTTCTTATTACTTTTTTACCGCAACATTTTATGTATTTCCTCGTAATTTCATTAACAAACATTATTGAAGGTTCTAGTTGCGATGGAGGATAAGGCAGGTATTACCGCCTAATTATGCGAGACTAAGTGTCGTATGATTTGTTAAACTGGTCTCTGACGGAGACGAATTTCTTCATGTTTTGAAAGGTGGTGATTCAGTGTAACAAATGAATGTAGTTTGGTTGTATGTTTTACACGTGTACGTTTAAATTATTCTAATGCAATTTATCTATTCTTAGTTATGTAAATAGTATGTTTAAACACATTGAGATACATATTTACTGATGCAGGAACTGCATTGATTATATAAGAGAAATAAAAATCTGACGTAGTACATGTAAACAATTGAAACTGTTCATAGCAGTAGCAGGACATTCTGAGAAGGATGTAATGCTTTTATATAACAAGGTTATTAAACAATCAATTAAACCTAATATTAAATCAAATTAATAATAAAATAATATAATAAATATCAATTAAACCTAAGCTACTAATTTTAACAGGGCTTTTTAATTTAGACCAACTTTTGAACAATTTGTTGTTCGTCTAGGCCTCTGAAGATAACCTAAAAAGTTTCAAAATTCAGCATATAAATGACGTTACTCTTGAAAATTCTAGCCATATTGGATACCCAGTTGTTTAACAGGCTGTAGCCATCTCAAACGAGCATATTGACTTAAGATTTGGGCATCAAGAAGCTAACCGCCTGTCCGGTGCGACATTTGCCAAAGGCCTATTGAAGCAGCTAAAGCGAGTTTTGGCGTCTGTAGGATATATCTGTACACACTCGAGACCGTGAATGGCGACGGTCGAATCGGCTCCGAAAGAGGCGAACATTGTTCTATCGGCCCGGAAAATGTTGACGGCTGTTTTTGAAGATAATCTTGGAGTTGTGTTAATTGTCATTACTTGACAAGCTGAAGACAGAAATTACAGGCGTATTCGAAGAAAAAGAATGTTTTGTTCTACAATTGGGTCAAAATTGGTGACCGCGAATTGGGGTTCGAATTGATGGACCGTATCAGATATGGTCCTTAGCGACTGGTTCCTAGGCTCAAGTTTCGCTCGTAGGAGTGAGATGGCCATCATATTCGTACACGCTTATTTTGTAGAACAAGACGCGAACTGGTATGTGGGCGGATTAAAGAGATAGAAAGGTGTGTAGACTTACAAAGGGACTATGTTGAAAAATTAAATTAAATCTAAATTAAATTTGACTGAAAAACTGAAAAATACTTGTTTCTGAGTTAGGCTGAAGACTTTTTAGACTACCCTCGCATGCCCGAACTTTATTAGAACTGAAATATACACCACGTTCACATCCCTTATATTCTAAATATTTGTAGACTTGCCTTTTTGTTTCATGTGCATCATTGCTCAAAATTCTTTTAACCAATGAAATGCCAGTAAATCTTAGACATGGAATAGCACAATATTAACAGTTAAAGAACGCTTCATTATGTACTGCGTGTCTTTGATCTCGCGTTCGTTAATTTAAGTGAATAAATTGTAATTCTATCGTTTGTTACAATGAGCGGGAGGATGGGAGGAATTTGAGCTCGATGTCAATGGTAATGAAAGATAGATCAATTTAATTTTCTATAAAGTGATCCCATGCCCAAAATTCAGGATCCACCGCCATCGATGAAAGCCGACAAGGTTTCGCATATTAAAAGAATGTTCCATTAATTTTCTAAAGTAGATCTCCGAGTATTGGGAAAAGTATTTTCCAGAACTTTTTAAGCTATATTTTTATGTTGTGATCGTTTTATCTTATTTTTCCTAATACTTAGTGGACATAGAATATTTTCAAATCAATTTATTTAATAAAAAGAAAAAACATTGTACGTAATATTCCTGCAAATTAACAAAATCGCGACATAGAACAGAATGCAACTCAAGCGACTCTAACCTACTCTATAATACAATAAACGGGGTTACTAGATTTAAGTATTAATCAATAAAACTCGGGATTTAGTTCATAAAATGAATAAGAAAGTGCAACGAAATACTGACCAACAATAAAAAAAGGCAACATATGCCTATTTTTAAATAATAAAACAGTTAAATCTGCGGAAAAAAGGATTGTGGTAATATTTTTTTCCAAAAATAGTTTTTGTTTGGCGATTAATACGATCCATTCATAATTTTTTTACAAGATCTAATACGCCCTTTAATAGCTAAGCTATTATTATTTCTTAAAAGCAATTGTATCTATCAGAAAAAAAAGATACAGAGACTATTTACTTACAGTATTATAAGAGAAATCCAGGTTTAAATGCTGTAAGTATTTAAGGGCAACGAGAATCACTGTAATACACACTTGACGTACGTTTGATTTCTACTATCAAACCTAGCCAGATCAAGTGTATTTCGTGATTGGCAAGGGCTTGGCATTCCATAACAATAGTTTTAATTTTCGTTGAAGTACAATGCAGTTCCTGTGCATTGTCATGCTGTAATTTACAAGGACGTCCAAAGGTTCTAACGAACTAGTTAATTTAGAAAAAAACAAATAATTTTTATAATCGCAAGATAAATAATTACTTATTAATTACCTCTAGTATGTACGTAATATTATTATCGATATCTATGTCCAAAAACCATGGCATTACGAACAGTTGTTTGTTGAAGAAAATGGGAGCTTTTAGAAAAAAAAAATTTGTCGATTTTTATATTTTGCGGACGAGCTTTTGACGTAATCAATAGTTCAAATGGATTTCCCCTATCACAGAATTTAAATTTGCCCTCTTAGAATTGACGGTTGACAGGTCCACAATTATTTTAATTTCAGTGGGATAGAAGCAAGATTTTTGCTATGAGCTTGACCATTAGAAAAGATACTTCGACGTTCGCTGCTAGTGAACTTTACTAAAAGCAAGAGCAGATTTCCAACATTCTATTGGTACATATTGCGATATGTTTTAAGTTAAAGTATAACAAAGACCGCATTCATTTGAAAACGACTCCACCTTCAATAAGCTAAAAACGCAAAGGACTTCAAAAAACGACGAAGGTGGATTCATTACTATTTGGATGGGAATTAGTTGTTGTTAGAAAGACCACAGCAAAATGAAGCTTCAGAAATTGAAATCCTCGCGAGTATTCGCTTTTGGTAAGAAGCAAACAAAAACCAGTCAGTGTTTTCCATAGTTCTTGGCCCATTTGACTTGTTAACGCTGAATCGTTTTCAAATTAACACCATGTATACTGGGTGCGCCATTAGCGTGTTCGCGGAGTTTGGGAAGGTAGGTCCATTCTTCTTCAATAAAAATTTTAATAGTGAAATTTATGGAAACTTCCTAGAGTTCCTACAGTTTACCAGTGCTGTTGGAGGGCCTGCCAGTAACCTCATGGGCAGATTGTGGTACCAACATGATGGCGCACATTACAGTGCTACTGTAAGAACGCATTTAAATATGGCATTTATCAATAGGTGGATTGGAAGGGAAGTCCCAATAAGCTGACCGGATCTTACCCCTGGTGATTCTTTCCTATGTTCCTTTACGTAGACCTACAGATGATAGCAGGATTCGTTTAAAATAAGGGCATAACTGCATATTTTGAAAATATATTCATCTACTTGCAACCAAACAATCTTTGCTGTCGTAGCTTGGAGCGTAGCGTAGTTTGCCAAGCGTTTGATTAAGTTACTTTATTTTATTTTCATCTACTTTCATAAATATTCTTTTTCGAGGTCGAAATTCTTTGAGATTTGGACGAAAACGATGAAAACGTAGATGTAAGCGCTTTAAACAAACACGTTCACAATTTGTGTCTCAATGGTTTTTGGAGAACTGTGTACAGAAATAGAACTAAGTTTTTGACTAATGTTACGTGCAATTTTTTTAAATCAACTTTTAATCAATTTCCTTTTTTTATATATTTAGTCTATTCTGTATTTTATATTTGTTATATCAAAAAAAGTTATCATACTGCACTTGTTGGAAGTATTGTTTTTTCTTTTGCGTCTTGGCAGCAAACCTCGGTTGCCCACGACCAAGGTCTACGAAGGACATTAGTGTTCAGAGTGGTTGGCGCCTTCTCGATTAGGTGGCTCCAGAATCTTTTTATATACCGCGACCTACGACCGTCGCCGACTGGGCAAAGCGGCCACGAATGTCCTTTAATTTTCATCAACACCAGAAGGGCGTGAAAGTTAAACGATAAGTAACTTTGGAACTCCCCCCAACTATAGAAAACATGGTTTACGAGACACCCCCCTACATATAATCACATATTTATAAATAATTTTACGTCGTACACCCTGTTATACTATATACATACGTACAGAAAATCTCATTTCTACATCTTGGGTAATTTTTATGCTAAACTCCGCGAATTCACTACTGGCGCACCCGGTATTGCATGATTCGACAAAAATTTCTGTCCTCCGAGCGAAACTTTGAGCCCAAAAAATATAAAAATACGTTAAGGGCTAGACCTAGTTAGTAGGGTGGGTGGTCTATCAATTCGAACCCCAATTCGTGATTTTTTACCATGATGACGATTGAAGTGTGAGAAGCACATTAGACAATACACCGTTGTCTTGGGGCAACAAAATTTTCTTATTCAGCAATTGGCCCTGTTTCCACAGTTTCGTCCGTCATGCGCCCCTGTTTTTTTTTTTTTTTTTTTCAAGATAGTCGATTAACTCCATGATTATTCCGAAAAACAGTCGTTATCACTTTTCCGGCCGATGAAATAGTCTTGGTCTTTTTCGGGGCAGATTTATCGCTCGCAGTCCACTGCTTCGATTGTGGTTTGGCTGCAGAAGTCAATTGGTGTATCTTTGTTTCATCAGCACAAAAGCTCTGATTTATTTCGCTTAAACTTCTTCAACACAGCCACTGTTACCTCTCTAACCTTAATTTGATAGTCGTCTAGCATCATTTGTGAACTTTTCCAATGTTATCGGTGGTGGTTGCAGTGTTTGGCCGTCTCGTTAACCAAGCTGGTACGACCACGTTTAAATGCAGCTGCCCGAAATTTTGCCGTGGCAAATGATGGAACAGGAGCCCTGTAAAACAGCGTCAATTTGCGTAGGCGTATTGCAGAAACAGCAAGACTTCACAGATCCACTAATGTCGACTGACACAAATGAATGTGAAACAACAATTTAGCATTTAACTTTTCTGAAATTTTTAATGAGTACATCGAGGCTTGAAACTTTTCATATTACCCTCGTTTTCTTGCACTTTCTCCTTTCTCCTTTCTCAAACACAAATATAAATAAAACAATACAAAATGTCTCCGGGAAATCTTGTAATTCTTTAAAGGTAAACTATAAGCGCCAAAATAGATATCTGATTCTTACATTTCTCATACTAATAATTCCAAATCCAAGTAGGAGGCGTCTTGTGCAGATTACCATATATGTAGTTGCATGAATAATTTAACAATCTCATTGTTTAAAATATCGAAAAATGTCATAAATCACGCTACAGTAATTGAATAATTACGTTTCTCGGCGTCCGAGTACACAGAAACTCACCAGCTCCATTGTTTCTATTAGAGCTTGTTCGTAAAGTGATTCATCTCTTCGCTTGTAAGAAATAAAACCAGGAAACTAGGTAAGGAGAAGAATAGAGCGCCGGTATGAACATGGCTATAACTTATATTACGATCTGACAGGACAGGCGGTTACCGATGGGATATTTACCGCATGGCATAGAATAGCATGCGCCACGGTCTAATAGATGAAACAAGCGCAATCGTGTTGGTACTGTTCGGACAATGCGCTTGGGAATTGGGAAAATATGGGAATTGTGCTAGATAAACACTGTTGTATACAATTAAAACGAATAAGCTCTTTATTTTTTATTATTTATTTATTATTTATTATTTATTATTTATTATTTATTATTTATTATT
>LR737382.1:19069773-19147602 GCA_902655005.2 Marronus borbonicus
TTATTATTTATTATTTATTATTTATTATTTATTATTTATTATTTATTGTATTTATTATTCATTGTAGTGTAACAGAGTATACAGCATGGCGGTCATCAAATTAAATTCAAATTCAACGCTTGAAGGTCTTTTCTGATCTCTTTTTCTGTTTTTAGCCTTTTCTTATAACCTCGGGTTCTCGTCTCCTTGAAACTGGAGGTTTAGCCTTCTTCACGTTGCGGCTTAAGCCATTTTCGTATAGCTATGATTAATAAACTAATAACTGGCTGATTTTTCTCAGTAAAAATATATTTCCCGCAGACATAGCGATTTCCGCTTACCGAAAACTAACCAGAAAAGGAGAAGGAAAACACCTTTAATCCCCGCGTTACGCGAATCGCGCAGAAGAAATTTTATAGGTGTAAACGCGGAATAAAAAATCACCCGAAAATATTCCGTATGACACGGTGAGAGGTGCGGAAACCGCGTTGCGTAAATATTACAAACGGCCCTCATATACTTCCTGATTTATTGCGCTGCTTTATTTTTTGCCTGAGCTGCTACTGTTTTATGCCCGCTGCGCACTGCGACCGTGTAAGTGTACAACGTGCGATAGGGGAAAGAAGGTGGAGAGCAGGAGGCGGCGTGCTCGGCGAGCAATAGCTTCGTGGGTAAGCAAATAACGCGTTTTACAATAAAATTTGTCGTAATTCTTACCGGTCTCGGCCCCAGACGCTGGAATATCAAATCCGCACTACCCGGCTTTATTTATGGCGCTGAATTCTTAATAATAATGTTCCCGTTTCGACGTACTGGTAGAATTATACCGTGCAACATATGTCGATATAGAAAGGATTCCTTTTTCAACCAAAGGGAATCACAAAGAAAAAATACACTTTTGGACTGTTGGCTGGTCTCTGGTGTACTGTGATGAATCCATGTTTCGTCAAGAGTTATCAATCCATATCTCTGAAATGGTCGTCAGCCCTTCTTGTTCCCCCTTCTCACTATTTGCACCGTGTTATAGCCTTCGCAAAATATATTCCAGCATCGATTTTACGTCCGAATACCGTTGCTTAAATCCTCAGTTCGATTTGATAGAATTCCGTCTTCAAATTAGGCACTTGTACTTACCGAGAAAAATAATTAAAAAAACAGAATATCGTAAGTACATTGGCGGCATACAATTCCCAATCATGCGTGTATTTCTCCGCCGCATCATCTTATTTCGATCTCGAAAAATGTAGATTCCATCGATTCATAATGCATGCTGCTCGATACCCTTTAATAGGCTATAAGAATGCTGCGGTTACTTCCGATATATAAGGATGTATTTCTTTTTCTTCCGGTTCCTTCCCTTTTTTTTGGTTTTAAAATGATGTACAGCGCTTGTTAGTTTTATATGTATGTATGTATCTCGGAAACGATTGAAGTGTATGTTTCCTACTTGGGGAGAATTGCTTCGCTGGTTGGTCGGTCGGTTCTCCATATGCAGTTATTTCTAATTTCGCTTGATTTATCGGGCTGTTTCCGGTCGCTGCAATATTCAAGGAGGGTTTTAAATCTTCTTATTGGAGTTTTCAATGAATTTCAAATGTACCCAATGTCCCTTCGAGATTAGTTCAACAGCCCTAGCGGCTGTGTTTCACCTTAGCTGGAAGTGTCTAAGTTCACGTAGGTACAAACAAGATTAACAGGAATGGAATAGAAGATGAGATTTGAATCGAATCTTGATAACAAGATCCGTAATGTTAATTATTGAATAAAAATATCTAAAAAATTTATAATAATTCAATTATACAATATTATATCGTCTATTGGGGCATCTCGAGGTAATTTGGTCAGCAACGCGTTTGCACTATTTGTTTCCTTAAATTTTTTCTATACTCAGTTTCCGTGCGTTTTTTTCCCCTTTTTTTCAGGTTATTGTTGAATAGAGACGGGCACCAAGTACGAAAGAAAAACTTGCAGCAGAGACAGGTCAATCCTAGAAGACTCTTGAAAATAATTCGGCAACAGTAGGCCATCCAAGAATTTTTTCGATCCAAAAGGAGACCGCACTAGTGGAAACTCTGTGTATTGTCGTCAGTTGGTGATCTCCTCTACCAAGACTGTATATTAAGAATGTTATTTCAAAATATTTGAAAAATAGGGGAAAGTAGTTGAAGTCTTCAACAACAACATTCCTGGGGAGGATTTCGTTAATTCATTTATAAAAAATAACTCTTCCATACGTCTTGCTACCAATACAAAAAAATCCAGAGTTTCTGTTGATCGTAAACATTTTTAACAATATTAAAGACACTTTGAAACATAGTCACTAACGACCTGTGGCCAAAAGAAGTCGAAGTCTCTTCTAATAGCAAGAGGGTTGAAGGAAAACAAAGGTACTCCCACACATAAATAAGCATTATGCAAATGAAAGACGAGTAGGTACCACAAAGGCTATGTTCCATGTGATGAGTAGAGGTTTCACTGCCTTGCCCATGAAATGTCCATAAATCTCATGTACTTTTTAAACATTTTCTTATGGCTTTTCATATTGAATGCGCGTTTTCTTCTGTGGGTGTTGGTCGTTTCAAATAATTCTGGATGGAAAATGGGAACATTTTTACTGTACAAACAAATAGACATCATAAACTCTTTTTCGTTATGGCTTACTGTAGAGCATCTACCCGACAACTTGAAGTTTTGCTTACAAGAAAACGTCGTGTCTGATTCCCAGTATTCCTTAAGGTTTATTTTCCGCGAAATTCGAAAAGACGTCTAGCTTCAACGACAATAAAAAGCGGAAATCCCACGCGCAACGCCTTCGATCACAAGGAAAAGTAGCATTTCACTCGCTTCTTCGCCAACATCCATCACATCGCCGGAAAAACATGCCGCGACGGAGGCAGATATCGCGCATCACGGGCCTAGTTAAAATTTTAAATGATTTACAGGTCTACAACAGAAGTCTCGCTCAATGATAGCATCGGCGATGTGGCGCATACACGACAGCTTTACGTGTTATTGTTTTATGAATATCTGAGTGGAATACATTATGGAAATCGAGATGTCTCCTTACGTTTCGCCGGAAAGGCGAAGAGTCGGAAACGAATGTGATGCTCGTGTGCGCTACTGCGCTGCATTAGGAAATGTTTAATGGAATTGCCGTGGTAGATACATACGCCTCGTCGAAACGCTCCTTGTACATGTATTTGTATGTAAGTGTACACGCGCGTACACGCTTTATTTACGATTTTTCGATTTTCGAAATTAGCAAGCCAAATTCAGGCGCATGTTACGATGTTGTTTGTATCTTGTAACAAGTAGAATAGGGATGAGTCTTATTGAGGTTGCTTCTTGAAAAACTTTATGTTTATCGACCTTTTACTGCAGTACACTGCCGTTCAGTGAAGTTCGGTCATACAATAAAAATTTATTATATCACACTGTATACAATTATTAATACATAAAATTAGAAAAATATTAAGCGCACACTCGTTTCTAAGGGATTAAAGCCATAAATTATTATGTAAAGTAGAAATATTGCGACAACCACAATAAAGTCCCTTTTATTATCATTCCGAGAATTTCTCGGAAGCACCGATCTTTTGAAACGGATCGTTTGGGGATTATTAACGAACAATACATTTAGGAAATATACCGCAGCATCACTCTTGTTTATTTATCACAGGCGTAAAGATATAAATTTGCTTCATTTTACTGTTGAACGTGTGTTGGCGTGCATCTGTCGTTTTTGCGCGAAAGTTTTTAGAACATTTACTTCAAAATGGCACGTGGCAAGCCTACCAGTGTAGAAAAACGTTCACGCTTTATTACGCCGTTTGAAGAAGGATATTCGGGGCGACAAATTGCTGAAAAAATAAATATGAGAAGTGCAACGGTAAATAACATCATAAAGCGATATCGGACAACTGGAACTATAGAAAATCGTGTTCGCCCTGGAGCATCTAGGAAAACAGATAAAAGCTGAAGATTTGAGAATTGTATTATTAAGCAAACGCAATAGAAAATTAACAGCGCCACAAATAGCAGCCGAAGTCAATCGCGGTCGTGAAGAACAAGTTTCGGCGAGTACGGTAAAACGTCGACTTCAACAAGCGGACCTTCATGGACGCATTGCCATTCGAAAACCCTTATTACGTCGGGGCAACAGAGCAAAACGGCTACAGTGGGCCCGTTCTCATCTAGATTGGTCGTTAGATGACAGGAAACGCGTGCTTTGGAGTGACGCGTCAGAGTTTGAGGTTTTTGGGCAAAATCGACGAGTTTATGTCCGAAGATCTAAAATCGAAAAGTGATCCCGAACTGCATTGTGCCTACAGTGAAGCAAGGGCGTAGTTCTGTGTTAGTGTGGGGATGTTTCTCCTTTGCTGGGACGGGAGATTTATGCAGAGTGCGGGGTGTAATGAGGAAGGAAAATTATTTTGCAATACTCCAGAATAATGCAGTGCCGTAAGGATTGCGTATAATAGGCCGTAACTTTACATTCATGCATGACAACGACCCAAAACACACTGCGTTAGTGTGTAAGAACTGTCTAAAGGAGCAAGAAGAACAGCACACCCTGAAAGTAACGACACGGCCCCCACAAAGCCCAGATTTGAACCCGATAGAGTTGTTGTGGGATGAACTGGACAGGAGGATCCGAAAAAGATGCCCAACTTCACAAGAACATTTACGGAATATTCTGCAACATGAATGGATTAATATTCCACAATCCATTTTAACAAAACTTATCGAAAGAATGCCTAGAATAGTTCGAGCGGTGATTAACAGCAAAGGAGGTTTTTTCGATGAAAAAAAAAATAACGTTCAGTATGTTATATTAGGCCAGAATAACTTTTTATTTATTTATTTTTGTATTTTTTACCTGGACATACAATATAATTGCATTTTGTTTTTAGTTTCGTTTGTTTCGGTAACCTTTTCATGTTTTTTTACCAATCGACCGAACTTCTCTGAACGGCAGTGTACATCAGGATTGCTATTTGTTTTAAGAATGATTTCATAAATTTTCCAAATGAGTCTTTAAAGTAACTTCCACCCTTAGCGTATTGGTGGGGAAAATGAATACTTGAGGTTCGAAAGACCATGTTAACCATGTTAACCTTGTTTTTTTTATCTCAAATCACTTAAATTTAGGATAATTTTGAATTGTAAATTATATCCCTTTAAAACTTATTGTTAATACAGTTATCTGACGCTCACAAGAGAAAAAAGAAAAAAGCGCATGCTGAAATTTCAAGATTAATACAAGCTAAATATATCCTTGTCAAAACCACAAGAATTTATCGAATTTTCTTTGAACAACTTCAATTTCTCCACTCTGGTTAAGGTAAAACGGATACCACGCTAAAGATGCATATTCCAGACGAGGGCGGACCAAAGCAAAGTAAGGACTTTTTAAAGCACCTGCATTATTGAAAGTCTTGCAGATGTTGAAACCTAGCGAACTTACAGCTGATTTCGTGATAGAATCCACGTGTTTTACAAAGTCGAATCTTTAATATCGTCACATCGCGACAACAAATCATTGTGCGCGCAGTGAGTAAGTAAAGCGCATCGGAGGATCTGCAATGGTATTGAGATACGGCAAGACTGACCTGACTTAGTAAAGAAGGTGGATCTACCTGGTTATTTGCTAATTTTAAAATAAACTTTCTACTTGTCACCTTTCTACGCCGTGTCAATGACTCGACATGATGTCTGAGAAGTTGCTGTAATCCGTGTTTCCAGGAAGGTAAATATCGTCGGATTTGTAAGGTAAATATTTTAGGAATCGTTTCTAAGGCCGTTTGATGGATACAAATATCAAACAATTGAGCCTTATTCGCGTATGGAATGGAATTAATAATAAATAAGAGTCCCAATGATTGAGGTCCCACGGAAGTGATAGCATCAAAATCATGGAAAAACCATAAATGTGGACCGAATAAGCCACCAGTATCCTTAAAAAAGTTGGAATGAGAGTATTGAAAGTACCACGAACTACAAGAACGCGTAAAGCTGAGTACAGCACATTTGTCAATGTTTAGATGAATTTCATTGGCAGAGCACCAATTATTAATAATTGTTATATTATTAACACTGCAAGAATTGCGAATCAAACAGAGAAGAAATATAAATCTTTAGGTCATGTACGTAACCAAATACATTGCAGTAGAGCTAAAATAGAAAGTCATTTATGCAGATGTAGAAAACCAATAGCACAGAGTTTGGATGTTCGAATGGGAGGATCTATCGTTTCGAATGCTTTGCTGAAGCCGGTCTAAATAACATCCACTTGATGGTAATTGTCGCTTACTAAATTAGTAATCGTCGACCGGCAACGAATGAAACCATGTTGAACCGACGTAATCGGACTGATTTTCCAACAAGACGAAAATGATAAATATGTAGATTAAAGGTGGAACAAGGAGGTCCACATAAGACTGCGGCGCAATCATGAATAAGGAAGCTTGGACATAAAGCATGGTTGCTCCGAGTTTAAGGCGCGCGAAACCTCCTGTGTAGTAAAGTATCCAATGCTAAAAAAAGAGCTGTTAAAATCTGAACTGGCCTGATGAAGCATTACGTTTAAAAGCATCTAAAAAAGCATCAGCGAAGATCTGAACAATGTCGAAAGTCTTCTCAAGGACGAAAGCTTCATAGATTCGGGGATTCTGGAGGAAGAACGTTTAGCTTTGACAAACTTCCAAAACAATCTAGAATTTAATGAATTCTTTCAAACATGAAAACCCTGCTCCAGGTAGATGATTTAGTCTAATTCCATGTCCCAAGAAAAGAAGTTTTAAGTATACCCTAGCATCGCATTGTCTTATTTCAATTTATAATTTTGGCGTGCCAAATTCTTAATATCCGACACTGCGTCGTGGGAGAAAATTGCACCAAGAGGTCCTGCAGGTTGCAACGAAACCACGTGCGGGACTAAACAAAAAATAAAATGTAGAAATGGCGTCGTTAACGCTGGAATAAACGATCCAGACGAATAGATCACGGAAATTGCACACAAAAACTTGCAAATCATTGCTATGTTGTTATGTAAATGAGGTAACCTGCCACATAGGCGATGTAACATTTTGAAAATATCTTGTTAACATTTCTCCCTTCTTTCATTCAGTCCACGTACGCCCATCCATTTGTAAACAAAACAAGAAATCGGCTCGTATAAAAACGTAAAGAACCGAGAAATATAAATATTTAAGGCGTTTGAAACGTGACGTATCGTCGTCTTAACACACTTGCGTATAAATATGCGTAAGCGGGAAACAAGGTCGAAGGGAAGATATTTCGTTCCTGGCGAGCGTCCTTATTCTATACATACGATTCTCTCCACTTCACGCTTCGCGGCGCGACGGGACGAGGATTGCCTCTGCCTGATGCACTTTCTAATCTCGTTAATAATTCAACCCGCATGAACACGGCTCTTTTCACTGCCATTCAAAAGATTTGACAATAGCGAAGGCGTTCGATGTACAGTGTTTTCTGAGCAAAATCAACCAACAGTATCCATAATAATTTTGTGTCAGTAATTAGTTAGGAGGCGTCACTAATGGAAAGAAAAATAACTCTTCGTGCATGCTTCGACATAGAAGATGCTTCTGATAACACCTCCTTCGAGAGAACTGAAAGGGGAACCCTTGCCGAAAGCTTCTACTCGTCGTCTATAAAATTAATTAAAGCCATGCTCCAAAGTCAACAACCAAGCTGGGATCCGAAACGGCAACTATTAGGACCGCCCTCCAAGGAGCACGACCTACTATAGAATTTAACTGACAAACTTAACCAACGTACCAGAGAGACTAAACACCCTGTATACTTCAAAATAGTTTTCCGCCATAGATCTCTTGATACTAAGCGAGTTTTATTCCGAACATTATATGAATAAATCCGCTTACAGTTACCGCGCTCGGTATATACATGCAGCCAGTATACGGTGTTATAAATAATGGTTTGCTCGAGTTTCTGAGTGGAACGTCGAACAACTGATAATGTGTTTCTGACAGTTAAAGACTCTATCAAGAGCAACTGCGCGTCCCGTTGTAAGAAAACATTGAATATACCATTGTACAGCAAACGCAGCAAGTTGGCGGGTGATAGAACCGATATTAGGCTTAGGAGTGCATAAAACGCCTTATTCGATCTGGCACATACAAATTCCTTAAATTCCCACCGACAGTCATGCCCAAGAAAATCGTGGCCGTAACTACTAACATTAGGCGTAAGATGATTTTTTGCGCACCACCCAGAAAATTACCAGAGCTTCCCAGGACTATCCGCTAACACAGTAATCGAGGTGCTATTCTCACACATCGCAATACGGCCATCCATATATGTGGCTAAATCATTAACAAACAATAAGGGAGTTAATACTGATCCCAGTGGAATTCCTGACCTCAATGACCCCTTCATAGAGACAGAGCCCGAAAGGACAATAGGCAGTCCACGATCCTCTAAAAACGTTCTCAGCCAACGCAGCAAGGAATATTTAGACAATCGAATGCACGGGATAAGTCCAAGACATAACAAAAACCAGCGGCGGTGGGTGATGATGTAACGCTTAAAATAATTCGACTTCATCGTGTATGTCCGTTGTATAGCAAAATTCACGAGGAAGTCCATTATCTACACAACGTTTCCCAGATCTAGTTGTTCGTAAATATATTCTGTTTGTATTCTCTTTGCAATTACATCAAGATCCTTCGTACAACACACACCATTTGCGTAAATTGTCAAGAATACAGACACCAAAACAACGATGAGAATATTGCTAAAAGTTTGTTCAAAGACGACCTAAAAATTATCAAAAGACAAAAGTAATTGTCAATACCAAAAATAATCCCAACAACAATCACATTCCAAATTAATTTTTTTCAATTTCGAGACAAACTTGCACCATACTTCTTTGATAACCATTGTTTTAGCCGCAAAACCTTTTTGTTTTCCGATTGATCAACTCTATCAATCATTAGCCTTCTTAATTGACACACTTGAACATATTCGACGTAATTACAGGCATATACAGCGATAAATTTTACGCCTTCCCAAATATCAATTCAAATATGCGAAACATTAATTTTATCAGCCACGACGTACACAAATATATAAGATAAGATTATGTGTCACTAATCTGAAGCAGGCGGCATCATCTACTTGGAGATACGTTCGCCAGATTGTGTGTAATGCTAGTGAAGTAGAACCCAAATTGCTTGATACGTAGTGAGGTAATAAAGGTTTCTTCGGGGGACCCTCGAGCAAGACAAGATCGAGATGGAAGGAGTGGAAACAAATGAGAAGACGCAAGTGGCCGTGGAAGAGAAACAAACCAATGCTGAAAACGGAGAAGCTACCTGTACGAATCAAGTTGTATTGGATAGAGAGGCCGCTCACCCGGAAGTCAAGTTTAGGAATAAGAAGTAAGTAACAATAATAGGATAAATTCGATTTAACTGCGGTGCTTCGAATATATGGAATATGGTGCGAGAAATCTTGATTAGCTTCCTGGTTGCACGAAAACAATGGCCTTGTTCTAAAAATGCGTCTTTGTACAAATAAAAGCAGCAATGTTCAAAGTCCGCCATCCTATTTAGCTTTGATAAAAACATTCTTGATCAAACAAATTAAAATGAAAAGGTGCAGTGAAAAACATTATGGTAAGAATAAATTTTGAGACTAACCATTTTGTAAAATGGCTCTTCGAGTTTTTCTGGGTTAGATTTTGTTATTTTTGTTTATTTTTAATAGGGTAAAAGGGGGACGCCTATTGCGTTAAACTATATAAAAATACAATTATTAATACATAAAATTAGAAAAATATTAAGCGTACACAAAATATTAAGCATACCTTTTCATGTTTTTTAATAATCGACCGAACTTCTCTGAACGGCAGTGTATATATTGAATTTTTTAGATGGTTATATGGCGCCCACTTAATATTGCCTGGTGTTGGTTTGTTTAATATTGCTGACCATTGTGCGGCAAATTATGCGTTCGTGTAAAATAGCCTTAAGAAATTCAGGCATATGTCTTTTATAAGCTTGCAAAAACCAGTGCGAACTCATTGGCGGCTATGAAATATTTCGAAAGCGATCGGACATTCCCGTCCGGTCGGGATTCATACGCGTGCGGTTAGTATGTGTACGAATGACGGGTTGGATTGATGATGGCAAATCGACGGCGTGCTTTGTTATGTTTGACGAGTGTTAATAGATTTCTTAACCGATTTTCGACATTACAATACACTTGCACTATTATTAAATGTATTGTTTGCAATATCAACATTTTACCGTACTTTGTTTGTAAAAGACATCTTAATAGCAAACAAAACCTGTTAAATACGAAACGATGATTTCCCCCAAAACTTTCGAAATTCTTCACTGCTTACAATATTTTGCGGAATGTTGCACACAAATATAAAAATTTATAATATGGTGTTATAAATTTGTATATTTGTGTGCAACATTCTACAAAATATTGTAGACAATGAAGAATTTCGAAAGTTTTGGGGGAAATACATTCCGGAATGGAGATTCCCAACAAGAGGTTAATTTGCCGCGTGTGAAAAGAACGATCACGGATCAAATGAAGGGCAGAGTTAAAAAATAAAAAAATATGGCTGACGGTGGATGAAACAACGGATGCAAGTTCAACATATTGGTAAGCCAACATGTAATGTTGATTACTAATGAGAGTTCAAACATGGTTAAAGCTGGAAAGTTACTAAAACAATCTCATCTTCAATTGCTACATGTAACCTGTTTGCTCCATCCATGTCATCCAAACAGTTATCCAAAAGTAGATCAATAACTAGTTTCTACCAAAATTTTTTTTATTAAATCTCCGAAACGCATTCGTGAGTTTTAAACAGGGTTGTCGGGGCATTCCTCGGCCACCACCACCGGTATTACGAAATGGAGAACGTGGCTTAAAACTATTTTATATTATGAGAAATTTTTGCACGTTATTAAACCTCGTATCTTAAATTTAAATGCGCAAGAAGCCCAAGCAATTTCAGTAAGCCAGCGGCTGGTTTCAGATACCGAAATCCTTACTTAAATAGAGCAAATTTTTGGAGAATTATTCAATTCTTTTAGATACTATTTCACAGCAAACTTTCATTATATGATGCGCTAAATGTAGTAGATGACCTCAAAGGCTCGTTAGGAAATCTAACAGATAATGTAGGAAGGTTAACAACCTATGGTTAAAAATAAGAATCCCGATCTTCAAACGACAGTGCGTATAGGCAAGAGTTCGAGTAAAGACCCTTTTAAATTCGCGAACATCACATTACACGCAGAAGGCTCATTTTCCAAGTACACCAACATATTTTCACCTCGTCGTAGAAGTATGATTGAGTCATCAATGGAAGCCATGCTAATGATACAATACTACGGCGAATTTTTGCGTCAGTCTACATCTACAATACAAACTCTAACTAAAATAGCAAGTAATTAAATACATTATTTTTAATATTGATGGTAAGCGAGCCACGCAGGCTTAAAGCTAACTAAACCAGTCTATCCACACTCAACAATATATAGTTTCAGTATATTGAAAAGGTAAAAGCAAACTTGGAAGATGTTAGATGAAATATTGGCCAAAAACTATAGCAATTCACTTGTTTTCTTCCTCTTTGTTAGAATTGTGAATAAATAAACTAACCGATTATAACAATCTTTTACGAATAAACGTAGAATGTTTTGAGGAATCATTAAAATCGAAAGAATCGAAAGACCCTGAGGAATTAATCTAACCTACTACAACGCAGGGTGGAATTAGAAAATCAAAAAAATGTGGAGGTGTTAATATTGCTATGCTGTGTATAACAACGTTATATAATTGGCGAACTTTTAATAAAAAAACAAACTGACTTTGATTTCTATCTCTTATGTCACGTATTAATCAATATCATTCATCTCGTTTATCAATTTCTATCTTAAATGTTTTTTTCAAAGCTTCGTATTATTGTTCCTTATGTATTGTTTTCGATTTCTGCATACGAGCTGATTCATTTTTGACGCCTCAATATGGGGATCACGCTTATTCTTCGAGGCACAAGGAAAATTTAAATTTGGCAAAGTTGCTAAATTTTACGTTTGTTGAAGAGAAAATGGACCTGTGACAAATGCCGTTCAAGATTTAAAAAAAATGATAGAAGGTCATAGCACCCTTATTTGGCCTTACAGAACGAAACTAGCCCGGAATCAAAGCAGCTTTGCCACCCTCTACTTCCAATAATAAGCGAAATCACCATTATGAGGGTCGAAAATTAATCAGTCTGCGTATGTAATGATCTATAAATTTATGCACATATAAGCTAGAAATATTCAAAATTACCTAATAGAATTTATTTATAAATAGAATTATTAAATCCAATCATTTACCTGTAATTTAGAATTGAAATATTTGCAAAAAGAGATCCGATGCGCATACAAATGATAAATCCAATTAATATAAAATAATGCCCTGCTCGATTATATTTGTGGGCTAGAATAAAATCCAAATATCAAGGATTTTGACGTTTTATATTTATATTAATGCGTTCGCTACCATTGTTATTGTCGCGTAAACGTTAATTTTATAATTCGTCTGACGAGCAGTGTCATATTTTTCCGCTAGCCTTTATCAGCTAGGCGACGTACAAAATGATATATTTTCGCATAGTCTACGCTTAGGCTTTTACGACACGAGTATTAAATAATCGCTAATCCTCTGTAATAACTGATCAAAGGAAGTTATAGATACGACGTAGATAGACAATTATATGTACTCCAGTTCGATCGATGTTTATACCATATGTATCGGTGTTTACATATAAATATCATTATTAACCAATATAAGTCCTGCAAAAATTTGCACAATCTTACTTCGAAACATGTAATCTGTTCCACCGCTCCCGGGTGATAGATAACTTTCGTATGTACTATTCTCTTTGTTTTCTTTTGAGGCCTAACCTTAGATCATATCATATATATTTACGCCAGAATTTAAGTTCGCTGCCTCTTTGTGTACACTGCCGTTCAGTGAAATTCGGTCATACAATAAAAATCTATTATATCACACTGTATACAATTATTAATACATAAAATTAGAAAAATATTAAGCGCACACTCGTTTCTAAGGGATTAAAGCCATAAATTATTATGTAAAGTAGAAATATTGCGACAACCACAATAAAGTCCCTTTTATTATCATTCGGGTATTTTCGGGTTTTCGTATCTTTCTCGGAGTTTTCGTAAGAATGAGAAATGCCAGAGCATGCGACTCATAAGTCTTGCTAAGTATCCAACGATTTTGGTTTTTATTGGCTTTTTTTGGCTATTTCTCAACGACTTGCGGATGTCATCTTTTCTAAAGAACTGCGTCAATTTGAACCACAAGTCTAGGTAAACTTTTGACAGGTAAAATGTTGGCTTACTTTTCTTTAAAGTCGTTTTAAATGCACTTAACAATTACTAAACATTATTGTAAATGTTTAGGTCTTAAAGTCTGGGATTTGGAGTGTAAATTTAACAAAATTAAAAAATTATAAAATCCCAGAAAGGCGTTGTTGTTGCTGAAATCTTCTAAACATTTTTTTTGTATTTCTTGTTTCAGATCAAACGGTAGTGCCTCAGAAAGGAAGAGACGATCCAGAAACAGATTATCCAATAGAAGAAGTACCGGAATCGTAGCACCGGAAGAGGTAGAAAAGGCTAGGGAATACGTAGATTTATCAGAAACGATTTCAAATAGCAATAGAACCAACGATGATAGGAAAAGTGACGACAACGACACTATATTCTAAGCGAATTACCAAATAATCTTGTTAATAGAATAAATTAACATATACTCATACTTTTACAATTATATTTAAATATGTGGATTGTCTTGTAATTGTGCGCAGTATTTTTTTTTTTAGGATAGAGGAGAATAAAATTTCTATTATATATGGATGAAAAATATTGTTGAAAATAATAAATATATTTCTTGTTATTTTTGTGAGGAATGGGCGAAGTGTCCGCTATTATTATATATATGCTTATATAGTTTTCCCAAATTTCTCCTGATCTTCTAATTTTCAACCTAAAACTCCTGATCTTTACTATCTATTTGTACTTTTAAATTTGCCCCTGCGTTAGACGCAAAAATTCCTATTTTCTTGTTATAAATATTGAATTTGACGCAGCGTCTAGCAACATCTAGCGAGAGCATAGAGGAGTTATGAGATGATATTATGAAAGAATTTTTAAATAAAAATATAAGCCACGTCTTATCCACCATACACAGGAGCGTTTCGTAATCTACGGTTCGTCAGTATGTACATAGAAATACTGATGAGCCGCAGAAGACGAAACACATCTGAATACATTTGTCGTATATATTACTGGGTGTTGAAAATTCTTTGTCAAGTTGAACACCAGCGTCCTTGGACTGTAAACATTTGATGTCGAATAATTGGTAACAAATTCGTCGGCCCCCGCATTATTCAAGGCAACTTGAATGGTCAAACGTACCGAGACATTTTGGAAAACGAACTGCCAACACTATTTGAACAGTTGAGCTTTAGAAAAGTGACTGAATATGTTATCCAGCACACTATCCGGTGGTAGCAAGTGAAGTACTTGATCGTGATTTCAATGCTGGTCGCTGGTCCACTAAGTTGGCCTGCTAGGTCACCAAATCTTGCTTTGACGGATTTCTTTTTGTGCGGTCATCTCAAATACATAGTTTATAAATAAGAACCGACAAAAATTTAAGAAAACGCACGGAGCAGAGGCTCCGTACAGTTATTTGAAACGCGGATTAATAAGTGCATCGAGTCGTTTTGAGCACTTACTTTGATAGAATTGAAAGATGATGAGGCGACGGGACTCATGTAAATCAAGCACTCCGATAAGTGAATGGAGAAGCGATTCGCATAAGTCAAGCGCCCTAATACGTGAGCGGCAAGGAGACTCGGATTAATCAAGCGCCCCGAAGGTGGCCATGATCTTGTTCTTGGGTTACGCAAAAAGTAATTTATTCACCAGCAATTTACATTACTACAGGTGACGATTTCCCGGTGGCAAACGTGGCATGACGAAGTACTTATTTTTCGAGAAAGTTACAAGTTAAAGTAACTTTGAATGTTGGCAGGTATCTACCTGTTTTTAAAATTTACTTTACTAAAAATCCACCTCGTTTAACACACAATAAATAATTCACCTTGTTGTTTATTACCGGTACGATACTTAGGTACTGCGGCAAAAAGAAATAAACACAAATATTATGGATCACAGTGCACCGGAGATCGCTCTGCGTGAATGCATGCAACGGGACCATATTACGAGAAACATTACATGGTATTCCTGGCGGATGTGATCAACGTTGTAACTACAACGAAGGTATAACAAGGGCTCGTGGGATACAACGACACGTTCGCTAGTCTCATTGCATTACGCCCTGCGAAACTATCGAATTAAACGAAGACAGATTGCACGTAATTTTAATAGATGCCGTGGGCTAGAGTACTTCATATGAAATTATGTGTGCGCATGTGAAGGTTCTTTTGGGAATACTTCGGCTTACGAGGTGTTTAAGGTTTTGAAATTGTTAACGGCTTCTTAGGAATAAACAACGTATTAAGTCTGTAGCGAAAGACAAGGCAAGATGTTTTAATTAAAGCGAAGGGATACCTTTCGATGATGAGCTTTATTACCTTACACACGATGAAATAATTGGCTAATAATAATTACGATCAGGGATTCCTTGCATCACGATCTATGCTGAAATGTATATCCAACATGATACCCCTACAGCTATATGATATACACTGCCGTTCAGTGAAGTTCGGTCATACAATAAAAATCTATTATATCACACTGTATACAA
The DNA here is from genome assembly GCA_902655005.2 of Marronus borbonicus. NCBI lineage: Eukaryota > Metazoa > Arthropoda > Insecta > Coleoptera > Scarabaeidae > Marronus > Marronus borbonicus. The sequence goes on from LR737382.1 coordinate 19,085,617, forward strand.
CTATTAATACATAAAATTAGAAAAATATTAAGCATACACCCTTTTCTAAGGGATTAAAGCCATAAATTATTATGTAAAGTAGAAATATTGCGACAACCACAATAAAGTCCCTTTTCTTATCATTCCAAGAATTTCTGGGAAGTACCGATCTTTTGAAACGGGTCGTTTGGGGATTATTAACGAACAATACATTTAGGAAATATACCGCAGTATCACTCTTGTTTATTTATCACGGGCGTAAAGATATAAATTTGCTTCGTTTTACTGTTAAACGTGTGTTGGTGTGCATCTGTCGTTTTTGCGCGAAAGTTTTAAGAAAATGTACTTCAAAATGGCGCGTGGCAAGCCTACCAGTATAGAAAAACGTTCACGTATTATTACGCTGTTTGAAGAAGGATATTCGGGGCGATAAATTGCTGAAAAAATAAATATGAGAAGTTCAACAGTAAATGACATCATAAAGCGATATCGGACAACTGGAACTATAGAAAATCGTGTTCGTCCCGGAGCATCTACGAAAACAACAAAAGCTGAAGATTTGAGAATTGTATTATTAAGCAAACGCAATAGAAAATGAACAGCGCCACAAATAGCAGCCGAAGTCAATCGCGGCCGTGAAGAACAAGTTTCGGCGAGTACGGTAAAACGTCGACTTCAACAAGCGGACCTTCATGGACGCATTGCAATTCGAAAACCTTTATTACGCCGGGGCAACAGAGCAAAACGGCTACAGTGAGCCCGTTCTCATCTAGATTGGTAGTTAGATGATTGGAAACACGTGCTTTGGAGCGACGAGTCAAAGTTTGAGGTTTTTGGGCAAAATCGACGAGTTTATGTCCGAAGATCTAAAACCGAAAAGTGATCCCGGACTGCATTGTGCCTACAGCGAAGCAAGGGCGTAGTTCTGTGTTAGTGAGGGGATGTTTCTCCTTTGCTCGGACGGGAGATTTATGCAGAGTGCAGGGTGTAATGAGGAAGGAAAATTATTTTGCAATACTCCAGAATCATGCAGTGCTGTAACTTTACATTCATGCATGACAACGACCCAAAACACACTGCGTTAGTGTGTAAGAACTATCTGAAGGAGCAAGAAGAACAGCACACCCTGAAAGTAATGACATGGCCCCCACAAAGCCCAGATTTGAACCCGATAGAGTTGTTGTGGGATGAACTGGGCAGGAGGATCCGAAAAATATGCCCAACTTCACAAGAACATTTACGGAATATTCTGCAACATGAATGAATTAATATTCCACAATCCGTTTTAACAAAACTTATCGAAAGAATGCCTAGAATAGTTCGAGCGGTGATTAACAGCAAAGGAGGTTTTTTCGATGAAAAAAAAAATAATGTTCAGTATGTTATATTAGGCCAGAATAACTTTTTATTTATTTATTTTTGTCTTTTTTAGCTGGACATACAATAAAATTGTATTTTGTTTTTAGTTTCGTTTGTTTCTGTAACCTTTTCATGTTTTTTACCAACCGACTGAACTTTTCTGAACGGCGGTGTACATACTTAGTAAAATCACTCCTTTAGATTCGTCAACTATTTGTCTTCCAGCAGAAGGTTTCGATTCAAATAAAGTAAAGGAGCAATTTTATAATAATAATCTTTATTGCCTACTAGACTTTTACAAAGAGTTACAAAACAAGTCAAAATAAACATCTGAACAGAATAGATCGGAAGATAAAAAGGAACAAAAGTACTTTAAACCTATTTTGCGTAAAATAGAAAATTTTGCAGTGATAATCGGCGTAATGAGCAAATACGACGTCTACATTTGTCATCAGCAACGTTGTCCAATAATACTCTAAATGTAGTCCGGTTGAGTCGAAAATGCTGCCGAAATTGTTGATCTGTTGATCTTAGAATGGTGATATTTGAATTCCATTTCTACCCAACTCTGGGTCGTGGTCGCTTTCAGGCGTTTCAAAAATAATTAAAATACGTTGTTCTTGTTACATATGCAATGATTGCGATATCTCTTGTCTTCATTCTTTCACTTTCTGTACGGAATACCCGCTTCTCGTCAGAAACAAGTACAAGTAGGTCATGTATGGTGATGTTTACTCTTTATTTTTTTTGAGGTATTCATAGTAGACACTTACCTTAGTTGAACAACTTTCTTACTCTTTCCGGAGTAACGCTTCTTCTCCGACGTTTACCATGAGCGCACTCCAAGGAGGACAATTTCAACAATTACTTTAACTTATTTAGTTATTATTAAATTGTTCTTAATTGTGAAACTGACTTAAGATTCCAAAAAATCTTTACATAATTTCCCAATTTCCACCTTGTTATAATGAATATTTATCGTACAATAAATATTAAAAGGAAAACATCTTAATTCAAAGCCCCCTTTAGAGAGTAAGCAAAACGTTTTTAGGAACTCCATTAAATACGAAATAAAATATCATATGCATTATTATTATTATACATTATGGAAGCGGCAGAGTGCACCAAACAATAGACAACGTCACAGGTGCGGTTGACAGACCCTGGGTTTAATTTGCCTGCGCGAGGAGCGCTGACAAAAATTTTCCACTTGAATAAGGCGAATATTTATAACGTTAAACATCCAATTATCTCGTCCTTGCAACAATAGCGCATTGTTCGAACTAGCTCCTCTGTTTAATATATAATAATAATACTGCACCACGCGACGCTGAATATTCTAGCATTTTAGTAAATAAATTAACCTGACATCGTTCAGCGACGTACGATGATGGGGTTTATTTGCGAAAGGTTTGGAGACTGATATTGAAGAGAATTTTAATTTTTGTATTTTCATGTCTCCCCTAAGAAATATTTGGAGAGACAGTCATGTATATTGTTAGCAATGCAAACGAGAATGTTGGGTTGCCTATATTAACTTGACTTTTCAATAATTATCCAAATAACGTTGCTCCAGATATGTAAATTTATTATTATAAAAAAAGTAAGACATTTTTATATTTTATTGTCGTAGTTCAGAAGTAACAAACCGTTTTGGGGTGCCGGAGAATAACGATTTTTTTAGGCTTCTAGGGCTTTCTTTGGTGATTTTTTACAATTTTTTTTGTGTGCCCAGTTTTTAGTGGCATTTAGCTGTTTTTGGGGTGTCTAAAGTTTGGGGTATTTAAAAGGTTTTGAGCCTCTTTGTGGTTTCTCAATAATTGTTCGTATGTCCCAATCGCTTTGGTACAGGACTGAAAAGCCATTTTATGGTATCTGAAAATTGGAGTATTTTTTGTTGTTTTTCAGTAATCTTGGTTCCAATTTGGGACGTGTAACAACAAGATTTCTTATGACTTTTGGTGGTTTTCCATCACTTTTTCACCTTGCCCAATTCTTGGTTGCAATTTAAACAATTTTGGGTTCCTTTTTGGTCAATTAAATTTAACGCGTACGTATCTAATTAATGACGAGATTTCGGATCCATTCAGCTGACTATTTGCTTACCAAATTGCTAATGCGCTCAATAGGCGTTACGCGGACGATCAACCACTCGTCTGCTGCTAACCGTAGCGGATTTTCCGCAAAATAATTATTATTAATCGGCGTAAATAACGGATTGTCACATCCACACATTTAATCACGTGTACGGGCCGACGGCCAATCCTCGTCCGACCTGTGGCTTTCGTATCGGCGCCGCGCGCTAGACAGAGAGCGCGTAAGCGCGGCACTCTCCCACCCGTCGAACATGCAGCGTGGCAAGTTGGAACCGTAGCAATTTCTTGGCGCTTTTCAGTCAGTTCCAAACACTTGTTACTCGTTAGTCGTCAAAACTATGACGTTCCGCGTTCTCGTCGTTCTCTTTTTGGCGTTCGTCGTCGCACGCGCCCGATCCGAAGAGGAAAAATTGAAAGTAGAGACGGTCGGCCAAGTACCCGAGGTTTGCGAGAAGAAATCTCAGAACGGAGACATGGTGACTATGCATTATAGAGGAATGTTGAAGGACAAGGATGAAGAGTTCGATTCGAGGTACGTATCTATAAGATTTTTTGTATTTGGTACCGGGGTTTGTTTTTTGCACTTATTTTGGGCGTCAAGTTATCAATCTATTCTTCGATAACATCCAATCTCGAATGGGTGGCGCGGTATCAACAAAAACATGTGTTCGAGAGGGGTCCAAAACCTGTTTCTCACGACGACAATTAATTGGGCAAGTTGATCTCCAATTTTATCGTAGCATGGTAGCTTTGGTAACCCAGAAATTGAAAAGTGCCGACGAATTTTGTTTACTGTTTTAAAAGCAATGTCAGAATAAATTTCTAAAATTTACGACGATAATGATGTAATGGTCAATTTAAATTAGCCGAAATAACCTAAGCTATTCTGCGCCCACTCCAAACATTGCAAACAAAGCAGATTGACAAATTATTCTTGAAACGAATGATCCCAATCATTGAAAAATGTCCAGTTTATTGTACCATGTAAAGCACTTACAAGTACAATTAATTGCCCAATAAATCGCGGCGTGTTAAACAGACTTAAGATCTATCTTTCGACAAATTCAATTACGTGGCGTTGAGGATTGATAAATAAGATTTTGGTAAAGATATATACGTGTGTATTGGATTGTCTATACGAGCATATCTATCCAGCATTTTTCTTTATCTTAATTGTTATCTTAATTTAAACGATATTTTTCCGATTTCATTTAACCTTTTTAGAAGAATGCAGAATTTTGAAATAATTTTTTTTTACCTTATCTTAGAAATAAACGCAAGTCGTAAATGCCTCAATTTTGTTGTCAAACCAAAATGTTATTCTAACTCTAATTATAAGCGTCTAAAAAATCATCCTTGTTTATTGCAATAAATTATTCTTAATCATAAAAGATAAATACGCCTATCACGGTATGCAAACACGTGTTAATAATGAACAAACATATTTATTTAATACTTCACAATATTATTTGAATTTTTACAACAAATTTTAAGATCAGTCTTGATAATTACCAACACAACAGAAATGTACACAAAAAATTGTATTCTCTATCCTTGATTTTTGAATCTATGTTTCCTATTCCCGGTTTCTTTACGTCCTCTCAGACTTGGTCCTCCCACCAGTCGTTTATCCTTTTGATTACCGATTCTTCTCCCTTCCTTTCTATATGCCTTAAGCAGCTAAGACTCTGCGTTGTAATGGTGTGCACTATACCTTCTATGAGTTCTTTTGATTCATGGTTCCATAGCATCTGATATTCTTCGTCGATAACTTGTTTGTGGCCTAAAATTCTTCTCGGTAGCTTCCTTTCGCAGACTGAGATTTTCTTCACTTTTAGGGTCAGACATGGTTTTAGCGGGGTACGTAACGGTCGGTCTAACTGTTTTGTACATTTCTTGCTGCACGATTTCCAGATTGTCTTTAGTCATTTTCCCCATTTATTAGTACATCTAAGTACTTGAAACTTTCCACCTTTCCAAAGGTGTATTTCCGTATTTTTATTTCGCTTTCTTCTTTGTTCTTTTGCTATTTTGTTTCATTTTGGTCTAGTGTCCTGCTTTTTGCTTCTTCCAGTAGTAGTGTGAGTGCTTCTTCCAGATTCTATCAGCTGGATGGTGCTGAAAATTATGATTTTAGTTAGACCTGACGCATTGATAGCTCCTTCCAGAGCGATGTTAAAAAGTACTGTTGATAGCGCATCTCCTTGTCTTACTCCTTTCTCCATTGCAATATCTTCCGTTATGCCATCTCCCGTAATTTTTTTTTTAATGGCATCTCGGGATCATAGCTCATGTACCTCAATATTAGATCCAGCTACAACATTCAGCATTAAGACCAACTAACCGTTCAGACATCACAAGAAAACGGCCAACGGACTATAGGCTTACCCACACAGGTAGTCTAGGGATGGGAAGTCTTACAAAGCAGATCTCAAACGTTTACTTTCATCTTTCTAAGGACAGTAACTACAAGGTCAAATAGAATTTTTGAGTTGGAATGCAATAGGGTAATTAAACTTGTTGGTAATGGAGATTAACTGGGAGAGAAATTCGTCTACCACGGCATGTTATCGACTGTTGGGTGAATATAGACCCAATGAGCCATTTTGGTGGCGTACGCTTTATGCCAAGAGTGTTGCCAAGCACGATGTCGTATCTCATCATCCATAAATTTTACAAGTTCTCGACTGCTCAAGATGGGGACCATCATTACAGCTTTTTTGGCAAGAGTGTCTAAACTGACTCTACTTTGTCGTTAAATTCAATGCCTGCATGGCCTCCCGTAATTATTTTAGCTTGTGATTTCATTATTCTCATTTTTGTTAGGCGTATATGTTTAGCGGATATTTTAATTTTTCTCATTTCATTTAACAGCTGGTGTCTCTCTTTATTCTCCCAAAAGCAAATCTTAAATCTTCTTCTCCTCCAATTGTTTTTATTAAATTCTGATTCTTGATTTTCTATAACAGTTTTCTGTTTTATTTATATACATGTTGTCCCGTTCAATGTATAATTTTAATTATTTTGCCGGATATGATCGAAATTTATCTGTAAAGATACACATCCACTATTCCTCTTTCGTCAGAACACAAAATGTTGAACACTCCCCGACAAAAACTTAGACGCGGTAAGATGTTTTACGGGTTTTAAGGGTTACAACATTTCTTTGCGAAACTAGCAAGATATCTAATTAAGTTTTTATTCATAAAAGTAAAATAAACTTAAAAATATCTCCTCCAGTAATATACGAACTAAATAATAAATTATTACTCCAATGTTTAAACAATTTCTGCGATAAAAATTTAGACGCTCTGTTGCAAATGTAAAACAAAAATCAACAAATGAGCGATTAGTAATGCGTAGATCCTCCATTGTTCTTAATCACTTCAAATAGTCTGTTATTAATAGATTTATGTAAATTTAACACATAATTTTGAGGGATATTCTGCCATTCAGTCACTATTGAAGTTTTCAGTTCCTGTACCGTGAAATATTGACGGCCTCCGCCATAAACGCGACGTGCCAATTCACCCCGCATGTTTTCAATAATGTTTAAGTCTGGTGACCGTGCCGGCCACTGTAAAATTTTAATCTTTCTCTCTTTAAACCATTCAGTGATGGTTTTTGCTTTATGAATTGGCGCGTTATCTTGCTGAAAAACAAAATTGCGCCCGGCCCATTGGCTTCCAAAACGTAGAAGATTGTCACGCAATAAGTCTTTATACGTCACAGATGTCATTTTGGTTGTGCAAAACACTATCCCACTTTTATCGCGAAATCCAATCGCTGTCCATATCATCACAGATCCACCCCCTAATTGTCTGGTCATTTTCACTTTTGGTTCCTTTCTCAGATCATGATAATAATACGAGTCCCCATCCGGTACGTCCAAATTAAAACGTTTCTCATCGGAAAATATAACTTTTTCCCATTGTTTCTTCCAGGATACGTGTTCTGCGGCAAATCTCAACCTCGCTTCTTTGTGTTTCGCCGAAAGTGGCGGTTTTCTCAACATTTCCTTCCGTGATATTACCGGTGACGCCTAGGAAATCTCTAACGGAATGATCGCTTCTTCGTAACCGACCTTCTTACTAACACCATCCTGGTGCCAGGCTAGAACTTTACCCCTTTCTATCAAGGATAATTGCTCTTTTCTACCCACATTGCAAACACTTTATAAAATATAATTTCTCGTGGTGAAATGTGTACACTTTACCAGCACAACCGCTGCATATAAAGAGAAGTATCAAATTAAAACATTTTTGCTTATATTAATGTAATAAATGCGCAGGGTCTAAATTTTTGTCGCATTTAAAATTCCTATTTTGATCTGGGAAAATCTCAATTACCATTATTATTATCATTATCATTAGTAAATTAGTAATTCACACATCAGGATTATGTGATTTGTGCAATGCAGCTTTAAACGCGTCAAATATATCCAGTATTAACAGTTATATATAGTAGTACAGACGGTATTAAATATTTATCAAGTAGGGCTAATTAATTTGTTAACACTCTTGCACAGTTTGGCCCTTTCTCATCATTTCTTCGCAACTCAAATGTTCCGTTCTGCCTTTCTAACACTTTGCTCCACAGTTCTGAATTAATTTTGAGCCTCTTTTGAGATTTCCATGTCCTCAGACTGCAGACCAACATTGTTGTCCGATTTTCGCTTTCGTTTTAGCTCAGTCTTACCACATCTGGAGACTGTATTTCACGCTTTGTCCTCAAGTAGTTCGCTGAACATTCACACTGATTTTCAACTTCCCCAGTTGTAAGAGGATCGTGAGTATGTATGTTTTTGGAAATTTTTATAGTCGTTCTAGTTCCTGAAATATTTCAGGTACATCGTTTTCAAAAAATAACCACACGGTACACATTTCATTTGCCTACTTTTGCATATGAATAAATGAGAACGCTTTTAACGTTTTTCAAATTATAGATGAGATTTCTACATTACACAATTATACAACGCTTTTTTTAAATCTATTGATATTTCACATACTCCGATTTCAAATTCATTTAAAGGAGGATAAATTTCAAAAACGAATATAAAAAATGTATTCGCTTGTAAAAATAACCATAAAATCTTCAACATCTCTTGCCACAGATTATAGAAGTTAGTAACAAAAGTAAAAAAACCAGTCTTACAGTTCCCAAGGACGAGTCAAGACAATATAAGAACCACGTCAGTCTCTGCACTTTCGCCAAATGTTGACCTATAACTCATCGACTTAATCGCGTTTGCATTTGCAACGATGAACTTTCTTTTTTCGTTATGTAATGCGCGAGTGATAATGAGGATGAATCAGTTATGAATTAGTATGTAAGTGTATAAAGTTTGTTAATCGCTGCTAACGTAATACAAATAGAAAGTGTTGAAATCGTTGTTTTTAAAATGTAGAAACATCTAAGTGATCGGGAAAATAGAACGCCTAGTATAGACGATTCAATTTGCTTTAATTTCCGGACGCATCTATCTATAAATATTTACGAGGTTAATTCGATAATTACGTGGCCTGGATGACTGGAACATTTGAATCGCGTTGTCGTAGCAGCTGCAATGTCCAGGCTATCAAGTTATTGAATATGTATGGGGTATTATGGCAGAAAATTCGCTAACTTACCCCATCCTCATGCAAAATTATTAGGCATTCGTGCATGCTGAAAACTGTGGTTTTTGCAACCCTTAACAGAAAGCTAATAATGATCGCTTTCTAGATCTATCATCTAATCAACTGCTTAGAATCTGAACTCGACATATAATTGGCGAGGAATTAAAAGAACACGTAAATATGAGCCGCATACATGACAGGAATCAATAGATCTAGAATGGGCCGTGTGAATAGAAAGTAGGTATAGCTAACTCTAGCACATCTTCACTATTTCGGACGGGGTAGATCTATAGTGTGAATAAATAGCAGAATTTAGTTCTTTCGCTGGGATACGTTTGGATGGCCTCTTAACTTTTTAGCAATATCCATCAGTTCGCCTCACGTCGATGTTCCTGTCGGTCAGACATTAGTTCGTTTTGACTGCAGAGTTTTTTGCCAGTAATTAAACGAAGCAACTGCAGGAGTCTTAACTTCCCAAAAACGGATAGAGATACCTTTTCGCAGTCTGGATGATTCTGGATTCCAGACTTGTGTGACTGAGGATTTTGGAGTTGACCAGACGTTACGTAGACGGTTAAGTAAGATCCTAGATAGATAGATCGAATCTTTCTTGGAACTCACGATTGGATTAAATTCCCCTCCAAAATGTAGGAAATTAATAGGACTAAGATGCAATGGCAAAAATCTTTTCGACTGCCAACTGTCACAGGGGCTGTAGATTGCGGCCAAATAGACATTAAAAACATGAAAAAAACATCAATTGGAAAGGTTACGCCGGTATTAATATGCAGGCCATCGTGGATGCTGACGATAAGTGCAGAATCGTCTAATAGCGTGCATGATGCTAGAATATGGAGACGTAGCCCATTTAGTTTCTCAGTATAATGGGGATGCTTGCTTATTTGGCGATTCAAAGAATGGCGTATTTCCATGGCCGGGCACCACATTTAAGCCACCAAGAAATGCCGATTTGAATCATGCCAGAGAAGGAGTGATAGTGAAAGGAGTCTTTGATGAATTAAAACAAAGGCTTCCAGTCGTCGGGAACTGTATCTGAGTTTCTTTAGAGAGAGTCCCTAACGTAATAGTAACGTATCTCATGCTGCACAACACCTCTAAACACTTAAACGATCAATTTTAGTATGACTTGGAAGACAGGGAAGAAGAAGAATAGGACGAAAATCAGGGTGATGATGAGGATAAGCTTATCGACGCGTCGATAGACTTATTAGACTACAATCACGTGTTCAGAGAGTCACGAAAAAGACTCGAAATCTGCACTTTCACTGGACAAGTTAAAAATTTAGCACGGCCTGAGCGACATAATCCCGTAACTGTAGCTGAGGTTTGGTTGGAGTGCAGGGATGTGAGAGAGAGAGAGGGATCACATGCCGATAGGCTGCAACTTATCACGAACAGGCTGATTCATAGTACAAAAGAAGATGTATCAAACCTTGGGTTATATGTACACTGCCGTTCAGAGAAGTTCGGTCGGTTGGTAAAACACATGAAAAGGTTACAGAAACAAACGAAACTAAAAACAAAATGCAATTTTATTGTATGTATAGGTAAAATACAAAATACAAAAAAAATATAGTTATTCTGGCTTACTATAACATACTGAACATTATTTTTTTTTCATCGAAAAAACCTCCTTTGCTGTTAATCGCCGCTCGAACTATTCTAGGTATTCTTTCGATAAGTTTTGTTAAAATGGATTGTGGAATATTAATCCATTCATGTTGCGGAATATTCCGTAAATGTTCTTGTGAAGTTGGGCATATTTTGCGGATCCTCCTGTCCAGTTCATCCCACAACAACTCTGTAGGGTTCAAATCTGGGCTTTGTGGGGGCCATGTCATTACTTTCAGGGTGTGCTGTTCTTCTTGCTCCTTTAGATAGTTCTTACACACTAACGCAGTGCGTTTTGGGTCGTTGTCATGCATGAATGTAAAGTTGCGGCTATTATACGCAATCCTGATGGCACTGCATGATTCTGGTGTATTGCAAAATAATTTTCCTTCCTCATTACACCCTGCACTCTGCGTAAATCTCCCGTCCCAGTAAAGGAGAAACATCCCCACACCAACACAGAACTACGCCCTTGCTTCACTGTAGGCACAATGCAGTTCGGGATCACTTTTCGGTTTTAGATCTTCGGACATAAACTCGATTTTGCCCAAAAACCTCAAACTTTGACGCGTCGCTCCAAAGCACGTGTTTCCAATCATCTAACGACCAATCCAGATGAGAACGGGCCCACTGTAGCCGTTTTGCTCTGTTGCCCCGACGTAATAAGGGTTTTCGAATGGAAATGCGCCCATGAAGGTCCGCTTGTTGAAGTCGACGTTTTACCGTACTCGCCGAAACTTGTTCTTCACGGCCGCGGTTGACTTCGGCTGCTATTTGTGGCGCTGTTAATTCTCTATTGCGTTTGCTTAATAATACAATTCCCAACTCTTCAGTTTTTGTTGTTCTCCTAGATGCTCCAGGACGAACACGATTTTCTATAGTTCCAGTTGTCCGATATCGCTTTATGTCATTTACTGTTGAACTTCTCATATTTATTTTTTCAGCAATTTATCGCGTCGAATATCCTTCTTCAAACAGCGTAATGATGCGTGAACGTTTTTCTACACTGTTAGGCTTGCCACGTGCCATTTTGAAGTAAATTTTCTTAAAACTTTCGCGCAAAAGCGACGGATGCACACCAACACACGTTTAACAGTAAAATGAAGCAAATTTATATCTTTACGCCTGTGATAAATAAACAAGAATGATACTGCGGTATATTTCCTAAATGTATTGTTCGTTAATAATCCCCAAACGACCCGTTTCAAAAGATCGGTACTTCCGAGAAATTCTTGGAATGATAATAAAAGGGACTTTATTGTGGTCGTCGCAATATTTCTACTTTACATAATAATTTATGGCTTTAATCCCTTAGAAAAGAGTGTATGCTTAATATTTTTCTAATTTTATGTATTAATAATTGTATACCATACAGTGTGATATAATAGATTTTTATTGTATGACCGAACTTCACTGAACGGCAGTGTACCACTGTAGAATTTGCTTTAATCTCTGACGGAATAGAATACATCTACCTAAACTTAGTTTCTCTTTGTTCACTTCAAAATCAGTTGGCGCTAAGTCTAAATCCTAGATTCTACTAAGTAGTCTCTATCTTCTTTCACCTCGTCCATTTGGGGATTGAACGAATTTATTTAATTTATTGGGAAAGATGATGACATCTGTGTGTACGTTGTGATGGAACTAGGGAGCGTATTCAAACATTAAGTTTTCTACTGTTAGTATTATTCTTTAATTTAGCTTGTTTTAATACTAGGTTGCGTTGGTGTATGTTGGGGCGAAGAACTCGTCAATGTAACATTAAACGACGTAGAATATAGGATCGTATTAAAAAAAAAACATCCCCGGAACAAGAAGTTTACGGCAGATCGTTACTTGTCCTAACAATTGCATAAATTAGAGAGTGCCACGTTATTCAATGTAGAAATTTACAGCGTCCTGATAATAGAAGATAAATCAGTTAATGCAGCTAATAGCACAAAACCACTGAATTTATAGCGAAAGTTAAATATATGCATGCGTATACATACGTGACCAGCAGCGACTTTCCCAGTTACAATAAAAAACGATTGGTGGAATACATGTACATGCATAATTATCTGTAATGATCGTTCAAGAAGACCAATACAAATATTGTTTAGGAAAAAAAAAAACCCTGACGAAGAAATTTATCTACGTCATCATCACACTTTCCCCTTCAAATAATACGCGAAGTTTCTATTTTCTGGGAATATCCCATAAATTGTTTACATGACTTTCTTCGCAAAAATATCGTTGAACATTTTTTTTTATTTCAACCGCTGGTACTTGACGTGGCGACCGACTTTTGACGAGCGATTTAGAATTTAAATTGGACAAGGCAAGCCGGTTTTTGCTGAGTAACACAGTTAGCCGCTATATGTAAATAGTTTAATTTATATTCACTCGAACAGGATGTCCACCTAGACGATATATATTATTATGTATTACTTGATAGAGAATGTGGAACAAGATTGCTAATTTTAGATATCCAGTTTTGATATACCGGGTGCGGTAAACTATCTGCGCACGGTGAATTGCACTTCATTTATTCCTTTAATGGGAATAAAAGTCGCTTGAAACAAGTGATCTATTACGGAAAATTATTTAGAATTATACGGTTTCTGAGATATTCGATTTTCATTGTAATGTCGCTGTGACAATAATTCAACTTCGTTAGTCATCGTATCATACAGGGTGTTCAGGAAGGTAACATTAATCGGAGCATCTTCAAACAGTCGAAACTCGTTTTTTTTTTTTCGAATGAAACATCTCGTATATTTTTATTCACGCTTCCTATACTTAAAGTTAATACTTTTTCAGTTATATCGTGTGTAGTGTAGAGCATAAGTGATTTCCAAATACATGCGGTAGCCCAGGACGTTTAACAACGTGTTTACCTCATATTTCTACAATAACCCGTTTCTTTTCTCTTTGTTATTTATAGAGTGGGCAAATTCGGGTGCGTACCATCGGCGTAGCTAACGAATGGACTCTTGCATGCTAAGGGAGTCCATATGCAGAGATATATTATCGCGAACAATGCCGTTCCGGTGCTAGATACAAAAGATGGTTTTTGTAGATTATGAACCGATCTCGATAAATTATCTCTGTTTTACGGAATGAACACGGGACATTGCCATCTCTAGTCATACGTATAAAAAATAAAATCGAGGGTGTATGTAATTCGATGATTAAAAAAAAAACTTGCCGTCTTAAGCGTCTTCCGTGACTTGAAAAATTGGAAAAGCGAGATTAAATATTTTTAACATAAGGTGCGTTTCCGAAGTTATTTCTGCAAAATGCGCCCGCCGTGAGGAAAATATGTTCTTGTATAAAGGAAACGATCGCTTTACATCTAGTGATGTTATATTTGCATAATTAAAAAAATCTTTGAAACAACTTAACGCATCTGTAGATGAACCTTCACAAATTTGTCGAAGTGTGGCAAAATCTGAATCTTTGTCTAAAATGCTTTCAAACTTAATTCGAACAGAAGAAGAAGAGAAGAAATTTTTGCGTCTTCTACCGAACAAAGCTGTGCGTGTTCATCTTTCACAATTTGCAGTGATTCCTCTAAAGACAGTGAAGAATTTTGTAATTTTTCGATTGCTTGCACTACTCCGATGTAATTCCTGTGAATAGTTTGCAAATCATTTTTAACCTGACTATCTTCAAATTTTTTCTGACTTGTTTTGATAGCTGCACCTTCCTTTCGGATTAAATAATAGAACCACCTTCTTTATACTCTCAAAATATTTATGATAGTAAAATGCCGCTTGTTCCCCAACGTGTAAGGATCGGTTGTGGTGGCTCAGGAGTATGAAAATACGGCCTGTGAAATTCGCGAATACGTTTTGGGGACTTCAACGCTGCTTTTGTACTCTCAATTAGCGCATCCACCTGTGGATAACATCTACGAATTGTCTCTGCCACAAGATGTAGAGCATGAAGTTTACATGTAATATGTAAAAAGTTACCACACAAAAGTTCCTTAAGAGACCGGCCTACAGAAAGCATGTTTGCCGCACCATCTCTCATAAACATTAAGACTTGATCTCTGGATATTTCAAATTTTTCCAATGTGCTTAATACCACTTTTAAAATTACTTGGGCAGCACATTCTTCTATTCGTCTAGAAGCTAATAAAATTGAAGATGACGCTGGATGTAGTTCCATTTCACGCACCGTAACTTAATTACAGATCTCTTTTTGCAATCAGTTGTTTCATCCACACACAAGCACACCATTTTATTTTTCAGTTCAGCTTTAATTTTATTTTCTAAATGTACACGCGCAGATGGTAAATAATTTCGTAACGTGGTCCTGCTCGGTAACGTATTATTGGCATATTTGTTCCAAAATGAAATAAATGAATCGTTGTTTAACAAAGTAAACGCCAGATGACATTGAATCACCATTTACATAAATCAAATAAGAATTGTTCGTATTTTGCGGCGACACCAGTTTTGATATTATTTTGATTTGCACTTTTGCACGTGCCGTTTACAATGTGTGACCAACACGTTGGATACATATCGCACATTAAACATTTAATTTTTACGCCGTCGTAAGTCAAATCCGGATAATCCTTAATCAACTTATTCACTGTCTTTAATGATAGCTGTTTTTCTCAATCTACGTACCTTCGACACTCCAGGCTCCAGGCGGCAGCGAATTAGATACTGACTAGTGTTTTGCATGCGAGAGTCCATTACAGAATTTGCCCACTCTAGTTATTTATCTCATGCTACTGGTCATCTTCCAATCCCACCTGTTTCTATACATTTTGTGCAGCAGCTTGTTTTACTGCGGCACACTTGTGAGTTCGGATTCCATTATGCCGATCCACCTTTATATCAAGTGGTACATCTTCTATTAAACCAGCCAGTTCATTAGCAACAAAGTCGTTTAAAGGGCCATCAAGAGGCGATTGCGTACGCAAATGCATACTTGTTGATGATGCCAGAAAAAAAGATCGTCACTAATTGCAATTATTGTGTTTTGGTTTAATTCTGAGAGTATTTTACGTAATTGTCTTAATTACTTATAAAAATAAGTATAATAATTCATATTACACCTTTATTTCTACGTTGTGCAAATCGAATAATCTTGCCTATTCGTTATGTTTGCAAGTAATTGCAATACAGCTTTAATATTATAAAATTTATGCAAAATATTATTCTTAGAATTGAAACAAAATGTGCAATAATTGTAATTAGTGATAGGACCTCTATTTTTTGCATCATGAATAAAACTTCATGCGACAGGTATTCATTTTGAGTACGTATATGGAAATTACACGACGTCCAATTAGGGAAAAATATACAATTGCACAAGAAAAAGGTGATAATGAAAGACTTGAAAATGTTGATACACATCGATGAAACGTCGCCAAATACGAGCAATAAAATACACAGTTCTTATACAAATTATTTAACGGAGGTAAACCATAATTTTAAAGCTCTTCATGCAGAAAATAAAGGAATAAAATTAGATTTGTTAAGACTCCTAGATAAACAACACATAAGTATCGGCACCCTCCGCACCACACAAGTTTAATTTATTACATAGTAATATAATAAATAGTCCGGGACGGCCGTTTCGAGGACACGAATGGTCCTCATCATCAACCGGTGACCGAATGAGAAAAAAACTTCTTCTAAAACTAAACATGCATGTACTATCCCTACTTCTTAGAACAGATATTCTTTACAAGTGCCTATTTCTACCTCCTGCACGCCTTGAAGCTACGACGTGCGAAAAATAACATGCATGAACTATCCCTTCTTCCGAGAAGAAATATTGTTTTACAAGTGCCTAATTCTACCCTCTACGCGTCTTAAACTACGACATGCGAAAGACACGGCCAGATGGACGGGAAGATCTCTTTTATGACCCAAAATATAAACAAGTGCCAGCCTACTGCAAAAGGTCAAAAAGGACAGAGTTCGACAACGGTCCGTTTTCTCTGTTCATCAGATTTTTATTACTTTTTATGTAAACCGTCTCGTACGCATCTAATTCTCGCGGCGACGTTACGTTTTTAATCAATTTTAAGTTTCCTAATTTAATACTATGCCCGGTTTCATTTATATGTTGTGCCACACTCGACGCGTCCAATCTGCCGTAGCGATAATTTCGTATATGTTCTTTGAATCTAGTTTCTATCGCTCTTTTTGTTTGACCAATATAGGCTTTATTACAGTGACTACATTCAATTTTATAAATACCCGACCTTTCTCCCATTTTCGCTTTATCTTTAGGATTACCGAGAAGATTTTTAAGTGTGTTGCGCGAACCGAAGCATACGTTCATATCTTGACTCTTCAAAACCTTACTCACGCCTTTCGATATGCCGTGAAAGGGGAGTTTCACGAATTTCTTACTATTAGTTTTTACCGGGGTTAAGGTCGTGGAATTTCTTACGTAAAGCTTATGTTGGATTTTCTTAAGCATCGACTTCTATAGAAGAGTAACCGTTATAAATAGCTACGTTTTTTATTTTTTTATTTAGGTTCTCTGTTAAATCTACTTCTACTTAGAGGGAATTTAACCAATCTATTAATTAAGAAGCTAATCGCGGCCATTTTGTGTTATCCACAGTGGTTAGAATCGCTCATAATGTACCTATTCGTGTTGGTTTCCTTTTTATAGATGCCAATTTCCAGTTTATTATTATTTCTAATCACTAAACTATCTAGGAACGGAAGTTGATTGTTCACTTCTTCTTCTACTGTGAATTTAATGGTTTCAAATTTTGAGTTGAGGGTCGCGAGAAAATCCGGGATATTACTTTTCTTAGTATCAAAAACCGCGAAAATATCATCTACGTACCTATGCCAAATTCTAGGAAAATATGCGGCATCCGCCCTCATACATGTCTCAAATTTGCTCATGAACAAGTTGGCTATGAAGGGGAACAGGGGGTTGCCCATTGTTGTACCTTCTAATTGTTCATAGTACTTGCCCTCAACTTGAAAACAATTTTGCTTCATGCAGAGTGACGTTAGTCTCCTATATTCTGCTATTTTGGTATCTTCAATGTTGTTGAGCTTTAAGAGCTCAACTAAATACTCTATGGTTTCAGGGATCGGTACACTAGGGAAGAGTGAACAAACATCGAAAGATACTAAAATTTCCCCATCTTCTAGTTTGATATTGTTTACTTTATTTACAAAATCCAATTAATTTTATACTTCGAGGCTGTCTGCTTTGAAACTTTTGGTATTATTTTGGTATTGCTGGTAAACTTTTGTATTCATTTACTATCATTATTGAAGACTCCTAGAAAACAGCAAATTAAATATGACGAATGGTTACGATCAAACTGAGCTTAATAGTTCACCTTTGTTAAAATTTATTTGCTTATTGGTCCCGGGTTTTATCTATAGTTTAAGATTAGTCGTCACTGCGTGGTGAAACAATTGTTACATATACAGCAAAAATGTAATTTTTTTTTTCCATTAATCAATTCATTTCCTTATTTCTTTGAAGAAACACAGTTCTGAGTGAAAATAGCAATACAGCGTTCATTACGTAGATTAATATACGTGATGCCAGAAATGCAACTCACTCGTAACAAAGAGGAATTTAATTCAATCTCGATCCACACACATGTTACATAGGATAACAGCTATTGTAGAATGTAATTTTTAATATTTTCCGCTAATCTCTGCGTATTAATTTATGATTTCCGGAAATTATTCAGGTTTAGAAGTCCTGGATTCCGGGAGTACCTCTAAACCATTCCACAATTTAGATATTTGAAGAGATACGTGACGTTTTATTGTGTATCTAATCGTTTTCTGTTACGTTACCTCAAGGAGTACAAAATGTTTTTAATGAAAATGGAGACATTCCACCTGTGACGGTACGGTTCCAAAAAAATTGCACATTTCGATCATAAGCGACAATAATTGGACGAAACTTTGCACAGAGATTAATAAAAAGTCTTAAAGCTTGATGAAAGAAGTCATTGCGCAGTGCCCCAAAAAGTGAACGTGTCCGTGGGCAGGAGTAGTTGGAAATCATATTATTGGGTCATTTTTTAGAGAGAGATCGTGAAATAGTCAAATATATCTCCAGCTGTTAACTTACACAATTCTTCCAGCTATACATAGAATTCCAATAACTGGTAAAGTAATTTTTCAGTACAATGGAACTTTAGTCTGTAGTACACGACAAATTACAGAATCTCCAAACATTCACTTTGGCACAAAATGGCCAGGTAGAAGTCTAGATTTGACGCCCTTAGACTGTTTTTATTGAGATTATCTTGCTACTATAAAGGTTTGATAATATTAGAGACAGAGCTCGGGATTTAGAGGAATTAAAAGCTAAAATACCTCAAGCCTAATGGAATCGGTGTCAGGCGGCTGCATGCTTATTGACCTATGTTACACGTCAAATTAGAGCGACCGGACGATAAAAGTGATTGTTTACAGTTTCATCAATAACTCGACAATAAATGGCAAACGGGAAATTCTCCACTTTTCATTTTCGATTTTCTTTGGCTTTCTGAACCAAATCCCAGATACACGGGAGCCGATTTTATAACACCCTGTATAGTAAAAGCAGATTAAAATTTACGTTCAATGAACTTTTAGTGCGTGCATTTGCTGGTATTTTTTCAAAACAACTATACATTATATAATGCAACTCGGAAAACTATTTCCATCAGTTACTTGCCTAAATTATTATTAAATACGCATTAAATGTTCCTCAAAAGACCATGAATAATAATGCAATACACCGTGCGCACATTAAAAAGTTTCATCAAACTTTTGCACCTATCGACGGTGTTTTGTTTTTGTTTTTTGTTTTGAAATGAACTGAATGGTTGATGATCTATGTACATGCATGCGTAATGTTTGAATTCCGTTTAAAAAGCTTCTGAAAAGTTCCAAGCGAATTATTTGTAATATTCATGAAACGATAGGAAAAAGTGTGTAAATGTAAAACGCTAACAATACGAAATAATGTACTCTGTATTCCTTGACCCGTAATAACACAAGACTTTTCATATACCTACGCAGTATGATGGAAGCACTAATTAAAAAGGCCTCTTTAAATTTTTAAACGAACTGCAGTACAGAGTTCGTTTTGTAGGATTTCGCCGTTCTTCCGTTAGTCGAAATTACAACGAAACCATTGCCATATTTGCAATTTAAATTATTTTTTAGGAAAGCCATTTGCATTTTAGATTGTCAGTCGTCCTTTGAAACGTGGAAATATGTATTTATTATTGGCGAAAACATCTCGAAAGCAGAACGAAAACAAAAACAAGACAACAACGGAATCGGGTTATATAGGTACCTGTTAGCCGGTCCTACCTAAATAAGGGTCGATATATGTACATCGTAATTTCATGGAAATTCATGGTACGGGTGGAGGTAGAAGGGTTAAATTATTTATACGCATTTTTGGAAGTGCTGCTTAGTATCTGATTTATATCTTTTTCAAGAAAAATGGAAGTCGCTGTGAGAATTATTATCGATGCCCTGAGAGAAATTAATATGGGCTTTTGTAGTAAATAAGACTCCAGTCCCAGACAAAAACTTAGACGCGGTAAGATGTTTTACGAGTTTTAAGGGTTACAACACTTCTTTGCGAAACTAGCAAGATATCTAATTAAGTTTTTATTCGTAAAAGTAAAATAAACTTAAAAATATCTCCTCCAGTAATATATGAACTAAATAATAAATTATTACTCCAATGTTTAAACAATTTCTGCGACAAAAATTTAGACGCTCGGTTGCAAATGTACAACAAAAATCAACAAATGAGCGATCAGTAATGCGTAGATCCTCCATTGTTCTTAATCACTTCCAATAGTCTGTTATTAATAGATTTATATCAATTTAACACATAATTTTGAGGGATATTCTGCCATTCGGTCACTATTGAAGTTTTCAGTTCCTCTACCGAGAAATATTGACGGCCTCCGCCATAAACGCCGCGTGCCAACTCACCCCCCATGTTTTCAATAATGTTTAAGTTTGGTGACCGTGCCGGCCACCGTAAGTTTTAATCTTTTTCCCTTTAAACCATTCAGTAATGGTTTTCGCTTTATGAATTGGCGTGTTATCTTGCTGAAAAACAAAATTGCGCCCGGCCCATTGGTTTCCAAAACGTAGAAGATTGTCACGCAATAAGTCTTTATACGTCACAGATGTCATTTTGTTTGTGCAAAACACTATCTCACTTTTATCGCGAAATCCAATCGCTGCCCATATCATCACAGATCCACCCCCTAATTGTCTGGTCATTTTCACTTTTGGTTCCTTTCTCAGATCATGATAATAATGCGAGTACCCATCCGGTCCGTCCAAATTAAAACGTTTCTCATCGGAAAATATAACTTTTTCCCATTGTTTCTTCCAGGATACGTGTTCTTCGGTAAATCTCAACCTCGCTTCTTTGTGTTTCGCTGAAAGTGGCAGTTTTCTCAACATTTTCTTCCGTGATATTATCGGTGACGCCTTTAAAATCCTTTGAACATTACGCACGTGCGTTTGTACCCCCACCTGTCCTGCAATAACTCTCGCCAACGCAGAAGAATTGGATGCACACCGCAATTTCATGCGTTTATCCCGCTCATTTACAGCTTCCGGTCGCCCCTGGCCTTTTGGTTTGCCGTAATTTTCCGGATCTTTTAGGAAATTTCTAACGGAATGATCGCTTCTTCGTAATCGACGAGGAATTTCCTTGTTACTAACACCATCCTGGTGCCAGGCTACAACTTTACCCCTTTATATCAAGGATAATTCTTTTTTCCTACCCATATTGCAAACACTTTATAAAATATAATTTCTCGTGGTGAAATGTGTACACTTTACCAGCACAACCGCTGCATATAAAGAGAAGTATCGAATTAAAACATTTTTGCTTATATTAATGTAATAAATGCACAGGGTCTAAATTTTCGTCGCATTTAAAATTTCTATTTTGATCTGGGAAAATCTCAATTGCCCCTCATCAAGCAATAAATACCCAGAAATATCTATAAATGGACTATTTACATAACAAGTATTAATAACCCCCATTTACATTTTACATAATGTCTATAAACTTTGTTTCGTAAATAGAAACGATACCGCGTCTATGTTTTTGTCGGATAGTGTACATAAGAAATGTGGCTATTTACAATGGGTACTGTGCTATAGATGTCGATCGCATTCGTAAGAAAATATTTAACATAGGCATTATGTAAGAAATTCCACGACCTTAGTTCCAGCAGAAATCCACGAAACGTAATTTGTGAAACTTCCCTTCTACAGC
Organism: Marronus borbonicus; assembly: GCA_902655005.2. NCBI lineage: Eukaryota > Metazoa > Arthropoda > Insecta > Coleoptera > Scarabaeidae > Marronus > Marronus borbonicus. The sequence continues at coordinate 19,107,563 of LR737382.1, forward strand.
ACGTGGAAGGGTATTAGTGACGTTTTTAGAGATTAAGATATGCTTCAGTTCGGGAAATGCACGCAAAAATCTTTTTGGCATTCTACAAGAGAAGCCGGATATGAAGGAAAGGTGGGAAATTCATGCAAGTAGTAACTGTGACAAAGCCTATATCGGTCAAGCAAGATTCAATGTGCACATTAGCCGCTACAAATACGAAAGGATAGAATTGTTAAGTGGAGCACAACACACAAACAAAACCAGACGTAATATTAAATTAGAAAACCTGGAATTGATTAAAAACGTAACTTCACAGCGGGAATTAAACGCCTACGAAACTATTTATATAAAAACACAAATCTGACGAATAGAGAGAACAGATCGTTGTCATACTCAGGTCTTTATTGAAATGCTACAATGATAAGAGACGCTTTCGTCTATTAAGTTAGAAAAATGTAAGAAGAATTTCTCGTTTAGATAATCATCACAAATAAATTCAAAAAGAAACTGCGTAATCAGCTCGAGGGGGCCCCCATTCTGAAGAGTTTAATTTTGATACCGGGCAAATGGGACAAATTCTTTCATATTTTATTCTGCTTTTCGTTTATGTTCCATAAAATTGTTTGAAGTTCAACTCTATTTCTTGCAATATAATTCCACGCTCTACTACTACTACTTCCAATTTATAACTAAATACTGTTGCCAAATGTCTAAAGAACCTAACTATAGAAGGGGTATGTTTTTGCAAAAACAATGAAAGAAAAAGAATGTTGGCAGATATAGTTTTTTGAAGGTATCAACGGCTTGTCGAGGTGAAAAAAATCGTTGTACGCGAATTTTTTGCCCGCTGATAGTCGGGAGGAGAAAGAAGTCGTTAGGCGATAAATCAGGTGAATGAATACGAATGAATGCTATGTTTTCCTATCTTCCTTCTTCTTTTTCTTCTCAAATCCTATTGCCCATTATGAGCATCGAATATGTTGATGGATCATCAAGTTCTTTCATTTCCAATAAAGTCTTCCCCTTCTTTCGTCATATTTTTTCTATTCTTCCATTCCAATTTTTCTTATATGTACTTCGCCTCTTTAACCATTGTACTATTTTCCATCCACCGTATGATCATATTAATTTAGTTGTTTTCTCTCCGATCTTGGCGATTACTACCTACTCCTTGATTTGCTATTCGTCGCACGTAATTTGGTATTCTCGAGTAATACCATCCGGAAACAATAGAAATCTCGCAGTAAAGGAATATATTTATCTAAGGTACCTGCATTCTTATTTTGCGTCCATTATACACGGTAACCAGACGCACAACTTTGTACTTTATGGTTTTATAGTATCTTACTAAGTGCCCAAACTTCAATGAGCAGAGTGTATAATACAATGCATGGCAATGTTGATACGGTTAGAAGGCGTTTTACAGGGCCTATAATGTTACAACACTTCTTACACCAATCTACATACGTACGTGTACGTATATACGAAACACAGATCAAAATCCTATCTATATTTGTATTTACCCAACTCCTCTGAACATCCATACATTCCTATTACATAAACATCGTTTGCAAATTATTATTTTAAGCTGGGACAGACACGGACGGTAAAGAGGAAAGGAGAGAGAATAAATTTATCAACGGCACCGGTCGCGTTTCGGTCGGTCCGTAATTACGACGTTATTAATCAACGCATCGTCACTAATTAGAGCGAATCAATTGTTATTTGTATTTAGGGGAGGCGCGTTTACAAAACTAACGTAATTAAATAATAGCCAGAAATTAACGGTCACTCGCGGGACTTGATGGTACGGCGTCGGCGGGGCCGGCGGGGAGATGAACGCCCGACTAGTTGGCCGCGCCAACACCTGGGGACAAGAGAGCAGCCCTTGCCCGCCTATCCGTTATTTGTCCCCGCGATTTGCGCTAATAGATCAACATCATTATTTTATTATTATTATAGATCGTGTAAATTTTCACGCAGGTATTTATCATCGGTTCGCATGTCGTTCGTAAATTATTTATTTGGTAGTTTTAATGACTTACAGCTTAGTCCAATATCCGCGGCATATTGCGGAAATCTAGCTCGTCATAAAATCATCGTTACTAGTTTAATATCTCTATTTTTTTCACTATTTGTGCATTTGTACCACTTGTTATGGTCACAAAAAAATAACATGTTTTTAAAAATTGTAACAGTAACATTTTTGCAGATTTGCTATTCCTCTATTTTCGTGGAGTTCATTTAAAAAAATTATTGAAAAAAAAAATTAAATTAAAATCAAATGGAAGCCTTTGTACGACCTAACAGTGTCGTAGACACTTCTAAAAATTTCCACGTCTAATTTTCATCCTTAACTCTTCTAAGTTTAGGCATTTCTCTTTGTATACCTTAATTGTATCTAAGTGCTGTGGAGCATTAACTACATGTGGTGGAGCCCCATCTTCTTCGAGGAATAGGTCATGGTTTGGCATATTTAGTCAATTACCATTAGGAAAGTTTCAAAATCTCTGGTGCAATGTGGTGACGGAGCAAGTTTAAGTAACCGTCCCCTGTTAAGCTTTTTCCTAAGAAACCTATAATTCGCTGCCTAACATCAGCTCACACATTAAGTGGTTGGAAATGCTGCGTATGATGTTCCATCATTTTATGTGGATTCTCAATCAATCAGCAGTTATTCCTAGTTAAGACAAATGGTGGCTTCGTCAAAAAATAAAAAATTTATTGGGAAAATTTGGTTCATCATTGTTCTACAAAGTTGCATTCGTAACTATCGTTCGATTATCATCAAGTGTACGTTACTCTTCTGATTTAACTTTCTTAGAAGACAAGCATTGTATTATATACACTACTCGACAAAAACCCGCGTCTAGGTTTTTTTCGTTTCCATTCACGAAACAAAGTTTATAGACATTATATAAAATGTAAATGAGGGTTATTAATACGTGTTATGTAAATAGTCCATTTATAGATATTTCTGGGTATTTATTGCTTTATGAGGGGTAATTGGGATTTTCCCAGATCAAAATAGGAATTTTAAATGCGACAAAAATTTAGACCCTGTGCATTTGTTACATTAATATAAGCAAAAATGTTTTAATCTGATACTTCTCTTTATATGCAGCGGTTGTGCTGGTAAAGTGTACACATTTCACCACGAGAAATTATATTTTATAAAGTGTTTGCAATATGGGTAGAAAAGTGCAATTATCCTTGATAGAAAGGGGTAAAGTTCTAGCCTGGCACCAGGATGGTGTTAATAAGAAGGAAATTGCTCGTCGGTTACGAAGAAGCGATCATTCCGTTGGAAATTTCCTAAAAGATCCGAAAAATTACGACAAATCAAAAGGCCAGGGGCGACCGAAAGCTGTAAGTGAGCGGGATAAACGCATGATATTGCGGTGTGCATCCAATTCTTCTGCGTCTACGAGAGTTATTGTAGAACAGGCTGGGGTACAAACGCACGTGCATAATGTTCAAAGGATTTTACAGGCGCCACCGGTAATATCACGGAAGAAAATGTTGAGAAAACCGCCACTTTCGGCGAAACACAAAGAAGCGAGGTTGAGATTTGCTGAAGAACACCTATCCCGGAAGAAACAATGGGAGAAAGTTATATATTCCGATGAGGAACGTTTTAATTTGGACGGACCGGATGGGTACTCGCATTATTATCATGATCTGAGAAAGGAACCAAAAGTGAAAATGACCAGACAATTAGGGGGTGGATCTGTGATGATATGGGCAGCTATTGGATTCCGCGATAAAAGTGGGATAGTGTTTTGCACAAACAGAATGACATCTGTGACGTATAACGACTTATTGCGTGACAATCTTCCACGTTTTGGAAACCAATGGGCCGGGCGAAATTTTGTTTTTCAGCAAGATAACGCGCCAATTCATAAAGCAAAAACCATTACTGAATGGTTTAAAGAGAAAAAGATTAAAACTTTACAGTGGCCGGCACGGTCACCAGACTTAAACATTATTGAAAACATGCGGGGTGAATTGGCACGTCGCGTTTATGGCGGAGACCGTCAATATTTCACGGTACAGGAACTGAAAACTTCAATGGTGACTGAATGGCAGAATATCCCTCAAAATTATGTGTTAAATTGATATAAATCTATTAATAACCGACTATTGGAAGTGATTAAGAACAATGGAGGATCTACGCATTACTGATCACTCTTTTGTTGATTTTTGTTTTACATTTGCAGCAGAGCGTTTAAATTTTTGTCGCAGAAATTGTTTAAACATTGGAGTAATAATTTATTATTTAGTTCATATATTACTGGAGGAGATATTTTTAAGTTTATTTTACTTTTACGAATAAAAACTTAATTAGATATCTTGCTAGTTTCACAAAGAAATGTTGTAACCCTTTAAACATCTTACCGCGTCTAAGTTTTTGTCGGGGAGTGTATTTAGTTCTTTATGGTACTTACTTATATTCAAAGCGAATTTTACCAATATATTAAGAAACTAATTCCAGCCAGTTTGGTCATGAGTGTTTGTTTCCTTCTTACAGATATCTATTTCCGGTTTTTTATTATCTAGATCATCGCTTCTTCTACTATAAATTTAATAGTTTCGAATTTTGATTTACCAAAATTTACTAAATCCTCCAGAAAAAGATATAATTGTACAATTTATCTAACAATTAAAAGATTCTAACTTTTCTTAACTGTAAGCTTGTTTAATCTTAATAAATCTACTTCTAATTGGACATTCGCTCTAAGGTTCTTTTTTGCAATTACTGCTACAGGAAGAAAATTCAAACTGGGTCGGAGCTTGTTTTTATTAAATTCAACTTCTACTTATATTCGAGCAAGTTTTGCAGTTAACAAATAGTTGTATAAGAATTATTCAGGATTTATCCGTCAATGTTAATCAAAAAAGTCTTATAATTTTCTTATTTCGGTTAATAATATGTAATTTCAATTTACCACGGCAAGATGTCGCATTACAATTTTCCAATTAATCTTATAGTTCCATTTAAAATAATCGTTTTCGGTGAGAATTTCTTACGCTTTTGTTTATTAATCATAAAAGAATACTAGGACAGCTTCTGTTGTTTCCATAATTCTCTTTTACGATCTCGCTAATACACCCGAGAGCCGTTGCATCGTCGGAATGCGAAGAAGGAAGGTATTAGCAGCAGATATAAGTAAGTGGTTCGTCGGTTACGTTTAATCCGGCTGAATTATGCAAATAAAAGGACCGGAGCGCGTAAAAGTAGAAAGGAAATGAAGATCAAATACTAGGAGTATCGTCATGATAACATGGGCGATTTGCGCGGACCGTCTTGCTTATACTTCTACGTACAGAAGGAGGAGAGAGAAAGAGAGAGATGGTACCGACGGAGATATTCTCTTAGGAAATGAGAATTTGGTCGGAGAATTTCCTGCCGCGGATTATCTCTAGCGATTGCCGGATTAGGCGAAATTGATTCTATCCGGACGTTCGTCTTTTTTGACTAATTATAAGTGCAACGTCCCGAAGGAATGTCTTCACATGCTGGGATTTCGTAGTAAAAGGAATAAACGTTGTCGGATCGTTGGAGTGTTAATTGTATATAGTCTTTGTAATATGTAGAGGGCGTTGTAAGAAAGTTAAAGGTTCGCATTAATACCCAGAGTAAGAGGAAAAAATGTCAGGTGGTCTAATTTACCTACTTTGAAGTCTTTTTAAAAGAAAAGTCTTAAACTTGTTACCGGAATATTTCTTGAGACAACGCTACTTATTTGCTACCATATGCTGTCATAATCTCTTTTCTCCGTGAAAAATCTCTGGAATTTCAAGAAAAAAACAATGAAACTTTACAACTATTTTGGAGAATTTTTCTTATTTTATTCTTTGTATGTAAATGATGTGATATGCCGCGAAAGTCCTCTTTGCGGACAATTTTCACAAGCGGAGAGTCCTCAAGACCAATGTTTCTGGAACCAATTTCTTGGTTGTACATTTCTATCTAAAACTCGTCTTGATGCACTAGCAGACGGACGCGGACAGGGTAATTTTCTTCGACAGACTTAAAACGATCCCGGTAGTGGACACGATTCTTCGAAAATGGACGGAGAAGCGATATAAAGACACGTTAAAAAAGCGTAGCTTCGCTGGCCGCGGTATTTCGCCCAAGATGAGTCGGGTCACGCTCCCCATGATTCGTTCGTTCCTTTGCATTTGTGAAGTGCTCTCGACTTGCTTTGAACGTTAGTTGGTGTGTGAAAATCGTGGAAGCTAGGAGAAACAAAAACATAGCGCCTAAAAAAAGCTGTTTGTCTTGTGTTTAACGTGATTAATGTTGCTGAGCAAGAACATTTGAATGTTCGCCGATTGCGTTAAAGGTATGTTTATTACAAAAAGAAGAGTGAATTTTCAGACCATCAGCTTAGGTTCTAGTGAACTATTTTTTGTGTATTTATTCGGAAAGCTGCTCAACCATGGGCGTTGAAAAATGTGCCACTTACTAGTTTGCCGGCCACATGGATCGTGGATGACAAGAGCCACAATAACTGACTGGCTTCTGGACCTAGATAGACAAATGGATTTTCAGAAGCGAAAACTAAACTTAAAAATTATTACCATTTTTCTGGCCTGAAATACGACATCTGTTTGTCAGCCCGTGGACCAAGAGATACTTGAAATAAATATTTTTTTTACTAATTTTTGATTCTAAAACATATTCTTTTAAAAGTGGATGATATCTCCTCTGCCTCAGAGCTTTCAAAATTATCTAACTCTTCAGAGGCTCTTGATTTTTTTAAAAAAGCTTGGAACATGGTTTCTCCGGGAGACCATTTAAAGCTGTTATTCCAAAGCAGGTTTTAGAAATGCTCAAGTTTAAGAGAAGGCTATCTCAGACGTGGGATTTGGTGCAGAAGACGATTTGCTGGTGACAACCTTGGCCGAGTTTTGCAGAAACTTTGGCAACATCCCCGAAACGGGCAAATACGTTTGACTTTTTTAAAAATAAAACGTATTTTCTGTAGATGCACTTTTGAATTTTTTTGATTAAACGTTTAAGAGTTATTTTGTCTATTTTGTTTTACATTCCTCATGAGCGGACAGTGCCCACAAGCGGACAAAAAAGCTGGAATCAGCAATGGCCGCTCCTGAGAGCTTTTACTATATGAATAAATATCCGATCAAACAGTTTTTAAATTTCACTAACTTTATGAGACCTATTTACCCAAAGTAATCACTTCTACAAACACAATAACAACTTTGATTATATTAATGTTCCGCATGATTTGTCCTAGAACCTTTACGGTTTGCAATTAATTTACTTCAAAACGTTACTTGTAGAAACAATCATTCTTTCCGTACACCAGCTGAGAAGCGAAATTTCTAACTTTCCATAATTCCCGTTAAAGAACCTTTTACCGCAATTAATACCGCACACTAACCCACGCATCGAGTTAGCGGTTTCACCGTCCGCTATCGTCGTCTTTTTCCACGACCAACAACGTCATTATATGAACGTGTTCGAGTTATCGAGGTCATTGTGCAGCTCGAATTAGTACGATTCGGTTTTCACCTTGGTTCCGCGTGATTCTCTCTAAATATGGTCTTCGGTCTGATGTTTCCAGCCAGTTTTGATGACTTGTTTTAAGTCACGGTAAAATTTATTACTTACGGATGACTTCATTTTATAATGGCGTTATCTGCAGATAGTGGTATTAAATGCAAAAAAAAAGTAGTTTTTTAGTTGAATCTGTTGTTTTGGTAGACGATTTAACCATACATTGTTTCTCCAATTTGATGGTGAAATTAATATACTATCTACACTGGGTTCTAAAAGTAAATACGCAGATTGAGCAGCAGCTTTTATTGACTTGAAATTGTCTGTTCATCAATTCCCAGTCATTCAAATCCTTTATTTTTGATTAGTGGAAATTTGATTTTCAGCAATTAAATTCAAGACACAATTTGAAGTAATTTCGGCTGTTTAACCAAAATCGAAGATAGCTGACGCTGAAGGGTAAACTACTTTAGAAAGACGTGTACACTAGATTGAATTTTGTCGGAATTATTTGAAGACTATCCAGATTATCATAAATATTGTCATTATTGCCTGATATTGTTGATAATTCTTAAATATTGCTTGTTGTAGATTGTTGAGATTTCAATAAGAATAGAAAGAATAAAGAAAATTTCGTCATCCCTGACTATGTAACGTATACTTCAAATTATCTCAATATTAAAAAAAAAAACTTCAAGGATGACTTCTTTGAGTCATCCTTGAGCATGTAATGTACTTCAAATTACCTTTTAACAAAGAAAAAGGTATCTATTGAGGTTCTCGACATATTTATAAAAATATAGAAATCGTGAAAATTTATGAGGACGCTGTATCCCGAGATCGGGGGATCGTCCGCTAAAATAAATTATTGTTCTTATATCACGATGCTCTTTCAGTCCCTATAGTTGGCTACTCCTTAGTTGTGGATAGAGTTGATTTCTTGGAATATCTTGGCTTTTATACCAGATTATAATTTTTATCATTTGGCAATAAAATCACCGATGTCCCAACATTGTCGGCAATTTTCGTAAAACGCCGAGACTTGGTTGGAACAATATTTAATTATATAAGATATGCGCGGTAACGGCGCATCATCGAGAAAATTCAAGAAAAGAACACGGCTCTCTCGATCTTTTTATGATGACACTGTATTTGCTTCGTTGTTTCGACTACATTTAAAGAAAATGAACACAAATACCAGCCAAAACAAATAAAAATACACACTGTAGTAGAAATGTCTTTCGGGTGATGTCGCTTAGTTAAAATTTTACTTGACGTTTCGCTGGCCGTGCTGTCAGCTTCTTCAAAAGATTTCTAAAGACTCTTCTGAAGAAGCTGACAGCATGGTCAGCGAAACGTCAAGTAAAATTTTAACTACGCGACATCGCCCGAAAGACATTTGTACTATGGATTGCGGTCGTGAAAGCCTACACTCAAAAATACACACTAATCATTAAAGAATTAATTTAGTGAATAATAGTAACCATTCCTCATATATTCCTTCAATAAGCATTTATAATTTAACAACTTATTCGTTTGTTTTATATAGTTTGGAAGAGCATTTTACGTCTTTGTAGTGCATGATATGCACAGAAGATTTGTTTACTTTTGCCCAATTGTAAGTAGGGAGGAAACGAACGTTGAACGACGTTCTCTTGACGTTCACGCAAAATCCGTAATTCCCTCCTCCACTCCAAATACCAGCATCCCCATATAGAACTTTGTATACGAGTTTGAAAATTATAAGACCTTCTCTAATCTGGTTAATCTGTTACCGGTTCTCGAACAATAATCCAGAGTACGATAAACTCTAGCTGTTTGCCGTACTACATGTATTACGAACTTCTGGCAATTTACGACATTTTGTAGGAAATATGTGCACGTACCATATGTATGTGCAATGAATAGGGGGAAATATTCATCTGCAGTGCCTTATATTACGCATTAAATTTATATTTTACTTGGATGCAGTTTCCTTATTGCAATGCATGGAAAGTTTTCTGTATTTAATTGAAATGTTATGCGCTAATGAACTGTATTTACTTACACTCCCCGACAAAAACTTAGACGCGGTAAGATGTTATTCGCGTTTTAAGGGTTTTAAGGGTTACATTTCTTTGCGAAACCAGCAAGATATCTAATTAAGTTTTTATTCATAAAAGTAAAATAAACTTAAAAATATCTCCTCCGGTAATATATGAACTAAATAATAAATTATGACTCCAATGTTTAAACAATTTCTGCGACAAAAATTTAGACGCCCTGTTGCAAATGTAAAACAAAAATCAACAAACGAGTGATCAGTAATGCGTAGATCCTCCATTGTTCTTAATCACTTCCAATAGTCTGTTATTAATAGATTTATATAAATTTAACACATAATTTTGAGGGATATTCTGCCATTCGGTCACTATTGAAGTTTTCAGTTCCTGTACCGTGAAATATTGACGGCCTCCGCCATAAACGCGACGTGCCAATTCACCCCACATGTTCTCGATAATGTTTAAGTCTGGTGACCGTGTCGGCCACTGTAAAGTTTTAATCTTTTTCTCTTTAAACCATTCAGTAATGGTTTTTGCTTTATGAATTGGCGCGTTATCTTGCTGAAAAACAAAATTGCGCCCGGCCCATTGGTTTCCAAAACGTAGAAGATTGCCACGCAATAAGTCTTTATACGTCACAGATGTCATTTCCTTTGTACAAAACACTATCCCACTTTTATCGCGAAATCCAATCGCTGCCCATATCATCACAGATCCACCCCCTAATTGTCTGGTCATTTTCACTTTTGGTTCCTTTCTCAGATCATGATAATAATACGAGTACCCATCCGGTACGTCCAAATTAAAACGTTTCTCATCGGAAAATATAACTTTTTCCCATTGTTTCTTCCAGGATACGTGTTTTTCAGCAAATCTCAACCACGCTTCTTTGTGTTTCGCCGAAAGTGGCGGTTTTCTCAACATTTTCTTCCTTGATATTACCGGTGACGCCTTTAAAATCCTTTGAACAATACGCACGTGCGTTTGTACCCTCGCCTGTTCTGCAATAACTCTCGGCGACGCAGAAGAATTGGATGCACACCGCAATATCATGCGTTTATCCCACTCACTTACAACTTTTGGTCGCCCCTGGCCTTTTGGTTTGCCGTAATTTTCCGGATCTTTTAGGAAATTTCTAACGCAATGATCGCTTCTTCGTAACCGACGATCTATTTCCTTCTTACTAACACCATCCTGGTGCCAGGCTAGAACTTTACCCCTTTCTATCAAGGATAATTGTTTTTTTTCTACCTATATTGCAAACACTTTATAAAATATAATTTCTCGTGGTGAAATGTGTACACTTTACCAGCACAATCGCTGCATGTAAAGAGAAGTATCAAATTAAAACATTTTCGCTTATATTAATGTAATAAACGCGCAGGGTCTAAATTTTTGTCGCACTTAAAATTCCTCTTTTGATCTGGGAAAATCCCAATCACCCCCCATAAAGCAATAAATACCCAGAAATATCTATAAATGGACTATTTACATAACAAGTATTAATAACCCTCATTTACATTTTATATAATGTCTATAAACTTTGTTCCGTAAATAGAAACGATACCGTGTCTATGGTTTTGTCGGGTAGTGTGGTTTGAAATGAACGGAATCATACATTGTACATGAAGCTTGTCTTTCTTCTACCTGTTTTCAATTTCGTGGTAAATACTAGCAAGCCTCAGGCGCAGCCATGGGATCTCCTCTGTCATTCCCAATATCTTTATGGAGGCGTTTGAATAATAAGCCCTATTATCTCACAACCCTAAGTCAAAGTATTGGTGTATGTATGTTAATGACACCTTTGTCATCTGGCCTCATGGGGACGAATCTTTAAACAAATTCCCATCGTTTCTGAATTCCCAACATGATTCCATACGCTTCGCCATGGAGATCGAATCAGACAGTTGACTTACTTTCCTAGATGTTCTCGTACATCGACGTTCTGAGGGTATACTGGGACATTTCGTTTAGCGAAAGCCCACGCACAGAGATAGATATTTCGATGGACTCTCGTACCATCATCCCGCCCAAAAACGCGCTGTTATCAATTTTATTTTCCAAAAGGGCCATTTCCATATCTGATTCGCTTCCTCAAGAACTGAACTACATCAGCGAAACTCTAATCCGCAGTGATTATACCAGGAACGATAATCAAGCTAGCATTAATCGCTACATCTACCCTTTCCCGCAGCAGTTTCCCGCGTCTATCTTACTTACCTTAGAAAGGAGGATACATGTTAACAGTTCTAACTGATCTTTTAGAGCTCTGAATTTTTTTAGGTAAATGTTGTGTCATATGCCATGAAGTTGAAAAGATTGTCAAGAAACACATTATTATCCATGATACCGCTCACCAGAATTTCAAAAAGATCTCGAAAGATACATTTAATTGGCCGCGCATCGTTGTGAGTCTTCCTGTATATAGATGTAAATAAAACAATATACATTTCTGCATTATTTGTTGTTTCTAATAATTTTTACAATAATTTCTAGCGCCTAAACACTTGTGAACTGTAGAGTACGTACACGTATGCATTCTTTATTTCCCTATGTACATACATACAACATGCTTCCAGCATTTTACACGTCATGCATGCCGTTCGTTCGACTACCGTTTTGTATATTACGTCAGGCGTAACAAATTGGTTGTTCTTATATCGTCACGCGATCTTTCAAATTTGCTCACTATGGCGTGCGTTGTGAGGCCTCAATCCATCTTCTCCAGACAGCTAAGACAATATAAAGCTTAATAAATGAACCGCCAACCGCGGCCGTGTTCTAACCCGTGTAACAGCTGCGGAGGGTTATGCGGCGCCCGGTGACGTGTTAAGATGTGTATAGCGGCGGCTGGGGCGGTCGTGGTGGTGGTGTTGGTAGCGGTTTATACAAATATAACAAAACGGTGATGTATCGGCTCATTGCTTACCTTTCACCGTATCAATCCTTCCCCCTTTCTGAATTGTTTATGGGCTGCGGAATTTCGAACATCGACTTCGTGGGATACCTCGAGAGGTTGGAATGCGATCCGTTCGTTCGTATTGGATTTCTCGCATTCCATTGAAATATTTAAAGCGGAGTTAAGGAGCAAAAACAAAAACAAAAAAATAGAAGACGAAACCGTGATAGTGTACAATTTGGAATACTTCGTATATGTTAGTGCGTTGGTTAGTTTGGAGTTAGATTCTTCTGCCGAGTTTACCGCAAAGTAGGACTTTCATTTTTTACCCCGTTTTGAAATAATTATAATAACTTAAAGAAACGCGATAAAAAAAATGACGTCATACGACGGATCCAAATACCAAACAAACGTACAACGCCCTCGACCGGTCTACCTTCGTTGAAACTGAACGTATATAGCAAGTATTTATACTTAATAAGCTTATATTTGACTGATCGTCCAATTCCAAATTCTGCGAAAAAAATTCGCCGTAACGTCGCAAAAACGCGATTCCGCTCGATGCGAGAGCAGTTCCCTGCCACGGCAAAGCGAGAAATTCGTATTTCTCGATGCGAGTTTGATATTTCGCCGAAAGCCGCCGGTGCAGTTGTGATTGAAAACTCACCTGAAGACGTCATAATCATATCATCAGAGATAAATTTATCGATCGATTTATCGAAACCAATTCTCCCTAATCTGTAGGAGCAGTTCCTTGGGCTCTTCTTTATAAACAGTGCCTAAGGCCGATCCTTAGGTATGGGGCGCTGTCATGGAGTGCAACCGCGAACTTTCATCTACAACGGTTGGAATTACTGTAGAGGAAAGTATTTAGGATGATCGTGAACGCGCCTTGGTTTGTTAGACGTGTCCGGTCTAGAAATGACTTGAGCGTATCCGGTTTGGTGGAATGGTCAAGAAGAAGTGGAGAACCTCTTCGTAGTAGTAGAATTGACGGCATCGTGAACCTGGAGTTTGAAGAACTAGAATCACGCATCAATTTAAATCACCTACTTCGATGATTTGTTGCTAACTTATAAAATTATAGCGTTGCGGGAAATCTGCCTACGAGTGACTAAAGGACTCGAAGACATCTCCAGGAAAATAAGCAGCCGATCTATACGTTCAATATTAATTTTGCTCTCGTAATCTGTTAATTGAATTGAAAGAAATCGTGCCAATGTGCATTTATCTTGTGTGTGGATGGCAAAAAATTATCAATATCACATGTAGCCCTCATACCTAACCTGAAAACCGGCAGCTCGTCCTTTCCGGCTTATTCCATAATCATAAAACGCGGAATAAAAGTGTCGCATGGCAGAATGCGGTTATCCGAATGTGGGAAGCGTATATGCATACGTAACGTACAACATGCATTGTCAATGCCCTCGGAAGCATCACAAATACTCGCTAATTAGGTTATAATTTCGAGGCGGCCGCGGCAGCGAGATCGCGCGCGTATATATTGCTGATGCCGCAGCGTATCTACCGCGATGCAATGCATATCAAGCGTTAATAACGTTAACGTGATGAACATGACGTACTAGCGAGCGCGTTCGCTCCTCGTATTCGCCGTCTAAATAATTTACCGGTCATCTGTCATGATTAAAAAAGAGACCGCGCGTCGACGCCGGACACCTACGTCGCGCCGCGTCGTGATTTAAACCGGAAATTGTCGCGTTTCGGTGTGTTGCTCTTTTATCGTCGATCGATTGGCGTCGGCTACGGCTACGGCTACTCGACGCTCTCCGAAACGTTTAAACAATTACAACGGATTACCGGTTGTTGGATAATGTCGGCGTTGGTGTCGAGCACATATTTGCTTGTTAAACATTGATGCGTTATTCGTTTTATTTTTTTAGTTTTACGAGGATCGTGATTTAAATATGACACGGAGGATTGTATATATAGGGGGAAAAAATGAAAATGCATTCATAATGTAGTTATGATAAAAATAGCACTCAATGTTAAAGTGATTCAAGTCGATGTCTATTAAGCTGGACATAAAGCTTTTCATAAGCCCACCAGCAAACCGGTTGCACATTTTGTTGCTAATTTGTTACCCGAAAATTGACTTTGTTGCTCCAGCCGTTTTCGCTGGCTGCGTTACTTTCATATTAAGCCAGCGTAGCCATTATTTATCTGGATGAGATCTGCCTACGATTACACCTTTCAAGACATGCAACTCGATTTCTTGAGACATGGAGGGAATTATTGCCACGTTGGCTAATTGAAACGGTTAATCGCTACCATTCAGGCAAACTCTAAACTAATATTGCAAGAAACGCTTCTGATATATCATCATCATCAAACTGCCACCGTGTATTAGGATAAGGGTCTACGTAACAAACCAATATGTGTATTTTAAGTTTTAAAGTTTGATTGTTTAAATTTGTCACGTAGCACCGTTTTCTACATAAAAAACCTTTTAAATTAAAAAAAAATTAACAAAAATGGATGGTACGACGGGGTACCATTTTGTTTGAAATTGGTTTGGAAAGATTTTTAACCTTCTAGAGCGGGTTATCTTAAGAACTAAACGAAATTCCAGCAACTGTTTAATACAGTAAAATGGATTTATTTTCGTTTGCGCAGGATATTGCCATACTTCCCTTTTACCATATTCTCTTTAAGAATTAATTGAAGTTGCCTTATACAGAATTCTTTATACACTTTCCCTTGCTAAGGATGCGAAAACATTTACTCTCACATTTCACTATGTATGTACATACACAGATGCTTAATAATTCAGAATAAAAATACAATACGTGAAGAAGTATATTTAAATTGAATTAAAAAATTTCATCTTGGTAGTAAGAAGAGATGTATTTTTTGCAAGAGTACATTTTTATACAACTTTGTTCTTTCAACATATACAGAGTGAGTTCAAAGTATGGAAACGCCTTTTTTGTCGTTGTTATGCATTCTTCAATTTTTATCGACATACCTGAAGCAAAAGATTTTATTTTCATTCACCTCTTTATTAGCTATGACGTTGTCCGATCTTTATTTAAATACGAACTCGTCACATTACTTCAATTGTTCCTCTTCATGGTAAAATAAAAGTATCACGTGGTTACATAATAATTATTTCAAGAAAATTCGGAGAACTGCTTGGAAAAGTTTAGGATAACTCGAACAAGTGGGTACGGTACAAAGTTTAGCTTGTTCATAAATCGCTATAACTGCAGATACTTGCATTATTGCAAAATCGAATTATACCTACCTGTGTTGCCCTCTTTTGTAATGAAATGAAACCTGACAATAATATCTAGTTTCAACAGGGCGGTGCTCCATCACACTATGGTGCAAAGCTGCGTCAATACGACACGAGGACACGTGGAGTGGTCCAGATTTAAACCCGGTAGATTTTTTTTTGTGGGGATATGTTAAGTCCAAGATGTATAAAGGACAGTAAAGAAAAAAAGAAGATGTTTCCCTACTTTTAACTCATCCCGTATATTAGAACGTGGGGACTTTCATATGTAGCGTTTTTACCATCTTAGAGCCTATAATACTTCTTTACTTTAGTATGGTGCTGAGCATGGTGAATCCAGGTTCTCTATTGCTAAAATTCGACATTGTTGGTTGTA
The DNA here is from genome assembly GCA_902655005.2 of Marronus borbonicus. Lineage (NCBI taxonomy): Eukaryota > Metazoa > Arthropoda > Insecta > Coleoptera > Scarabaeidae > Marronus > Marronus borbonicus. Next base: position 19,123,643 of record LR737382.1, read on the forward strand.
CTATTTGTTGAAAAATTGTCATACTCCGATGGACGTGATATCAAATCTTTTTCCTTGTGGGCCAGCGATAACCGAGACACCTCGCCGTATAGGCCCCATACGACGAGGTGTCTCGGTTATCGCTGATATTTGCATATTTTACGGATGTACTTAAATGAATTTGTTTTCAAATGAAATATTCACATATTTCTACGTCATTGTATACGTGGAAATATTAGCAAAATATGTTTTTCCTGCATTGAATTTTGAAACGGTTTTACCTATCTCGCAGGTAGCGCGTTGCACAGATGCAACCAAATTCGAATAATTTTACGTAGTTCTAAAGGTTGTTAAATTGTTATATACAACATAAAAAATTGATTATTCCGCCGCAATTAATTAATGAAAATTGGGATTAAAATTGCAACTCTGGTAGAATTCGACCGCATAACACCCGCTTGCCGCACAGCTCCCTGTATAGGAACGAATCGCTCTTGTTTACTTAGATGTTACGGAATGACTTATTTGATAGTAATCCTTATTGAATTTCTAACGTCCTTGTTTAAGGCTTCGCGTTGGATTACATGCTGTGTGGTTGAAACTACAAGTTTTCAACATATATTGTAAAGGGACTCTTAAGTTAAAATATGCAATTTCTCAGGTTTTCTGTTCTTTCAAATATTACGTCAAATAAGAATTCAATAATTAAAATTTTGAAAAGTTTTCTTAAATTGAGGCTCAAATAAACAAATTTTGACTCAAACAAGAGTTACAGTTTAGTATAAATAAAATAATTTAATTTATATTTTCTTACACATTTTTTGAATTTTGATTTTAATTAAACCAATTCCTTATTATAATCTCTGCGTTCTAGCGAAGTATTTTAAATAAGGATAAAGATGGAATTTTGATTGTTTACGTTGAACAGCCTCAATACTACTCACACGAGCTCATTTCAATTCTTTGATGAATCTTAGCTTCTTAATATCTGTTCACCTCAGTTCGGCTTTGTCCTTCTTGATATTTTTTTAATGTACTCTTTCCCCCATAAAATTCCTTCAAACGTTTTATTGAATAAGTTTTGAATTAAAAGGAACAAGTTAATTTGGATGTTTATTTAATAGAAATCTTTTTTTATTAGAATAGCATTTTTAATAATTATGAAAAAAATTTCGCTATCCTAGACAAAAGTCTCCATAATTTCCTTTTTATAAGTGATAACTTTAAAAGAAATGGAAATATAATTGGAATTGTCTGGATGGAAACTTTTGTTTCAAACTTCACCTGTTCTTTACTGGACTCTTGTTTTTTTTTTAACAATAAAACGTATCTTTTCCTCATATGAGAGAGACAGATCAAAAGTAATTATTAAACTCGAGAAAAGAGGTCTCCAACACTGCTTTTCTACGTAACTTTTGTAAACAAATATGGCTGATTATTACTCTGTTGCTCTATTTCAACGTATAAATGAATATCACAAATATCACAACAATATTTCTAGCTGAAAATAGGATTATGTAATGTAATTATGTAATGGAATTATGCAGTTTGTAGGCAATTTCATTTTGCAATCTTTAGAATTAAGTAAGGGAATAAACTTCAATTATATCACAAAATAAGAAGCTTCACAGAATGCATTGCGTTCCAAATTCAATTGAGGATCATCATATAAGCTTGGCCGATCAGATGTCAAACAAATGTGACTTAGAAAAATATAAATTCCAAAATCATTTGAATTTGGCCGCACCTGTGCTACGCGCTACCCGCAGACTAGGTCTCATTTTAATACCCATTCGAAATTAATGTTTCTTTATGTAAAATATTTATTACAATAGTAATTCTAGTAATAACTAGTATATTAACATTTTCTCTGATACACTTCTTCATTTATAAAAACATGTCTTTTGCTTATATCCAGGTATACAATAACATTTAAAATACATAGTTCATTTGAACGGGAACTGATTTAAGTACATCCACAAATGCGTAAATAAGAGACCGTTCACCGCATAGGCCACTCCCACAAGGAAAAAATTAATTGTAAGTATCCGTTTTTCTTTGAATATTAAACACAATTGTCGAGGCAATCTGAAAAGCTCTTGGTAAGAATTGGAGTTCCTCAATACACCGTTTTGGGTCCTTTAGTATTCGTCACTTTCAGCTAATTTACTATTGAATGATAGAATTACTAAACTAAACTTACTAAGGAAAACATCATTCATTATCGCAGGCAATTCAATCATTACTGCTGCGAATGATTGAAAACACAGCAATGGCTCGTGTGTACAAAATTTTTGGGGGTTGTATGTAAATATGAGCTTAATATGAACGCATACAAGAAACTGAGCGAAAAAAAAAATGTTAAGCAACAAACAACAAATTGGTGTCGATATAAATAAACTTAGCCATACTATTCTCTTTCATTATTTGATCGAAGTAACACGTGTTCCGCAGCACATTTATCGGATTTTAAATCCTATTTTCATAGCGGTATGGTGATCTGATTGATACTGCTATCATTAATTTTTATTTGCTTCGATGTAAATTTAAACCGAATCTCAGTTCACTTCAAGATAAGCCCGGCTAAATTTAAAAGCAATGCGTATTTTTTTAGACAGGTTTATCTTGTCTTTTTCAGTGATTTAAAGCGTGTAAAGAGTTTATCTCACCATGGAAACTGCAGTTCAGAATGTTGCAAATTCCATAATAGAGCGAATTTGGGTATTAAACATTTATTTTATTTCTTTGTAAACATCGAGAGATACTGACACCATTTCCAATGTGATAATTAGTAGAGTATAACGGCGCTTACGTAATGCTTGTTTTTGTACGTATTTGATATTGGAGACTTGATGGAAATGTACAAAATGTGTAGTGTGTAACTTTTTTATAGTTCTACGCGATCAGATTTTATGGGTGATATATAATTTAAATATCATCAATTAGTGAAATCGAGATTATTTAATGATAGATGATAACAGATGTTGAAATTCTCCGCTGTATTTTCCAATAATCTCTAATTTTTTAATTTAATTGTTACTGTTAGAGCTATGAATTTTGTCCAATTAACAGATTTATATCTGGGAATTAATGCTGTGTTGTACTATTCCTATTAGCACTAGTTGCAGTTATAGTCTTTTGGTCAGGGAAGATCTGGTGATCTTCGAATTAATTGTTTTATTTGTTGAAAAATACCTTATTTTTAGGTGTAGCAAAATGTGCAATAAAAGAATAAAATGATAAAGGACAGGTCGCTATATTTAATCAAAGTACAGCGAGGCACTAACGTAATGTCTTTTGAATTTTGCCATGTTTCTTGCGCGAATATACATACTTGACGTTTTGCTGAAGGTGTACCGCCGGCTTCTACATTTTCTAAAGATGATGTTTCTCGTTCTATATCTTGACGTCATCTCACACCAGCGTGATGGACCGTATCCAGCACCACTTGGTTTGCCTCCATTGTAGGCACTCTTCTTCCTTTGTTATCACGTATTGCGCCAACCTTCATGTGTTGTTTGGTCTGTAACCGTCTTCTTCATTAAATTTGTTAATATTCATCATTATTTTATATATGTTTTTACCAAGTGTGTTGACGTTGCCGTGGTAAATTTTCGCACGTATCCGGCGACTGCTGATTTATTTGTTCACCCCTGTCGTGCCAGTCAGTGACGGCAATTGCACGGTCATTGCAGGAATCTGGAGCTTATTCGAATCTTCTGAAACTGTAAAATTGCTACCGTGTAAACGGTAGAAGGTTGATAATTTTACTTTAAAATTGTACTTATCTAGTTATTACTTCCATTTAATATTATATTTATCGCTTTACACTTTTTTGCTGTTTCAAGCATTTTTCCCTTGGTTTTGAGAAATGGTTTTATTTCAATTTTATTTTATTTATTATCAGTTTCGAACAATAAAGCCTGACAATAATTTTAAATTTTACATTCATTTCTTTGTTCGATGCAGTTTTCGGAAACTGCGCCGGAGACGGTCGGAAACGGACGGAAAATCGACATCGCTCCGGTTTTCGTCGATTATCTCCTCCAATAAGCATCTGCGGTATGCGAAGTCGGCACGCGTTTGATAGAGAATTGACCGGCGGATCGATTGCGACTAAGCAGAAGCCTCTAGCTCTTCGTTTTGGGTTTCTCGGGCTTCAAAGTTGAAAACAGGAATTTTAATTTTTCAACTTTGAGACGCCCTAGCGTCCGAACGGTTAGAGCTAGGGAGTTGAGAATTGCCTCCCTTGAAGCGTCCGTCGAGACCTTTCAAAAGAGCCCGAACTTCTCCTCGTAGCTCGTCCGGTTGCCGAAATCTAGACAAGCCGTAAAAATTTGAACCCAAAGTGATGGAACTTTCGAAAGGCCAAAAAAAAAAAGTGTTTTGTCGATTCTCGGGGAAACTAATAGGCAACACGAACCCATTGTTATGAAACGAATAAACACGTCTGTCTAATCTCTGCTAATTTCGTGAAGCGCTCGGAAAGTGGTGAACTTTAGCGATAAACAAGGAACCATAAAATCTTAGTTAGGGTCTCTTTTACTGTACTCAGAGTATTTGCATAGATATATTTGCATGCGTGGGAAATATCCGAAGTACACAGTATACCATACAGGAAGTGTCTCATCTTAAGTTGTTTGCTTTCATCATTCGCCAAATTTGGAGTAAGAAAAACTATGGAAAAAGTTTGAGAGTTGCGAGCCTGGGCTTTAAACCCGTTACCTCGAAACGCTATCTCGGCGTGCTAGACATTGAGCCATCAGGCCCGTAAATAGTTCATAATGTGATAAATTCGTCCTAGGCTTCTTCTGCTTAGTGATCTCATTTCGTTTCGCTTCAATAGTGAAGAGTTATATGCAATTTATTATCCAGAATTCTGTAAGTAGTGAACAGAACAGCAACAACTTATCTCTTCACTTTCCCACTGTTTGATGGTATCCCGAATCTGCTCAATTTTTCGATAAATATTTGCCCAAAATTTTATTTACCAGGCATATTACCATCATTGGCCGCAATACACTGCTATTCATAGATCCCTTTAGTTTTTACAGTTTTCTTCTGCAAGGCTTTCTTTAATCTGTCCGTTACGTCAACGTTGTATGATAAATGAGCGTACTTTATCATAATTGTTTCTTCCTTAGAGTTACTGACTTACCTCCTCCTATCATTTGCTCCTTTCTGAATTTCCTTTCGTTTGCAAGCGTTTTTCTACGTTGCGAGCTTCCTGCATTCAATAAAACACTGAGTTTTTAACAAATCTATACAAGCGAAGCTATCATTCAAATACGTTTTTCTTTTAGATCGTCCTTCTTAAAATTCAAAGCTTAATAGCCCGAAATGCAAAAAATAAGAACGTTTGTAGTTATAATATGGTTTAGTGTATTCTAATAATACGGCATCAAACAAAATAAGAAATTGTTTCATTCCGTATAAAACATACCCATGCCCGTTTTAGAGCTTTCATTTTCGCCCCGCAAAGTTAAGATTAAAAGCAATATTTCTACGATCCCTCAAAAACACGCGGAGTATATCGTTATATATGTATGTACGCTTACACCATGGTCCTGCATGCGTGTACATACATATATGCCCCATAAAGCACAATTTCAAAAGTAATAACGCGGCAGCGTTTTCAACTCCTGCTCTAGTTTTTTTTTTTCGTTACTTATTGCTTGGTACGCCATGTAAACCATAGGTGTGTGTATATATGACGTGTGTATAACGCCGACGCTAACTTTGTGCTCAACGGTTATGAAATGTATAAATTTCGGGAAAGTAGAATTTATATATTACTCTCATTTTTAAAATGTCATCTGCATTTATTTTTTTTCACGTAAGATTTATGTCTAGTAGCATGTGTTAGATCTACGAAGTCGTTCAACAAATCTTGGACTGCAAATAATATGTTCTTGCGGAAGGAAAGGGAATTGTTGCTCTCGTTTTGTGAAATAAATACAGGATCTTCTAATAAGTCTCTAGATCCCTAAAATTTCCTATAAATCCATTGCTTTTTTACCACTGGATGTAAGAAATATTTGTATCTTTAAACTAGTTAGTCTTCAAGTTTTCACCGCGTATACCATGGCTTTTGTACGCTCTGGACATTGTTACGTTCAAAAAATATGTTAGTTTATCATCCAATATTTTCCGAGGTTCTACTGCAAATGTTTTCCTCACGTAGAATGGAGTAATTCAAGTAATCCAATTTCTATCTAAGACGTATCTAACATTCTTCACTTCTTACACCATTAATTAACCTCATATTGTGTCCATATAGTAAGGATTCTTTTGTTTTTTATTATTTGCCCGTTATTGATTTATCCCCAGATCTACCTCGTTACGAATATGAAACATTTCTGTACGTTTATTCGTGCAAGACAGGGGAGCACACGTATTTCCGGCCGATTTTGGTTTAATCAAGGTGATTTGAATGATCCTGAAGGAATTGTAGACGCATTTTGCTAATTGTATTCCTCTCATCTGTGAAGATGAAGAAATGAGAGAAAAATGAGAGAAAATGGACGTGTTTAAAGTTTCGATATTATCTTTTTCATGAGACGATTTTTGTACCATAAATTTGATAATAATAAATAATAAATAAATATATTATATTATTATATATATAAATTATTATATTATAAATAAATATAAATAATAAATCCCTAAATTTGATAATTTTTGAGATAATTGCAATTTTATTTCAGAGTGTACAAATGTTTAAGCCAACTGTGTGGTTTTTATTAGCAAACAAGTGTATTTTCCATGCTGGAAATAAATCTTATCTCAAATATTATGTTGCCGAAATAAACAAGACTACGTAATAATACAAAAGCTTGCAATAAACAACATGGTACAGATGTAACTGGACTATAAAATGGTAAAATAATATACAGGCTGATCCATTTAAAAGACCAAATTTTTGATATTTGAATATTGCGAAATTTATATACATCTAAAAAAACACCCTTTAAATTACCCTTTTTCTTCGTATCTACTCAATATCCTCCCTTAATTCACACCAATACAATTTTGTTATGGTTACTTTAAGGCCCTGGTTCTTCTTGAATTTTCATTCTTTTCAGAACAATATTCAGAATAATATTGATAACGCTGTTATATTGAAATCAATGGTAAAGGCGTTGTGTTTAAATTATTTTATGTTGAAATCAATGGTAAATTAGTACACATAGTGTGTCATTAAAAAAAAATTCTTCATGCTGCCCTACATTAATTGAACACCCTGATTATAAGTACAGATATAGTCACTATTACTTGAAATATTCTTTCCTGTCTTCTGTATTAATTGAGATACTGGACTTCCTCGCTTTAATGGGCCAGCCTGTATGTCTTTCTTTTTTTATTTTATTCAACATTTAGGCAAATCTGCTGCAAGAATAAATACTTTTACTTTACATTTTTTAAATAAACAAAAACTTAATGGAAAACATATTTTGCATTTGGATATAGCTTTTATTGTTAATATTGGATTTTTTACCTCACATTTTGTACTTGTAACGACGAGCTTTATTCGTGTAGAAATTGACTGATAGAAAACTTTCAGCTATCGTTACCGTCTTATTTATTGCCAATGTTGATTCCAAATTCCAAAGAAAAAGAACTTATATTGACCATTCTTGTTTATTTATTTATGCTTTTAGCAACATTTATTGGATATTGATGGAATATCAAATTAGCAAAAGTAAAGCGTTCCCTTATTCATCATGAAACCTTTCAAAACCAACCTACGTAATACAGGCACAAACATATTGCGTAGGATAATTTGATTATACCGCAGTAACATTCCAAAAATTTTCCCCATAAACACGCCTTAATCTTTTATTTACCAACATTAATTAGTTTTTACGACAGTCGTAAAAAACTGTGCCAACCTTATTAAACTACAACATCCTACTTGTCCTTTTCTTTGAACCTTTTTCCAGATAGAAAGTTTACCTTCCTCCTAAAAATACTTTTGTTGAACTATAAAGGCAGAACCTTCTTCCTCCAAAGAAAAAAGGTTAATGCAATTTGTATCGTCGAGGAAAGCAAGTTCGTGGTTTTCAAAATTACTTCCCCGATCTATTTGGAAGTTAGACCAATGTAGATCGCTTAAATTGATTTCCAAATCATATTTACCTGATGTCTGGTATTCCGACTCATGTGGCTCAGTTTTATTTGGATCTTGTTGAGAAAACTCAACTGGTTTTAGACGTAAATTGCGGAGTGATTAGAGTTTATATCGCGATCAAATTTCGGTGGGTTAGCTCAAAAAATTCAATTAACGGAGATTGTTGTTTATAAATTTTCTTACAAGCTGCTGTCGTCCACGTTAAGAAGTTGCATTGCTGAATATCGTTTCATAAACGAGATTCTAGGTTGCTTGTCATTAGAAATAATTCTGATAAAATAAATACTGTTGTTTAATAAAAATATTAAATTTATGTTTCTGCATGTTTTTGTTTTATTAAGAAGCGCTCATCTCGGTGTGTATGATCTATACTTACAGGGCAGTGCAACATGCTGTTACTTTGCACAGTTCGCTATTTTATCTGGCTTACGAAAGCCTTTTCTTCATAGTTCCAATCAGTTTTCCACCAACCATATTTTGATATAACTTATTATCTAGTTGCTATGCAAATAGAGGCAAAAAAATATTTGGTAAAAGTTTTTTTTATCTCCTTACTAGATTGCTTGAGAGAGTCGACAACCGTTAGCGATGAAACGTAATAAGTAAACGAAGAACAAGAAAGAGAATTGTTTTCTTTCCTAAAAATCGTAAGAACGCCTCACTAAACATTTTCCGTGTGTAGAAATAAAAATTTTTTACGATGTAATCTCGCCTGACTGCTTGAAATTTAGATAGTTTTCTTTGTTAAAATCTACCATTGCACGAAATCTTCGAAAGTAGCTGTAATAATAATTTTTGAGGCTTGAGCCTTTGAAAGATATAAGTTATCCATCCTACGATTAAAATCTATTCATTTATAATCGATAATCCGCAAATATTCGATGAAAAGATTGAGAAAGCTTTGCATTGATGATGCTCAAATAATTTTTTTTTTCGAAGAGGAGCAATTTGATAACCGTAGGCAATGTGATGTGAAGTTCCTTCTAACGTAAAGGTAATTACTGTCCCATACAACGCCAATAAGCCCAAACAATGAACTAACTACGGTGGAAAATGTAGAGATAAGAATCATTCTCCGACGAAGTTCCAGCCGTATCGTCGGATAGAAGCCCTCGAATATGTGCTAAAGCAACGGTATGAGCGATATTCGAACTTCAAAAGGTAAGCTTCCCGTACAACGCCAATATTCCCGACTGAAAATCGTAGTATACGGCCGACAACGTATAGGAAGGACGCGTTAGCGGAGTTTGTGCTGGCCGCACTGATAGTATGCAGAACAGTGTGGCCACCTATTTGACGGATCAGAGCGATTTCCCAGGAGAACCGTACGTTATAGGAGATAGGATGGCTCGAGAGACGCACACATACAGGGACGGGCATCGGGCCGGTTATATGCTATGCAATCTCGTATGTTCTACAACCCGTTCGACGGTCGAACCGACGAAAATTTACGGCGATAACTCGCCTATGCCCGGCGGACGCCGATCGCTTGAAAATTCTGTGGCGAGCATCAGCGAATCGAAGCGAATAAAATTTATTCGTGAGTAATTTACTCGGGGTCGCGATTCTTCTTTCAAAGTGTTTAATTTAAAACATATTCGGCACACACGGCCAACCATGATATACGTTACATTTTTTACGTCAGCGTAAGTATGTAGGGTATGCAGCACGTTTGCGTGTAAGCAGTACGTGTACCGGTAATGCGATTTATTAAAGATGAGACGACAGCCGCGCCGCCACCGAAAACACCATTGCAGTCGTCTGCAAAACTTTCACGTTTCTCGGAGAAAGTACGAGATCTAACCTCATTCATCTTTAAATAACGCGAGTTGCTCGCCTCCAGGTCAACTGCCTCGTAATTATAAGGTTAGCCTCCTTTTAAAGGAGCGACGGGCTGGTGTGAACGGCGAAAAGAAGCGTTTCGTTAAAAATGCGGAACGAACAAGATGATTTTATTTGTACCTATCGCTTCAACAATTGTTTTGTACCAAAACTAGGAGACGGCTGAATTTCCGATTAATGGATTTTTTCAAGAAAAGTTTGGACTTCTCACTTTATTAATTGTCTTGGATTCCAAAGACATTAATACCTGTCTTACAAATTAACTTTTGCCCATTTAAATGCAGAGCCGAAAATCGCTAAACTGACTTTTGAGCTACACTGCCGTTCAGAGAAGTTCGGTCGGTTAGTAAAAAACATTAAAAGGTTACAGAAACAAACGAAATTAAAAACAAAATGCAATTTTATTGTATGTACTGGTAAAAAAGACAAAAATAAATAAATAAAAGTTATTCTGGCCTAATATAACATACTGAACATTATATTTTTTTTTCATCGAAAAAATCTCCTTTGCTCTTAATCACCGCTCGAACTATTCATGTTGCAGAATATTCCGTAAATGTTGTTGTGAAGTTGGGCATATTTTTCGGATCCTTTTGTCCAGTTCATCCCACAACAACTTTATAGGGTTCAAATCTGGGCTTTGTGGGGGCCATGTCATTACTTTCAGGGTGTGCTGTTCTTCTTGCTCCTTTAGATAGTTCTTACACACTAACGCAGTGTGTTTCGGGTCGTTGTCATGCATGAATGTAAAGTTACGGCCTATTATACGCAATCCTGATGGCACTGCATGATTCTGGAGTATTACAAAATAATTTTCCTTCCTCATTACACCCTCCACTCTGCATAAATCTCCCGTCCCAGCAAAGGAGAAAGATCCCCACACTAACACAGAACTACGCCCTTGCTTCACTGTAGGCACAATGCAGTCTGGGATCACTTTTCGGTTTTAGATCTTCGGACATAAACTCGTCGATTTTGCCCAAAAACCTCAAACTTTGACTCGTCACTCCAAAGCACGTGTTTCCAATCATCTAACGACCAATCTAGATGAGAACGGGCCTACTGTAGCCGTTTTGCTCTGTTGCCCCGACGTAATAAGGGTTTTCGAATGGCAATGCGTCCATGAAAGTCCGCTTGTTGAAGTCGACGTTTTACCGAACTCGCCGAAACTTGTTCTTCACGACCGCGATTGACTTCGGCTGCTATTTGCGGCGCTGTTAATTTTCCATTGCGTTCGTTTAATAATACAATTCTCAAATCTTCAGCTTTTGTTGTCTTCCTAGATGATCCGGGACGAACACGATTTTCTATAGTTCCAGTTGTCCGATATCGCTTTATTATGTCATTTACTGTTGAACTTCTCATACTTATTTTTCAGTAATTTGTCGCCCCGAATATCCTTCTTCAAACAGCGTAATAATGCGTGAACGTTTTTCTACACTGGTAGGCTTGCCACGTGCCATTTTGAAGTAAATTTTCTTAAAACTTTCGCGCAAAAACGGTAGATGCACACCAACACAAATTTATATCTTTACGCCCGTGTTAAATAAACAAGAGTGATGCTGCGGTATATTTCCTAAATGTATTGTTCGTTAATAATCCCCAAGCGACCCGTTTCAAAAGATCGGTACTTCCGAGAAATTCTTGGAATGATAATAAAAGGGACTTTATTGTGGTCGTCGCAATATTTCTACTTTACATAATAATTTATGGCTTTAATCCCTTAGAAAAGAGTGTATGCTTAATATTTTTCTAATTTTATGTATTAATAATTGTATACCATACAGTGTGATATAATAGATTTTTATTGTATGACCGAACTTCACTGAACGGCAGTGTACATGTTATTAAAAAAAGGTACATTGCTTTATTTTCAACCATTTTCAGATTTGAAATGAAAATATACATACATACATTGTTAATTCTGATGTTTCTTCTTCTACCATTCCATTTATATAAAAAGTACACGCCTACGCACGAATATTCCATAAGGCCATTATAAAACGCGGCGAACGTAGGATGGTTCAATTTTCGATAAAAATTGATGACGTCTGACAAAGAAGCGTAAGCAGTTGTTATTGCTTCGATATTAAATTTATTTCAAATATGAAGTGTACCTACGGTTTCTTCCTCGCTACGGAAAGCGTTCGCAAATATTTATCGGAAAAGTCCTCCGGCGTAGGATCGAAAATCAAAGTGAATATATGAAATTCTTCTCATTCTCGAAGTACAACCTGCATGCATGTAATTTTCGAGGCAAAGAAATGGAAAATTTAATTCCTGATGGATTATATTTTCATGGGCGGGACATGAAATAACGTCAGGGACTAAAAGAAAAAAATCCGCACGAACACAAACGAGGATGCCCGTGTATCTTGTTCCTTGTAATGCGGTAGTATTTCGCGTTGTTTTACGGTCCTGGTTCAATATACTTTGTCTCTTGCTTATTCCAAACGTGTAAACCCTGTACTATATGTGGATGAATGTAATGTAATGCATGCAGCAACTCATAACGTTATACTACATACTGCGGCTACGAACTGTTGTACCGGAATGAATCGTAAAATCCTTGGAACTTCACACGCTTTATACGGTCGTATTTTTGATCGCGTATCGCATAAATATAATTAATTTTTTTTTGAATTTACGTCGGGATGAATGAATAATTTTTCTAACCTGAGTTTAGAATATTTATCGCGCTTTAAGAAGGAATTTACCTGAAAAGGATGGTTTGAAGCTGATTAGACAATAATTGGGTTAAGTGTGTCTTATGTCTTGACTATTTCAACCACCCTGGGCGCAATTTCTCGCCAGTTTTTTCGGGACCAATTATTTCGGTCAGACCTTTGATCATCTATCCGATCGCTTCGAAATGGTGCAAAGCTAGAAAATCGAAAACGGAGTCACACTCTTTGCAGCAATGCATAGAAGAATCTCACGTGGAATTTCTAAGATTTGTTGTGAAGTATGAAAGCTTGCGATTATAGTAATTTAAGAATTTATTAAGCAATTCTGTGAAGCAAAAGCTACATCTGGCTTTGTGGGTCAATAAACAAACGCAAATGCTACGAGGAGTAATTCAGTCGCCAAAAACGTCCACTGGGACCTCTGTTAGCCCAAAAAAAATAGATATTTCACGTAGACAATATTCTTGGTAATTGCTGCAGTATTCCTTAATGACACTGATGTAAATGCAGGAAGATGCCAAAATAACTTAGTCCGAAAGACACAGAAAACAGGATATCTTCAATACGGTTACGCAACTTGATTGGTTGTTTTCTGTCAGAAGTTCTTAAATTACACCGCAGAATTTATGGAATGCCTTCAATAACATCAAACAAACAGCGGCTTTACGTATTGAAAATAAGGGAACTCAATTTGGCTTTTGGCTCTTCACATTGGTTTTGCCGTGAGTAATTCCTTCAATATCATAAGAAGGTGTTAGCATTATTTTGCTATTGTCTCTAAACATTTGTGTTCCTAAAGTGTGCTTGTAAAAAAAAAATATTTTGAAGACCGAACAGATTTGGAAAACAGTTTTAAGACAAATTCCAATTGTTCTGTTTTTCCCTAAATCCTTTTAGACAGATCATAAAACGTACCCAAAGGTTTTTTTTCTGTTTTTCCTGTAAACGTATTGCATTAATGTAAAACGATTAATAAATGAACGCAAATATTTGCTCAAATTTAAGAAGTAAGCAGCAACACGACCAACAGTGCGAACCTCGGTGGAATTCGTACCTCGAACAGTTTTCGGCGATAAAAAGGGAGACGATTTCAAATATTGATGGCAACAAAAAGTCGCCCACTTGCCGTATCTCATTGTGCATGCTTATATCGGATAAACCCGTGCCCTTTTTGCGTATAGTGTGTGTGTACACTGTCTATCAAAAGTTTCAGCTTAACTAGAATCCATTCAGCAGCAAATCAAAGCAAATCAAAAGCAGCAGCAAATCCATAGCAGTTAACTCAAAGTACTTATCGTTTTAAAGGATTTTTCCCGTCGCTTTTTTATTAATAACAAATGGTTGTGATGATACCTTAAGTTTGCGACACGTACTCTCTCTGGACTGCTTTCGGAACTTCACTATTCACAAAATTCGAAGGATTACCTATTTTCCTTCAATGTTTAATTAATTCAACACAGAATAATGTTAGTTGTAAAACAATCATCCAACCTTGTCACGAATGTTTTCTTTGAATTTCACGTTACTTGGTTCATGTAAACTTCCCAATCCGAATCTCTGATAATCGCTAATAAATTTAGCGAAAGCTCAGATTTAAAAAAAGAAATTGTAAATTATTTGGCCGTTAATCCTAGTACTATCTACTTTGAGGACTCTAAGGAGTATGGCCAGCACTTCGTCTCCTCTTTCGTCCTAGTTATATACATTCTTTACTCTATCCAGACGGAACACCTTTACAAGCAAAACTTGTAACAACGGAACACTGTTGTACCGATTGCGGTCTCTCTGCCATCGGTATCTGGGCGCTTTTGCCGGAATCGAATTAATTACCGAAATGTGCCATTGCCATGCCGAGTTGATTGATTAAAATTCGAAATTAAAAATTAAATTCTCATTGTGCTAAATGCTCTAATTGGTTTCGTTTTTGACGTAGATTTGCTTACCTAATTAGTAAGGATCTCGAATTGGAGTTCTACTAAAGTTGTCCTAAAATATAAAAGGAAACAACGTTTGTTTTCTTCTTGTTCGCTATAAAATGTGTAAATTACTAATTCGTTCTCGAATTGATTTAGAATTTTTTTTCTAAGCTATAGGATGAGAGACATTTAACATGGCTGCAAGTAGATATTTTAGCATTCCACTGGTAAAAATAAATCTTGAAAAATGCAAAGGAGATGGTATGTTTATGTTATTGGTCATCACCAAATGCTGATATTTCTTCAATAGCAAGTAAGAGGCTAAGGGAAAAAGATTTCTCCATTCAGCATTATGCTGAGCCAATAATTGCACACGGTCTTGTTTTAATAGATGTCTATATTGCCTATGGTAACTGCTGATTTCCGAAGGCTCCTTTCTGAAGATTTCTTGAAGTCTTGTAAAGCGTATGCGAATATGTAATTCGTAATGGTCCCAATGACATTGTTCAGTAAAATCAAGACCCTGTCCTCATCATTTATTTAACAAACCAATGGAGAACTATGAAGATGCGAAATTCTTCTAAAGTGCAAATTAGAATCATAACAGTTATTTTATCTGTTAAGTGGATATTGGTATTAAATACGAAAACAGCAAAAACATTTTTGACTTTGACGAGTTAATATTTACAATAATATCAAATAAAGTATCGCTTCGTTCAACTTCTGCTGATGAGATTACCTTCAGAAAAGGTTTGCAGAATTTCGCCATGGTCGTCCTTCCGTCAGTGATAAATTTCGTGCAGGTCAGCCAAAGTCGGTTGTTGTTTGATCGAAGATGATCAGCTTGTGACCCACCGTGAGATAAAAGCATCCCTAGAGCCAACATTTAGATGTAAAAATAAATCTGTTCCCGATGGATATCGTATAATTTAACCCAAGCCCGCGAACTTGATCTTAATCTATGGTATCATACCTAATCCATAAAAAGGACCTCTATACGCCATCTTCTACATATTATAGAGCAAAGTTTGACTTATGTGAAGTTGCTTTTGCAATCCACAGTTCCTTAGGAACCACGATTTAAAATAAAATCAATTTCATTCCTTACGCCAACAAATTAATTAAAATCCGCTGTATTAATGTATGAAACGACTACCATTTAACAAACTCAGCTTCGGCAAAGATTTCCAGCGCGCAATTTCGAGAATATCTCAAACGCTCGCCTACAACAAGCAAAGACGTGAACATCCTTCGCCTTGCCTTCAAGTATCAACAAACGTCTCGCGAAATAAACTGAAAACTGCTCCCCCTCGTCTGGGCGGCAGGGCGGAAAGATGTTGAACGTAAAATTAAATTAGAGCAGATTACTGGAGCATCCGATGCCGCGATCATTGTCTACGAAGTCTCGAACAGAAATGTTCGCATGATAGTTTTGCCTAATAAACATTTGGCGTAAATGCAGCAAGCCAACAGAACGAGCGCGTATCAAACGCCTTTCCTCTTACGCTTCCCTTTCGCCTCGTTTAAAGGAAAAAGGATGGAGAGACGACTCGCGCAAAAGCTACCCGATTCCTTACTGGATGGCATTAACATTGTAGCCTGCTGGTATTCTAATTCTTTTGGAGCGTACGATGACGCGCAACGGTTGGTATTCGAAGATGCTACGCGACGTTCCTACATGCGAACATGTTTCCGTGGAAGCGGAGGTGCTTGGCGAGAACTAGGCAAAAGGGAAAATCGCTTAGAGTCTGGTGGTTCCGCTAAAAAGACGCTGGTTGCGAAGATTTCCCGTCTGATAGAGATTAAAGCCGGTGCTATTTATTAACTCCGTCAAGCGAGACATTGTCAGCGCGTTGTGTTCAAAAAGAACTGGTGAATTCGCAACGCATCGCCTTGGTTTGATACTACACACGAGATGCTGCATTTATATTCTGAATATTTCCATAATATGGCAGCGTAATAGTAACGTAGCAGGTAATCTTCAGCAAATGTGAACGCATCCATCCAAGGTGTGATACGTCTGAAAATAATTTGAATTAATTCTATTAAATTTATACACAAAGAGAGGAGTAGTTGGATATTTTTTTTTATAACAATAATGTTGATTTGCCTGCAGTAAGTGTTGAGCTTCGAAATTCTTCTTTAAAATCTTGTTTTCTTCCGTTTTTCTTTTTGTTAATACTATATAATAAGTCGTTTTGTTGTAAATTTCTGTTGTTTTCTTAAATTCTTGAGTTCATTTGTCTTTCTTATTTTCTTCAAAGTGCTTTTTGATTACTTTTAACAGTTCCTAAATAAACATAATACTTTCGATGTTAAACCTCCGAATGGAACTGTAACCTTGTTCAAAAGTAGATTAACAGATCTTTTAATACAAATTGGACGTTCCTATCAATGTACACGTAACACGCACTCTACTAAATTTTAAAGAAAAACGGTTGGCGTTTTCAAATGAATGCGATTTGGCGTACTTTCATAGTCCAAGAACCAGATGTTGCTTTTTCTGTAAGAATGTTGCAGAACATTTGCAACAACATTTGATACAAATTATAATTAGAGCAAGAATAAACTCAAAAAATACACAAAAATAAGATTTATTGCGAAATATGGGCCCCCCGAAAGTAGAATCGAAATGAGTATTGTATTAAATAAGTATATCATTTAACTGACTCGGAGCAACAAATTAACAACAAATAAATATGAATATATAAAGAAAAACAACAAATAAAAGAGAATGTGCGACTTAATTTGATGATTGGTACGATCTCTTGGTGGTAGCCATAGCCCTGGCTTGCGGCTTCCCTGGCGATGGCAACCAGCTCTTCGCCCAGCATACTTACATATGCTTATGGTGCAATATCATGTAATTTTTCTATATCTTTCGTTCGTGGCCACGACGAAACTCCGATGTATATTTTCTCTAAAGGCTAACGGGGATTTTTTACTCGTCTTTTCTGAGCAACTAACCAGCGATACTTGGACGCTGGTCGCACGTCCGGCCGCTATGCGAACATTTTTTTATATCACAACACACACACGCATATGGGAAAAAAAATCAATACTTTTTCTGGCACTCGCCCTATCTTAACATATAAAATATTAAAAACTCATCCAATAAAGTAAATAAATGAATCCAATTCAACCACAAGTTGCGCTTGTGAATTCTATTATATAGTCCTTAAAAATAAGGTTTTTGCGGGACTTTCTGCGCATAGCAAAAATGTTGTTACTAAATTTAAATCTATGTTTACTTTGTGATAAATTTTTTTAAGCGTTCTCACATTTTGTTTGCGTACAACTGCACGTGAGCAGTTGCTATATCACCTTCTCTTTGGTGTCTAATTCTCTCAATTGTTTGTGATCGTGAGTGTACTCTCTTCAAATCCTGCCTGTACAGGCACGGATCATGTCACCTTACCATTTTCTGCTCGCAAACTTTACTTGCAACGACCAACTCCTCGCATATCTAGCGAAGATCTGGCTAACGCGCGTCGTTCCTATTGTGCGAGAGTTTCTGCCCGTTAAAAAGTCTTGAAACAAAGACGAAACGCTGCGGGATGACGACTATGATTGCAATCGGACCGCCAGTACTGTACCGACTCGATACTACCCCCCATATATATTTCTAGCGGTTGAAAAGTTGCGGTCCCGGCCAACTCTAACCGTCTACGCTAACAGCGGCTATTAAACCTTATGCAAAATAGCTTCCGAGTTTAGTGTATGTGAATGTATGTAGGTATGTGTCTATGCCTTTTATAAATTATTACGGCTCGCAGGTTTCGGGCGCGATATTAAGACTTCTCTCTCTGTACTTGCGGTTATTCCAAGTTGAGTACTAAATTAACTGTACGTACCTAATTAGGTTGCTGTGTTGTTGTTATTATTATTATTATTATTATCGCTCTTCTGTATGTACGTTCTTGTAGGTATCGTTTTTTCGGCTTGAATTTTATTGCACGTTAGCGATAGGTGTAATTAGTCTTAGGGATTGGGTTAGATATGAAGATTGCACCTATCTCAGCTATCTGTTACCGTAGTCAAGAATGAGAGGATTCATAGGAATCATTGTGACACCGGATTAAAGGGTTGCGCCACTATAAAGCTGGTGGAAAGCAATTGTTTTTAGGGGTAGAAATGGGAAAATCAATGTAAAGCGCTGATTATTTTGGTTCAGCTTTGCCGATCTCTGTCGGTGTTGTTTACAACTTCATAACAAGAAAAAAAAACAGAAACACTAATTTGGGATAAAATCCAAAATGGCTATGACCTTCCGGAACAATATGACGTATCAAGAAATATCGCCAACTTCAATGTCCTTTGAAGACCACTTATTCAGTTAATATTAGTTGATATCTGCTATCCCATATTCTGTAGCTTTTATCGGCCTTTACATTTACAGCCGTGAAACTAGCCACTCCTCAAGTCCTTTACTCACGCAGATGATATTTTTCGCTATGAAGCATAATTGAAAGTAAATAGACAATTCGCACATAAAAAAAATTGCTCAAAAATAACGCTAATATAGCTCATGGTATTGTTGGAATTATTCACGGCAAAAGCAATGTAATATGTTGCTCCGAGTGCTTTTCTAGTCCACATTACTAAATTAGCAAGCAGTGTGTATTGCCACGGGTAACGCCATCAGTACCATGAGCTATATTAGCATTTTCTTTGGTGATTACATTTTTTACGCTTGAAGAGCAGCAAGTAATAAAGATGGGGAGCAACCAATATGATATAAAAACCGCATTAAAAGCATAAATCCGTATTTAATATTCTAGCCGCCTAACTAATATTCGTATACTTCAACATTTTATCGAGCTCTAAAAAAAACACTTACATAGACGCGTAAACAATTTAGTACCGTTAGTATCGTTAAATTCGCGAATTTATTCTACGTTTAAAGTTAATTTTTATGCGACAGGTTGCATTTCGTGGCCCGAAGGCTAAAAGGTGGGGAAGGAAATTGGCTACTTTCAGTATTGGGTTTATTATTAAGAAGGCTGCCACCTATATTGTAACTTTCGTATTACTGATATTAGAGGATTAATTATTAAAACTGAATTTGTAATTTACGTTTATATCTTGGACGGGTAAAGAACGGCGTCGTAAAATGTAAAATATGAAGTTAAAAGACGTGCAATGATTTTAAAGTAAAATGCCGTTTCGGAAAGCGTAAAAGGATGGCGTTGTATTTTAAGGAATTACGTTTTTACTGCTTATTAAGATTGCAACAACATCAAAACGTGATAAATGAGATCATCAATACGAAGCACATTATGAGTAAATATATAAATGCGTTGGATAAACTAATAGACTTGTCGATTGATTCTTCGGGTTGTGCTTTGGCGTGCATGATGAGCTATTGCTGATATGCAGTGATCTACGATCTTCTTAAAGATTTTCATGGCCTACCACTATATGCATTTTCAGAAAAATCAAACTTCAATCTTCATTCATTCTGATCCGTCTAAATAGTAGTTGGCATTCCTTTCTACAGAATGAGCTTTTACGATTTATGTGATGGCCTCCTCATTCGATGAAAATCTCTGTTCCCTGGACAAAATTTTAAGCATGAGAAAGAGAAAAAAGCCGCCGAAAAAGGAGGGAGATGTGGTGATTATGATGGGTGGTCTATCTATTCGAACCCCACCACTTAAGTGTGGGACGATGTTCCACCAAGGCAATGGTCTTGGTGGAACAAAAACGTTTTCTCGTAATTTCTACCTTCAGCTTGTCAAGTAATACGTACTACGCCCGCGCTATTGTTTTTTCCTTTTTCACGATGGTCGATCAATCCAACTCAGTGACAATCCCAAGAAAGTGAGTCACCGTCACTTTCCCGCACAATGGATGGAGTCTTCGCCTTTTTCGAAGTCCATTCGCCCTCCGCGATCGACTGCTTCGACCATGCCTTGGCCTCAGAAATGTGCTGATGTATCCAGGCTTCATCTACAGTTATTAATAGAAGCCAAAATCCGACTTACTTCGTTTAACTGCTTCGACAGAGCTTTGGAAATGTTCATTCGAATGGGTGTTTGATCCTGAGTGAGCAAGCCGATACTCAAATCTGCAGTCAATATGTTCTTTCAAGATGCCCGCAGGATCTGTAACCTCCACGGAACTTCACGGATGTCAGAGGGTTCATCGCCAATCGAACTGGTACGACCACGTTTAATATTTCTCTGTGGCAAATTAGCGTGCAGAGTCCCTCGCATATTGCCCTCTGTTTGTTTACTATTAGACAGCCACTGAGCCACCAGGTGGCCGAAATTTTCAAAAGTATTTTCAACGTATGCGCAATTATATTCGAGTATCGCCATCATCACGTTGAGGCTTGAAACTTCCGAAACTACTCATTCTATAGCACGGCATTTTAAGCAAAACTTTTAACGAGTAATAAGGAAGCCAAAGGTGTCACTAACCATTAACTTCATGTCTGTATAATCTATAATAAATCACCAATTACTTCCGTTTTGTCCATTACGACGACCTTTTCACGGATAATTTTTCATCGTACAACGCAGGCCAACGTACACACGGTCTCTATCCCTTTTTTGTTTCCAGCGGATTGCTTTCACGTCTGGAGCGCGACATAAATTTCAATCAGCCAGTGCAGAACGTAGTAGATGAGCGTACCTAGCCTCAGTAAAAATTCTATATCCGTACGGCCTCGTTTACGTTCGCAAATGTAGTTTCGGCACGATGGTAATTAGCGTAGTAACGTCAAGCAGAAATACCGGCTCCCACTGTGCGAGGCATTAAAGCTACGCAATCTCCGGAATGACAGGACGCCCCGGCGAGGGCGCTTATGTACTTCCTCTGGAATGAATCGAAAGACCTATGAAGGTTACACGTATTTACTCCAAAAAGGCACAGAATTAAGCGCACCTTAAGATGGCTTGAGTTTGTAGTTTCGTCGGGGAGTGTTAGTGTTTAAAAGCGTACAGTTAAGAAGATCGAAATATACATGAGGTTACTCATTTTAAACTTACAACTTAATTTAATAATATTTATTTAATCCAAGAGTCCAAAGTCGACGGTACCTTCTACTCAAATTTTCGTCTAAGTTATAGAAGCACTTCTTATGCATAGAATCAACTACTTCAACTTCAGTGCTTGCAACTATCTACAATGGAACTTTCAAGTTTCGAACCATTGTTAACGAGAGTGAAGAAGATTGCGTTTTTCTGCAGTCTAAGGACATCATGAATTATCAGTTGATGTTTCCTAATTAACTAAAAACCAAACATGCTTTATTCTTGACTAAAATATTGCATCATAAAGAGATAGGCTTACCTTATGACTTCCTACCTTTTGTAATGAATGTCTCGCTTGACAGCGTCCCATTCCGCTCACCAATATGTTTGTGTTACCTCAACCCTCGAGCCCATCTTTGTAAGTCGTGGCGGCATAACTATCCATGTACACACATGTAATATGCATTCGATACGTTAAATCACCAATTATTGTAGCGATACTTCATTTCGTCGGATCATTTTTTAAGAGTTACTTGTCTGATGGCACCCAGTCAGTGGTTGTAGCAGTCCAATAAACAATACACAGGGCACTACTTCCTCGGATCCCTCTCGTCATCTAAATCCGGATAAACCAGTAGCTTTGCTGTTCAGTAAAAGATGTAATGTAACTGATTTTAATCTGGTGTTGAGTGGTATGCAGTTACAGCTTTTACCTAGGCAAAAAGGCTTAAATAGAAATTGAAGGTTTTCCTGATAAATGTGAATCACTGCCCACGCTTGCATTTTCGACTCCGCTCCATTGATTTTCCAAAAAAAAGGGGGTCGATGCAAGAAAAAGGTTGAATGAAAATCCCTGCCACTGTACACTGCCGTTCAGTGAAGTTCGGTCATGCAATAAAAATCTATTATATCACACTGTATACAATTATTAATACATAAAATTAGAAAAATATTAAGCATACACTCTTTTCTAAGGGATTAAAGCCATAAATTATTATGTAAAGTAGAAATATTGCGACGACCACAATAAAGTCCCTTTTATTATCATTCCAAGAATTTCTCGGAAGTACCGATCTTTCGAAACGGGTCGTTTGGGGATTATTAACGAACAACACATTTAGGAAATATACCGCAGTATCATTCTTGTTTATTTATCACAGGCGTAAAGATATAAATTTGCTTCGTTTTACTGTTAAACGTGTGTTGGTGTGCATCTGTCGTTTTTGCGCGAAAGTTTTAAGAAAATTTACTTCAAAATGGCACGTGGCAAGCCCACAGTGTAGAAAACCGTTCACGCATTATTACGCTGTTTGAAGAAGGATATTCGGGGCGACAAATTGCTGAAAAAATAAATATGGGAAGTTCAACAGTAAATGACATCATAAAGCGATATCGGACAACTGGAACTATATAAAATTGTGTTCGTCCTGGAGCATCTAGGAAAACAACAAAAGCTGAAGATTTGAGAATTATATTATTAAGCAAACGCAATAGAAAATTAACAGCGCCACAAATAGCAGCCGAAGTCAATCGCGGCCGTGAAGAACAAGTTTCGGCGAGTACGGTAAAACGTCGACTTCAACAAGCGGACCTTCATGGACGCATTGCCATTCGAAAACCCTTATTACGTCGGGGCAACAGAGCAAAACGGCTACAGTGGGCCCGTTCTCATCTTTGGTTCTGATCGTTAGATGATTGGAAACACGTGCTTTGAAGTGACGAGTCAAAGTTTGAGGTTTTTGGGCAAAATCGACGAGTTTATGTCCGAAGATCTAAAACCGAAAAGTGATCCCGAACTGCATTGTGCCTACAGTGAAGCAAGGGCGTAGTTCTGTGTTAGTGTGGGGATGTTTCTCCTTTGCCGGGACGGGAGATTTATGCAGAGTGCAAGGTGTAATGAGGAAGGAAAACTATTTTGCAATACTCCAGAATCATGCAGTGCCATCAGGCTTGCGTATAATAGGCCGTAACTTTACATTCATGCATGACAACGACCCAAAACACACTGCGTTAGTGTGTAAGAACTATCTAAAGGAGCAAGAAGAACAGCACACCCTGAAAGTAATGACATAGCCCCCACAAAGCCCAGATTTGAACCCTATCGAGTTGTTGTGGGATGAACTGGACAGGAGGATCCGAAAAATATGCCCAACTTCACAAGAACATTTACGGAATATTCTGCAACACGAATGGATTAATATTCCACAATCCATTTTAACAAAACTTATCGAAAGAATGCCTAGAATAGTTCGAGCGGTGATTAACAGCAAAGGAGGTTTTTTCAATGAAAAAAAAATATATAATGTTCAGTATGTTATATTAGGCCAGAATAACTTTTTATTTATTTATTTTTGTCGTTTTTACCTGTACATACAATGAAATTGCATTTTGTTTTTAGTTTCGTTTGTTTCTGTAACCTTTTCAT
>LR737382.1:19159234-19178122 GCA_902655005.2 Marronus borbonicus
TGGATCCGGATCCTAGGATCCAGATATCCGGATAGTCTGATTATCAGAATATCGATCTTTTCGGATACCCACAGCACTAGTATTAATCGACACCAAAACTCCGACTTCACATAAACGGCTTCAGTAGGGCTTTGGAAATGTTCATTCGGTTAGTTTTTTTATGCGCAAATCTTCAACCAGTATATGACAAAATAGATGAAAACCCTAACCCTAAGGAATAGTAATAGAGCTTTATACACAAAAAGATACCAAAGGCAGTTAGCCCAACCCAATTTTCTATTAAAAAGCTAGACGCTACGATAATGCCTTCTAGTACTCAAATGGTCGAATCTGATACGCTTAAAAATGTCGATATCAATTTATTTTTTTCTATCGGCAACGCCGCACTTGAGTAGCTCGTAAACATCTACTACATATTATCAGGATAACATTTAAATTTGCAATAAAAACTTGTCAGATATGGCGATATACGTGTCGTAAAAACTCCCTTGCTGCGATAACCGTTCTTGGTCGCTGAAAAACGAAAAAATTCGTTTTTCTCGATACAAATTTGGCATTTCCTCCGACGACGCTCACGCACGCGGTATGATTCTGCCACTACTGCATTGAATTAGCGAGCACTTGTTTTCGGGCGCTCTCCTACCACTTTCTCTTTCTCGGACGACCACCTTCCTAACTGAGTACGTAGCTTGTCGATCAGGTACTATTAATTACTAAGTAATACATTTTTTCGAGATGCTCACAGCCGCTGCCATCTTTCTAATCTTAATTCGACGGTCGTCTAGCACCATTAGGTATGTTATCGGTAGTGGTTGCACTTTGTAACCATCCCGAACGTCCACTGTCAACCAAACTGGTACGACCACGTTTAAATTGAGCTTCCCAGAATTTCACTGGGACAAATAATGGTATAAAGTCTCCACGAATAGCGCCCATCTTCGTTTTAATTTGCATAGAGGTAGGTGACGGCTAGATTTTTCTTTCTTTTCCATTTTAATAGAAACGCTAACATCGACTGACACAGACAACTGTTAAGCAATAACTGAGCGTCCAATGTGGCTGGAGTTTTCAAAGGTATTTATCAACACATGGGCAATTATGCTACCAGATGATTTTTTACGAGTAACGCCGTCTTCATGCTGAGGCTTGGAACTTTTCAGGCAATCCTCCTACTACAATTTTCTTAAGCTATAATTGCCTTTAATGTATATAAATAAAATTTAGAAAGTTGCATGGTGTGAAGTATTAAAACTAGTATTATTAGACATTTACTACCCTTCCTAGTTATCAACCAGAATCTAGCTAATATAAAGTTAGTAGAAAAGGAGAAAAAGTTCAGGTTACTGGATATGGTTTGCTCTGTTTGAACTTAAATGAAAGCTAATGTTTTATTACATCGGTACTTAAGAATTTTTGCTTAAAACAAAGTATTCCAATTACTAGAACTCAAAGTTAGAATTGTTACCCTCGTGTTCTTCATACTACGTAAATACTGGTAGTTTTTTCTGTTTCATTAACCGCACAATGCCGAATACGTATCGCTACAATCAAAATATTTTCTTATTGCAGCTATTCGCGGGATAAACCGTTCACGTTCCAATTAGGTGTAGGTCAAGTGATCAAAGGTTGGGATCAAGGCTTGCTGGACATGTGCATCGGAGAGAAACGAAAACTGACCATTCCCCCGCATTTAGGTTACGGGAACAAAGGTGCAGGAAATTTAATCCCAGGCGGATCAACGTTAGTCTTCGAGGTTGAATTGCTCGACATCGGTAATTCACCGCCTACCACGAACGTGTTCAAGGAAATCGACGACGACAAAGATAATCAACTAAGCAGGGAAGAGGTAAGTGAAATTTATTGTTTGTAATGGGAGAAAGGGTTGAGGTTTATTTTGTTTTAAAGCTTAAAGTATGTAAAATCGATATTGGAGTTTTAAATAATTTCGTTAGGGTCCTATTTAGGGAGTGGAACCCTAACGAAATTATTTAGTATTGTTATATCGCGTTACACGCTAATTGCTGCATGAATCGGTGTTTTCTAATTGATGAAAATTCGTGAAATTGGTATTGCTACGTATGATAAGCACGCTTCAGTAACTCATGGAATTTTTAGACAACATCCAATTAATATCTATGACTGTACGTAGTTGTTTCTAATTCCGTAGCAGAGATACTTTTAATTTTGTCCCAGTAGTACGGTTACAAAAAGCGTGTTATTACGTGGCGCAATTGTGATGTAAAATTGGACTAATAACATTTTTTTGATTGCGTATTTTTTCCAATTGCCATCCTAAAAAATGATACATTACAAGAAGTACTAATTGTGAGTGCTTACTGCTTTTATGGTTTTCTATTTTCCTTATATTACTTTTACCAAAAGGGATTTTCTTTTTGGATCGTTTGCCAAATAAAATTGACCATACTGTCTGTATTAAGAAAATCTTCTAAAACAAGATACTCCGCACACGTTTGTGTATGTGGTTTCAGCGCTAGAATTGTTCATTTTTCCCCTAAATAATAGTTTTTACGATGCTCTAGCTCCTCCTCGACTTGTTACAAACGACTTCTAAATCTGAGTCACTGTTTTCTAATTCAGGAGGATAAAATTTATCAATCATATAGTTTTCCCACAATTTCGTAATTACACATTTTCAAGGATAAAATACAAAAAAAAAACAGAAGAACAAATTCAAATTTGCATACTTGAGGCACAATATTTGGTACACACGGGGTGAAATGATTTTTTTTTGTTTTAGTTCGTAAGGCACAAATACTGTATCTCAAAAAAATACGAAAATCTTCGGAAATATATAAAACGAGATTGTTTATCCAAGATGGCATAATTAAATCTGAAGTTGTGACAAGCTATTCTTCACAAGAAACTTTGAGAATTTTAAAATTAAACTTTTTTATTAAAACACTGAAGGTATTAAAATAGTCTGTCCTACCTACCTACGGTTAGCAAATTCGTGGATTTCCATTATCAACTGCATGAACAAAAGATTTTTTTTATTCCAACATGCTTCGTTCTTCACTACTCTAAAACATGTATGTACATAAGTATTAAGTTTTAACGCCTAACCTAAACTAAAACAAGCGAAATATTGGGAAATGAACGAAAAATTGCATATTTCGTAAACCATGCGTACATTTTACCTTTCTTCTCGGTCTAAGGGATTTTTGTTCTTTTTTATATAAACCGCCTTCTTAATTAATTTGAGGTTCAAGTCGCTCTTTACTTTCGTATCCAGTTTATCTTTCGGATTGCTTAAAAGGTTTCTGGGTGAAGACATTATCTAGACCTTTCAATATCCTACGAAAAGAAAGGTTAATAAACTTCTTATTGCAGGTTTTTGATTGCGAGGTAAGGTCCTACAATGTTTCGCATAATTTCTACATTAGTAGAAGCGTAACCGTTATTAATCACAATTTTTTTTTTATAGATTTCAATTCTTTATTTTGTATGCGTTGAAGACACTAATTGCGATTATTTTGTATTGCTCACAGTGATAGTAATTTTCAAATTTGGTCATGAACAAGGATTACCCATTGCCGTGTTTTCAAATTGTTCCGCCTATTACATATCATTTAAATTCAAATTTCTTGTAACTTTAAAACTTTGGCAACTACCAGAGATACCTTTCAAGTTTTAATGAAAGCAATGAGAAAAAAATAGGTTCAAATTGTTTTATTGTTTTTCAGAATATTCGCCATTATGATTTTTTTCATGAGTTTGCACCTACTCTCAAAATAATTTTTTTTTCACCCTGGATATGGCACCCCTAAAACATGATTTTTGAAGACTTAAACGGCTTCTTGAGGTGATAAAAATTGCCGTTAATTTTCTGTGTTTCTTCTGCAAATAATCAATTGTTTGACTTGCTATAGGCGAGCTGGCATTGTCCCGATGAAGGATGATGCATCGATTGTTTTGCCTGATTTCATCGATTACTTCTGGCTAACATATAACAATGTTCGGTTATCCCCATTGTCCTTCAAGACAATGATTGTGATATATCCAGTACAACCAAAGAAACAAGCAATCATCTTCGTAAACGAAGAATTTTTGTTGGATTCAGTACGATTGACACGAGTCTTGTCTTTTGTGCCTCGGTCAAATTATGTGTAAACCATCGGAAACAGGTTATTTTTACAACGAAATGTTTGTGCAAAATCGAATGTACTGCAGTCTTCGATCGATATTTTTTCGAACAACCACCGCACGATGAAATTCCGCAAACCTGTTGTAAATAGTCTCTCCTGATGGTGCCTCATCACCAAAAGTTGAACGGAGCAATTCCAGGCATTACTGTTGTGTTAGGCCTCTACTAAAAGCGCAATAAAATTTAATTTAATTTTTTTTCACAAAATTGCTTTTTTTCAGCAACTGAACGAACTACCCAACCGATTTCTTTGCCGTCACTGTTTCAACAATAACAAATGCCAAATTTCACAAAAATAATAACGTAAAATTTCAATAGCCCAATGTTTGTAAAAGCTTGAGACGTAACGACATCAAAACAATTACAATTACTCTATTTCTTTGCTTTAGGTAAGCGAGTACCTCAAGAAACAAATGGTAGCGGCGGATGGTGAGCAACAAAGCGAAGAAGTACAGAATATGCTGGCCGACCACGATAAACTAGTCGAAGAGATCTTCCAGCACGAAGACAAAGACAAAAATGGTTTCATATCATACGACGAATTCTCGGGGCCAAAGCACGACGAACTTTAGACACGCGCGCGTACACATCAAGCTAAAACAACGACTGATTCCTTTCTATTGTTGTAAGGATAATTTAGTCATGATAATTGTAAAGACGAAACTAAATAATTCCTATAAGTGAAACGTTTTAATATATAACGCAGAAACAAAAGAAAGAATAAAAATTCATACGATTTTGATACAAATTGACAACGAAATTCGGTTCTTTTGCTATACGTAACGTTAGTATATTGTACATTGTTAAGTTCAATTCATATCTTTTTAAACATTGCAACAAACATTGTCTTCTAGTATTTTAAGTGAAACTTTTGAGTACGGCGACATTCCATTTCTACGTGATTTACTGTAAAAGAAATATTTTATTACGTTATTGTTGTTTATATTTTCTTACCATAATTAAAATAGAATATATTATTTAATTTAATCATGTTTGTACTACTATAATATATTGTTATTGTTCTTCTATTCACTATTTTATACATTTTTGTGCAGGCATTTGTAAAAAGAGTTTTTGGCTAAATTTAAGGTTATTAATAAAAGGTTTTCTAAAAACATTCTGAGTCTGTTTCCTTTTTTATTTCTTAAACCTTTGAACAGTTAGACCAACAAAACTCGCTTTTTTTAAATTAAATTTACATTACCCGACAAAAACATAGACGCGGTATCGTTTCTATTTACGAAACAAAGTTTATAGACATTATATAAAATGTAAATGAGAGTTATTAATACTTGTTATGTAAATAGTCCATTTATAGATATTTCTGGGTATTTATTGCTTTATGAGGGGTAATTGAGATTTTCCCAGATCAAAATAGGAATTTTAAACGCGACAAAAATTTAGACCCTGTGCATTTATTACATTAATATGAGCAAAAATGTTTTAATTTGATACTTCTCTTTATATGCGGTGGTTGTGCTGGTAAAGTGTACACATTTCACCACGAGAAATTATATTTTATAGTGTTTGGCAATATGGGTAGAAAAAAACAATTATCCTTAATAGAAAGGGGTAAAGTTCTAGCCTGGCACCAGGACGGTGTTAGTAAGAAGGAAATTGCTCGTCGGTTACGAAGAAGCGATCACTCCGTTAGAAATTTCCTAAAAGATCCGGAAAATTACGGCAAACCAAAAGGCCGGGGGCGACCGAAAGCTGTAAGTGAGCGGGATAAACGCATGATATTGCGATGTGCATCCAATTCTTCTGCGTCGGCGAGAGTTATTGCAGAACAGGCGGGGGTACAAACGCACGTGCCTAATGTTCAAAGGATATTAAAGGCGTCACCGGTAATATCACGGAAGAAAATATTGAGAAAACCGCCACTTTCAGCGAAACACAAGGAAGTGAGGTTGAGATTTGCTGAAGAACACATATCCTGGAAAAAACAATGGGAAAAAGTTATATTTTCCGATGAGAAACGTTTTAATTTGGACGGACCTGATGGGTACTCGCATTATTATCATGATCTGAGAAAGGAACCAAAAGTGAAAATGACCAGACAATTAGGGGGTGGATCTGTGATGATATGGGCAGCGATTGGATTTCGCGATAAAAGTGGGATAGTGTTTTGCACGAACAAAATGACATCTGTGACATATAAAGACTTATTGCGTGACAATCTTCTATGTTTTGGAAACCAATGTGCCGGGCGCAATTTTGTTTTTCAGCAAGATAACGCTGCAATTCATAAAGCAAAAACCATTACTGAATGGTTTAAAAAGAAAAAGATTAAAACTTTACAGTGGCCGGCACGGTCACCACACTTAAACATTATTGAAAACATGTGGGGTGAATTGGCACGTGGCGTTTATATCGAAGGCCGTCAATATTTCACGGTACAGGAACTGAAAACTTCAATAGTGACCGAATGGCAGAATATCCCTCAAAATTATGTGTTTAATTTATATAAATCTATTAATAACAGACTATTGGAAGTGATTAAGAACAATGGAGGATCTACGCATTACTGATCACGCATTTGTTGATTTTTGTTTTACATTTGCAACAGAGCGTCTAAATTTTTGTCGCAGAAATTGTTTAAACATTGGAGTAATAATTTATTATTTAGTTCATATATTACTGGAGGCGATGTTTTTAAGTTTATTTTACTTTTATGAATAAAAACTTAATTAGATATCTTGCTAGTTTCGCAGAGAAATGTTGTAACCCTTAAAACCCATAAAACATCTTACCGCGTCCAGGTTTTCGTCGGGGAGTGTAGTTAGCGATTTATACGCCAATCGTTTCTTCTCTCTAAATTATTTCTTATTATACAGAGTGCTCCGCCAAGTCTGTATCAAACCAAACTTCGGTGTTTTAAATTGCACACCCACACATTACGTTTTTTTTGTTGATTCCCCGCTCAATTTTAGGGTGACTTTGTATAACATACCATATATCTAAAATACACCGTTCTCGCGCGTTACACACCCAACATTGAGCGAGGATTTTAAAAAATTACATAATATGCAGGATGTTCCATAAATAACTTTTTTGGCTCCGTACATCCTTAAAGGAACACTCTACACGATAAAAAATAATTTACAAAGGTACATCCGACGCTTTTATTTAAATGTGTGCAATATCTTCTACATTATCAATGTTACTACATTCATATTGTAATCAATTCCAATTCGTCAATGCGTTTTGTTATTTCAGCGGATTTTTACCTCGAAATAAATGTATATAAAAAATTAAACTCAGATGATACACGTGGTGAATGGAGAGGATCGAGTTGTCCGGCAGGAAATAAATACCGACGAGCGCCGAAGAGATTAACCCGGTAACAGCTAATATCACGCACAGAGATACTCAATCGATCTTATACCTGTTAATAGAGGCCTTTCGTCTAAATTTTTTTTTAGATTATAAGTTTGTTGTTTGAATTGCGTAAGGAATTGAACTAGAATAGTGAGTGGATTTTCTTCACTACAAATTAAATTTGTCATTGGCAATCTTTCTTTTGATTCAATAAAATTACTTTGTTTCATGTTCCAACTTTTATTTGCTGAAGAAGTTAAACTATAGATTCGTACGAGGAAATCCAGATTAATTTATTCTAAGCATTTCTTTTTGTTCCATTATCCTTTTTTGTTTCTTGCTTATTATAATGACCTTCGTCGATATTAATTTTATTCAAAAAATTGGTTAAAACAATTCCAGCCTAGCACTGACGCTTAAACGGAATGCTCTGTATAGCAATCAGACCGAATAAAATTGGTTCGAATTTAAAATGCAAATAAAAGCACTCCATGTTACGTTTGATCTTGCTCCATCTTTTGCTGAACTACGCAGTGACGATATTCCTTTCGCTGTTCGCTGCGTACGATGCGCCATCTATTCGATGTCCTTGCAACTAGTACTAGGATTTTTATTTATTCCTTTTTATTTGCTTATTTTATTGAAGATATTTAAAAAAGGAAAAACAAATATACATCATTAAACGACACCAAACATTCAAAAAGCCGCAGATACTCAGTTTAAATGTAAAAATCGGTTATTACCGAGGATTGTTAAATAAAGGATTAATATTTCAAGCAACATAATAATAAAGTATCGGCACACTCCGCACCAAGTTTAATTAATTAATTCGGAACGGCCGTTTCGAGAATGGAATGGAATATAAAATCGATCTATCGCATGCGAGGGTCGATCCTCATTCTCGACCGGCATGCAATTTCCTTTTAAGAATTTTATTATTATTATTATTACTTTGCTGCCTTTAACCTTCGACAGATAATGCAGTATAACCCTTTCTGGCTTAGTAGTTTCCTGGGCTGACTACCGTTTCAAGTAATAATGATGGCAAAGGCTGTGACGTAGTATCGCAAATAACGCAAAAGTATCGGCGTACACCGCTAACACAAGTTTAATTAATTAATCCGGGAGGGCCGTTTCGAGGATACGTGAGGTCCTCAGTTTCAACCGGTGACCGAATTCGGTATGGTGCGGAGTGTGCCGATACTTTTCCGTTATTTGTCGTACTAAATCTTACTTTATGTACAATAACTTAAAGCTTCTTGTCTCTTGAATTCTCATAAGAAAGTTTCACTTACTAAGTACACTACAATATAATATCCCGGCATTAAAGATTTTCAGAGTTTACAGTTTCAAAGCAAGCAACATTGTGATAAAAGTTTAAAATAGATCTAACATTCACTATTATACAAACACGTATACATAACAATTAAGTTAAGATAGACACGTGCACTTTCGACTACAGTGTTGCCAGGTTTGGTGATTTTTCTGTAGTTCTGGTTATTTCTGAACTAATCTAGTGAATACTTTTGCCAAAATAAGATTTTCTAGTGGTTCTTGTATAATTTTCGTAATACAAAAATTAATATCAGAAAAATAGAAAAACCGTGTCAAATTAAGTCTGTTCGAACCCGCTGTTTATAAGAAAGGTATTACTTCGCTGTTCAAGC
Source organism: Marronus borbonicus (assembly GCA_902655005.2). NCBI lineage: Eukaryota > Metazoa > Arthropoda > Insecta > Coleoptera > Scarabaeidae > Marronus > Marronus borbonicus. The sequence continues at coordinate 19,168,388 of LR737382.1, forward strand.
CGCGCTTAATTCCAAACTCCTTTCCCGGCGACTCCACCAATCTTGCAGATTCATTATTTTAGCACAAGGAAAGTATTACTGTTGATAAAAATTAGTTACGAAATATCTCTTTACTCGTTCTTTTAATAAAAAAATTAGATTCACAGACTTCTTAAGGCGGGAAGATCTATGGTAGAAATACCTTAATCACAGTGACCTTGATAGATCAATAGATCTATGTTACAATACCAACAAAATGCCCTTATATGTGTTAGAATAGGTGAAGGCTTTTGAGAAACTTTAAAATTACTTTAGAGTCTTCCTTCCTTCCGTTCAGCAAATCCCAGAAATGGTTTACTGAAATGTTGTCGAATGGCAACACATTTACATAGAATGTGTTCTGCCGTCTCCAGATCTTCTTATAAGCGACAGATTTGATCTTCAGCTTTTCCTAGATTGAATTGGGCTGCATGAACTATCAGAAATACCGCCAGTAGCCTAAAGTTGCCTTTGCTGCTGAACGATAGCATCATTTTTGCTGTCTTAGGCGAGCCTGATATGAATGCCTGCGCCTGTTTTTGTCAGTACGAGAGCTTTTGATTGTCTTCGCATGTTTTAATTACTTATTTGATGTGGCTCTTTTGTAGGCCACAGAAGGAGTTAGGACGGATGAAGGGCATTTTCGCTCCTTCCCTGACCAGCTTGTCTGCCTTTTGATTACCTTCGATCCCTTGATGGCTTGGAACACACCATGCAATTTTGCCGTGGTTACGCAATTATCCATCATAAACCCGTTCGAGTCTAAGCCCCATGTAAGAATTGCAATGTAATTGATAGACATACGCAGTACCATGGAGGGTTTGTAATTCTTGATTGATTATGGATTGAATTAAGATTTACTGTTCGTGTTAGTTTTTTTTTTGTTTTGTGTAACGTCACCTTCCGAAACAGGAATTTCCACATATCAATGGTACCTTTAACCCTGGCAACGCTGCTATTGTAGTATTTTTTTTAACGGAGTAAAGGAAGAAAAAAAAACATCTCATTATAATTTGTATATAACGAATTTATTTTATATAAGGTACTATACAAGATAGTTTACAGTTTCTTTTTTTTTCTTTTAAATACCTATCATTAAATATAATAACATAAAATTGTAAAAAGATTTATCTAAAAAGGTATTACACGGATAATTCCAATTTCAGCAAATGAGTATTCCTCATTCATTTCCTTTTCAACGTAGAAAAAAAAAAAACAGAAGTTGAATGGTTAAAAATTAAAAACTACCCGAACAAAAAATTTTTGGGAAGTTACAGTTAACACAAAAGGAAACGAAAGGAAAACAATATAAAACGTTTGGAATTTAGAATTTCCTTCTAAATGATAGGGTCGAATACCTTTTGCAACTCCCGTAGAACTCATAATTGATAGGAAAACGAAAGATTATTAATATAAAGGGTATCACATAATAAAATCAGTATACAATTTAACATCTCACAGATGTAGCACAGAACTAAATAATAAATTACTTTCTTTTTTGTAAAGAGAGATTGTGATAGAGGAAATCAAATTTAATAGTTAATTCTCTTCTCGTCGTATGATGGCGCGCTTTAACCCTAGTATCCTTTGATGTAGGCCGATAGATGTTTCTTTTCTTCTTCCGATAAGCCGTTTTTCAAAGTTCTTCTCACTGTAAAAAAAAAAAGTATCAATGTTAATAATATATCAGAGGAAAACGTTTAATTTTGGGAAAGCTAATAAATCTACAAAAAATATACAATTTGTTCCACCAGAATTTCTCTTTATTATTGGCGGTGGTTCACCTGCTCAAAAAACTAGTTTCTTGTGCAACAGATTGTACAGTAGCCATTATAAATTTTTCACCCAATCCAAAAGTTTCTAATAACACTAAAGTATAGCCACACTCCGCACCACATAAGCGCAATTAATTAATCCAGGACGGCCGTTTCAAGGATACTCGTTCTCAAAACTAAGACATGCGAAAAAATGCGGAAAGATAGACAGAAATGTCTCTTGTAATCGTTGAGCAAACATAAAACATGTGCAGTTTTACCTCAATAAATCGAATAGAACCGAGTAAGACGTTCTCTCTTGTTACTATATGCAACTTACATAAAACACTTGCTTTAACATGTGTAATTTGCTTTTATAACGTTGGGCTTCTTACATTGTGGCCAATTTTATTCTAATTTCTAATTTTCGATTTTATGGCTTGATTTCATTTCGCTTTTTTAATTTTTAATTTTGCTTTTGCGGAAATGTTAAAAAAAAACGGCTGGAAATTTTGGGAAAAAGCTCTTTTTGGTTTTAAAACTTTAATAAAGTCAATAACACATAAAAAGGGCTCTCACTAAATTATAAAATAAACCCGTCAACTGTTTGCGTAATTTGAGAAATGAGAACAGCAAAAACGCGCAGCCAACATCACCTTCCTAAAATTCCACTGTGGCAAATGGTACGGAGTTCCCATAAATAGCGTCGGATTTCCGCTCTAAATGCAAGAATTTAAACAAGAACATGTACGGTGCAAAATTTATAGCGACCACTGTATATTAGTCTAACAAAACCTAGCGCGGGAAGCATCATAGGATCCCATTTTACCTCAAAAAAGAAGAAAAACAATCTTCCCAAATTAACAATAGCAATTAGTAAAATATAATGGGTTAGTCAGTCACTAATCAGCAACAGTTAGCAATTTAATAACACAGCACGCATTTTGCAGGAAACACGACACACACCAAACTCAGACGTACCCATTCGAACCAACAATTGTTATGGCGATTCTCTGCTACCCAAAGGATTATTTTCTCTTGTACGTGAACGTTTTACTGTATAATATTTCAAAATTACTTAGTATTGCATTTCAAATGTTTTTATTTTATTTATATCGTTTTTTCCCACAAAATCGAAATTGTTTTAATCTCACTTTCGTCCACTTTGACAAATATAAAACAAAATTTCGAACAAGGACAATTAATGTAAGAAATTTGATTATACTTTCGATGACCGATCTCAATTTTTTTTGTTATTTTGAAATACTCACAAGATTTTCTATCCGCATGACGCGTCCTCTTCCGTTCCCGAGGCGCCGTCCTAGATGGCGCTTTCGTCGCCGTCTTTACCAAACTCTCCAAAATCTCATCATCACCGTCAGTTAAATTACCGTTAACCTGCCCTATGAAGGAACGATTCGACTCCCTCCTCGTACGCCGCCATGGAAGCGTACCTTGCATGCTCTCCACGTCCGAAATATCGCTACCCAGAAGCTGTCGAAGTTCCGCGTCCGCGCGGTCCTCTTTCGTGCGGAATTTACCACTCTATAAAAATTACACAATTACAATGACCGAGTTTAAAGAAATTCAGGAGGTTAGACTTACGTCTGTTATCATCTTTCCTCTCGTCTTGTTCCTTTCCCTGTGATTGGCTTTCTTTTCGAGTTGTTGTAATACCCTCTCCCTTGTTGTACGGTATTCCAGAGAAAATTCGGAAATAACCCGGCAGAATTCGTTGGGCTTCGTGTCGGCAATTTGATGTAAGGGGATTCCTAACCACAGTAGAAATCTATGAAACCTAGAAGGAACATATCGTTTTTCAAAAGCTGCTTTTATTTTTCTTCACCTATGGGAGCTGCGAAGAAATAATTAATAATGCAGCCCCTGTATTTATTAATAAACTGCGGCCATATGCAAAGTATTCAAAATCTAGTTATTATTTAATGCACCTTCTATCAAAGTAGTACAAATTTTTTACAACAAACAGAACACTCTGTATAGTTATCCCTGTATCCGTATTCACTGGGTAATTTCTAAAATAGACGTTAAATAGAAGCCCTCTGAAAATAGAAAGCAGCGTCGGAGCCTGAAGGTGTAATCCTCACACATTGTTAATAAACCAGTACCGTGAATCAGCCTGTATCAAGTCCATTTAATTATTGCAATTAACTTACCTATTTAAAACCCTCCTGTGAATTATGCCCAACAGAATTATCCTTTCGGCGCAATCTGCTATAAACTCCGTCATCTTGCTCTTCATCATATTAGAACCATCATGTTTAGTTATAAGCTTCAAGTGGTCCCACGAAGCCTTACAATCGGCTTCTAATCTTTGTATATTTAACGCTAATTCATCGAAATCTACTTTCGACGCTCTGGTAATAGCACCAATCTAGAAGGAATGGCAAGAAGAAGCGTTAAAGAGTTTCGAACAATTTTAGGATCAACTTTACCTCTGAATACAAGTCGGATACGTCCGGAAACTTCTCCATGACGATATGGCAGAGATGATGCAGCAACGAATGCTTATGGACCGTGTCCTTCACTTCAGGAACTTTAGACAGGTATTCGATCTGGAACCCTTTAACTTCGTTTCCGTTGAGGAAATTCCCGATCGACAGTAAGGTACTTAAGATCGCCCTAAACGTCTTATTCAAGCGCAGGACTTCGAAACCTTGCTTGAGATCCATCAAAGGCTCGGCGATCTCCCGTTCGGTGTTCTCGAAATCCAGCTTGAAAGCCCATAGCTTCAATCTAGCCGGTAACTCGGATATCGAGGCCAAAGTTAATAGGAATTGCTCGGCACTTCCTAACGGGAGATCCGGATTCGCGACCTGCGCTTCTTGGATCTTCGTCCTTTCCTCTTCGGTGGGCAACATGGTTAATAATTTTTCGATTCCTTCCCGATTCATAATAGTGGCGTCCATTTTCAAGATGGCGGTCTTGATGGAGCGCGGTTGAGGTAATTTGGTCATGCCGATATTGATGGCGTTGGAGCGTTTGGGGTCTAGGACGATGATCTCTTTGTTCTTGTTGAGTTCTTGTTGCTTCTACAATAAGAAAAACAGGATTTATTGAACTTATTTGATGAAAAATATCATGTTTAATAGGAGGAAGATGAAGAGAAATATGACACTTAAAAAGAATTCTAGCATGCTCATTCTACAAAGGGCAAAACAAATAGAGGAAGGTAGAGATGGCACAACACGCGACTTCATTAAGGAAAGAGCTAATTTTGTTTGGGAAATAGAACAACCAGATTTTATTCTAATGCTATCTTTCAGGATTTTCGTCAATTGTAAAAGAGCCTTCCATGTATAAGATCAAAAACTATTTACGTCGAAAACTTTGTAACTTTGGAAATAATAGTAATTTAGTAATAGTAGTAAATATCCGCCAGTGAGGCATCTTTTATCTGAAATACTTTTTTTCGCCTTTTACAATTACGTAGGTATTATTACCTCAAAGAAAATCGTCCTCAACGAACTACAAAACAGTAACAAAGCAATTAATTGTAACTAATTGGTGATGAGTCAAATTTGCGAGACAAATAACATGTTTTCTTCTTCTCGCAAGCACCATAACTAGCAGAAATGTAAATTTGACTCACCCCAAAGAAAAACAAGAGAATAGAGTGAAGGAAAGAAGAAATTTTGAAAAAGATACACAATAACAAAAAGGACTTTTTACATAAAAATGCTTGGTCGTTGTGCATCAAACAGGATGAACAAAAAATAAAACAGGGGACACATCTAATAAGAGTCACCGACATCTTCAAACTACAGAGACTCACCTCCTGTAGTGAGGCAGCACATGCGAGATGCGGATTTGCCGAAGAAACAAAATGAGATGGTTTAATGGTTTGATTAAACAGAAAATAAAAATAAAATACATAACATGATACAATTATAAAATTCTTACAAAAAAAGTAACAACCGAAATTAGTTTGAATTTTGGCGAGTAACGTATTGGTCGATGGCGCAGGTTCAAACAAACCATCGCTTTTAAAATTCAATTTTCTAAAATGATCATGATTTTATTTTGTTGTATCAATAAAAAGCATAATCATCACGATAATGATCGGACATCTTCTACAGAAATCGAAATCATTGATACACATAAACAATATTAATTTCAAACGAAAATATTGAGCAACCATACCCACCTTGCTAATCAAATCTTTAGCCCTCGACTCAAACAAATGCTCCAGTTTCTGAGTATCCACAGTCACGGGATTCAGTTCGTCCCAAATAAACCCAGATTTCAGCTTCATGGCGCTAATAGGATCATCCCTAACTTCCTTCCAAAACAATTTAACAGTCTTTTTAGTCTTCTTCAACGGTATCTTTGTTTCGGCCGTCTGTTTCGTATTCGACCTCAGCAAACTTATTCCAAAAACAGGGGGATTCGGTACGAGTGGTGGCATCCTATTGTTTAAGGGTGGAGGCGGTGGAGCTACCCCCATATCGTTGATCAAAGGCGGTGGGGGTGGCGGTATTCCATTTTGCACCAACGCAGGCGTAAAAATATCGTTCTCATCGTCAGTCGTCAAGTCCCTAAAGTCGAGATCGCAAAGACTAAGCGGTCGATTCAAATTGGATGCCACCTCCTCCCATTTCAGCTCGTTTTCGGATTTTTTCACTTCAGTCTTGGGTACGTTATCGACGGTTGGGCTTTTTATCACATTCGCTTGCGACTTGGACTTCGCCAAGCCTTCTTTTGCCTTCGAAATTAGGCCGGACATGTCGCCTATTCGGTTTAATTTGGACGATTCTTCCGACGGACTATGAATAGCGTTCTGGTTCGCTAATTTTTGCGTTAAATCCTTCACGGTGTTCTCCTTCTTCAACTGCAGCAGTAAATTTCGATCGTTTTCGTTTGTCGCTTCCAAAACGTCATCGTTCAGTTGTTTGTCGTCTTCGTTCTGCGGCTGGGGATGTTGAGGTTTGCCGTACATCCTTGATAGGATCCAGGGTTGCTTAGCGATGCCATTTTCTTCCGATTCGATTTTGTTGACGGCGTTAAGGAGTGGCGTTAGGTCTTTTCGGCTTGAGGTCCTATTGAGGAGGTTACCATTGGCCAAACGTTGTTGGAGACCGTTGGTGCAATTGTCTAAAAACAAAAAACACTTGTTTCTATATAAGGCTAATAGTTTTTCACGCTATCCTCATAACAATTCCAAAAATAGAACCAATTGACTAACAAAGAAAATCAACACGTCACAATCTGTTAATCGCCACTAGTAAAGTATACATCCTCTTGTTGCTTTTCTTTATGCAGATTAGAAAATTGGTTTCCTTTTATTAACTGACCCTCTACGGGCTTAATTTTGCACACAGATCCTTCTGTAATGACCTCTTTAACCTTTACATCCTCGTACAATAAGCGAACAAGAAAGCGTGATTGGTAGACATTGGTATGACTCATACGTTACGAAAGTTCGAAGCTGTACGTTACCAGTAATTGGCGAGCAGAAAGCAAATTGGCTATTCTAAATTCAACGTGCACAACCCGTCTTAAAAATTCGAATTGAACCTATACGATCATTGTTCTATATATAGACTGGAATTGTGCGGGTATTAACTTGAATACGCGTTTATAGTGGTATGAATGAACTAACAATAAATACGTACATATGTACGTATGAATGTGTAAAAGAAATGAAAGCTTTATATAAAACTGAGGAATGAAAAATGATAAAAGAATACGAAGAATTAAATAAATTAACTGAATCCCTTAAACTACCGTATATTTTTTTCGAAATAAAGGGTTAAACCAATTGTTTCTCGAAATACTTGATACCTACCGTACTCATTTTGTGTATTTTCATCCGAAGGCAAAATAGAATTACGCAAAAAGCATCCGTTCTCTTGCTGCTCTTTCATAAAGCTCCTTTGCCGCTCGGCCCTTTCGCGTCTTCTTCTCAACGCAGGCGTCACACCAGCTTCATTAGCTAAGCGATAGAAGCAAAAACCAAAAAAGAAAACAAAACACAATGTATTAAAAATCAAAATTAAACTCAGTTAAAAACAAAATTGAAAAGCGTTAAAATAAATGCAAAAGCGAAATAAATAAAAAGGAATATCCGAATATAAGAATTTGAAGTTAAAATCGAAGCAAAATGCTTACCTATATTGGAATCCTTATAACTCCCGTTAAGATTTAAGTTATTTATATCCGAAGATTGGGAACTTGATGATTCATCGTCGTCCTCTTCGTTGGTCTGGTTTAAATTGTTCTTATTGTTGTTGGTGTTCAACGCTGAATGTACGGGGGTATTCCCTGTCGAATGTCTCCTGCTTTTTCGTCTTTCAACGGATTCCACGCCGGATTTTCTGCTCCTCAATGTTTTCCTGATGCTCTCATCTAGATGCCTGATCGGAGCTCCTTTGTCGTCTTCTCCATCTTCGTATTGAAGCACGGCTTCGTAGATTTGGAATTGTTGCAGAAGATCCAAGTCAGTTCCCGGTTTAGACATATACCTCCTGATAATGGCTTCAATTTCCTGTTCTTCTAAGGCGTCCGCTTGATCGTAATAAGTATCTTGATCGGGTATACCGTTCAGGCATTTATTGATAAGTGTAGTTGCATAAATTAACAATTCCGTATCGGCGGAATCGAAATCCTTCAATAATTTCATTATATTATACCACGGCGCGACACCCTGCGCATAATCCACCGCATGTATTGCTTTGATCAAGAGCATACAATTGGTGTCGGTGTATTCCACGAAGACCAACAGTAATTTTAAAGCGGTCTTCACTACCAATCGAAATTTCGAAGAAATCAGAGTATACAGCCATTGGATTGTCTGATTATGTTCCATGACTCCGTTCATGCCATCTACGTAGAGCATGACTTGACCTAACGCTCTGAGGATGTAGTTTTGGTATTTCTGATCGGCTTCCGAGCCAACTTTGATGAGACATGCTAAGCCGTCGTTCTGGACGAATTCGTGTACTAAGTCCTTGTCCTCTTGGAAGATTTGCTTTAGCGAAAATAAGGATCGTCTAAGCTCGCGGCCTTCGGATGTCAATAATTTTTCTGGAAGGAGAGAAAAGGAAGTCGTTAGTTGTAAATTTGAGCAAAAATTGGCGGTATTTCTTGCACAATTCAAGAGAGCATCTGAAAAGTATAAATTTCAGTATTATTTCAGTAGTTTTGACATCTAATGCAAGAACAACAACCACATACTCTTGAATGATTGAACTTATGGTAAGCTTCGATATGTACTAAATGAGTCTGCTAAGCTCAGTTGCTTTCAAGGAACTACAAGCAATAATTCTTACGCGTATCATCGTTAAATAGACTACGCATGTTATACCCCCAGCAATGATAGCGTACACTACTGTTCAGTGAAGTTCGGTCATACAATAAAAATCTATTATATCACACTGTATACAATTATTAATACATAAAATTAGAAAAATATTAAGCATACACTCTTTTCTAAGGGATTAAAGCCATAAATTATTATGTAAAGTAGAAATATTGCGACAACCACAATAAAGTCCCTTTTATTATCATTCCAAGAATTTCTCGGGAGTACCGATCTTTTGAAACGGGTCGTTTGCGGATTATTAACGAACAATACATTTAGAAAGTATACCGCAGCATCACTCTTGTTTATTTATCACGGGCGTAAAGATATAAATGTGCTTCGTTTTACTGTTAAACGTGTGCTGGTGTGCATCTGTCGTTTTTGCACGAAAGTTTTAAGAAAATTTACTTCAAAATGGCACGTGGCAAACCTACCAGTGTAGAAAAACGTTCACGCATTATTACGCTGTTTGAAGAAGGATATTCGGGGCGATAAATTGCTGAAAAAATAAATATGAGAAGTTCAACAGTAAATGACATCAGAAAGCGATATCGGACAACTGGAACTATAGAAAATCGTGTTCGTCCCGGAGCATCTAGGAAAACAACAAAAGCTGAAGATTTGAAAATTGTATTATTAAGC
>LR737382.1:19183122-19204478 GCA_902655005.2 Marronus borbonicus
GAAGGAAAATTATTTTGCAATACTCCAGAATCATGCAGTGCCATCAGGATTGCGTATAATAGGCCGTAACTTTACATTCATGCATGACAATGACCCAAAACACACTGCGTTAGTGCGTAAGAACTATCTAAAGGAGCAAGAAGAACAGCACATCCTGAAAGTAATGACATGGCCCCCACAAATCCCAGATTTGAACCCTACAGAGTTGTTGTGGGATGAACTGGACAGGAGGATCCGAAAAATATGCCCAACTTCACAAGAACATTTACGGAATATTCTGCAACATGAACGGATTAATATTCCACAATCTATATTAACAAAACTTATCGAAAGAACGCCTAGAATAGTTCGAGCGGTGATTAACAGCAAAGGAGGTTTTTTCGATGAAAAAAAAAATTATGTTCAGTATATTATATTAGGCCAGAATAACTCTTTATTTATTTATTTTTGTCTTTTTCACCTGTGCATACACTAAAATTGCATTTTGTTTTTAGTTTCGTTTGTTTCTGTAACCTTTTCATGTTTTTTACCAACCGACCGAACTTCTCTGAACGGCAGTGTACATCGAACTAGCACTAATTTGGGCCAAACTACGTCGCTACCATGCAATCAATTAATTGGAACAGTTCATCGCCTAGGTATTATACTAAAGTACTGATATTTTGTGAATAAATGTAATACTTTTTAATTTTAGGGCCGAGAGGTAAGTCCATGAAAATCGAATTTATTCGGATAATCTTAACTATCCGTCTTTCTACGAATCAACGGGGATGGAAAACCTTTTTAAAGCTGTGTTAGTTAGTTACTGAACCTTTATCTTTGTATAACATTACGTAAGTGAAATAGCATTGTCCGATAACATATCCATAGTACTGTATATAACGTAAGTACCTACGCAGATTTTACAAAAACACTTGCAACTAACAAACTATGCATGCAGTACAAATGTATGCACACGCATCTGACACTTCCTATGCTAATGTCTACTTAATGTCATAATGCACAAACGCTTTGAACCAACCAAGTCGGCCGTACTTCTCACCTTACACCATGCACCATTCTTTTTCTTTATCATCGCGAACCCATACGTCTCGTTTTACGACGTGAGAACGCTATTTAGCACGAATTATACTTTGTAATCGCGCTAAAGCGAAAGTTTCCGAAGGTGGATGCATGCAGATAACCTATTCGTGTATCCGTAACGATCTTTGAAGTTATACAGTCTGGTAGCTACGTACCATATGCGCTCGGGCTACATTAAAAAGCGATAAAGCCGCAGTTACATATACGGCAGTTCGGTATTGGGTACGACTTCCGTCGTCTTCGATCGTTTTGATTAATATGACGGGTAGAAAGTTGACGGAATTTTTACGAAATAATCCGGAAATTTAGTTAAAAACGAAGCAGGTGTCCTTGCGGTTGTAATAAGGAAGTTTTGTACGTTACTCTTATTGCTCGTTAGCTTCTAGTTACTTGCAAGCTTTAAGTTAATGCCGTACCTTGAAGTTTGACCAAGTAATAAAAGATTAAAAAATCAAAAAATAATAGCAAAGAAATTAATTTTTATCATTCATTATTAAGGAAACTCTCAAACATTTCTCTCGTTTTTTGCATTGAAAACTGCTTGAATATCTCACGGCATCCTTTCGATTAATGTTTTTAGTGTACCGCCTGGGATGTTGTTCCACTCTCGTTGGAGACCCTTCTGTCGAGCTTATTCCACAGTAGCTCAAGAAGCTTGAGATAGGAACTGTACGGTGACCATGTCACCGTGTGTTTATTCGGGCTGCATTCTTTGGATCCTTGTGATGCATAAAAGTGAAATTCTCGCCGATTATTCGCAGCCCAGAAGGAATGGCGTGAGATTCTAATATTCCTTATTATTCCTTCGATTCGGTGTAACATTCTTGTTGAGGAACGCCAAACTGTAGCTGAATTGCCACCGTGTTTTATTGTTGATACAACGCATTGGAAGCATTCTCTCGTTAGCGGACAATCCCACAAACACCCTGCTTTAACCGAACACTTTAAATATTGATTCATCGATCCATAAAACATTTTGCCGCTGCTATACCGTCCAGTTCCGAAGTTCTCGGGCTCACTGCAGCCGTTTCAAATGGTTATTCCGGCGTAGCAATAGTTTACGAGCTGCCACGCGACCGTGTAAATTTCCTTCCGCTAGCCGGCGTTTGACTGAGGATGCTGACTTCGGCGATTGAGTTCACTCACTATTTCTGGTGCAAGTTTCTCCGCGATTTCTTCTACTCATTAATTGCAGTTGGGTTGGCTATTCGTGATGTATCTGGACGGTTACGGTCTTCCAAATGATCTGTTTGTTGATATTGGCGAATCGTATATTTTATTGTCGACGCGCTTCTTCCTATTGATTTATCACGGGGCATTTCGAACACTGTTATTAGCTTAGAGTACCGCTTATCACAATAATATTCAAACAAAAAAAATCGCGTTAAAACATTCTAAAAAGTCAAGCCGGGTAGGGACGAGCCCCCAATAAAGAGAAGGGATGCCATAAAATCTTTACGTGCTTGGTCCCATCGATATGATGTGCAAAAGCAATTGGATATTCCGGGTCATGAAACGCGTAATTAAATTTATTCTTCGTAATATTTTAGGTGTGCGACGATTATGATGGTTGAATGCAATAAAACTTATTAAATTAAGGCATTGTAAAACTTTCTCCTTTGGTCAATCTTCAGAGAACGGTAGTACAAACGTTCAGAACAGATGAAAATTTTACACTGCTATGCTAATTACACATACAAATATTTTATTCCAAACAAATGCAAAAATGTTGAATATCAACTCCATTTACAAATGGAAGAAGCGGAGTTTCCTTATAGTGTTAGAGAAAAGGAGCCGAGCAAACTTCCTGTTAAATCAAGCAAACATTGAGCATTTATTATTTCTCCTTGTGTTGAAAAGGAACATTTGCGGAAAGATCAAATGTCTTTGCCGGGGTACCAGAACATGAAGGTCAGCGAAGGAATATCAAGGCAAACGCACTAGTTCGAGCGGGCTCAAAGACACTCTGCAGGCACTGCATATACAGTAGTAAAAGCGACTACTAAACAATAGAAACATAAGAAATTTCAAAACTAATGGAAGAAGTAGCAATTCCTGAATTGTTAGAGACTTAAGTTCAGAACAGACCCACCAGACAGAGGCAGAAAATCTACTAACAGGACAGTGGATGCTCAGGCAGAAAACGAGCAACCTAGGTCTAACGGAGGAAGCAACATGTAGATTTTACCAGGCGGAAGAGGAAGATGCTGCAACTGCGGCAATCCGAATATCCAAAAGCCGAAACGTAAGATCACACACAAGGCTATTAGGTTTGGTGAAAAAGGCAAAGTTAACGCAATTGATCTAATCATAGACGAACTATAATAGATCTGAAAAGGTAGGATAGGTCAGAAACCACCTTGAACAGCAATCTATTCTAGTCTGAAGGCCAAATATGGTTGGCGATTTCTGAAAGATCAAAGAAACCAACCTTCCTCATTTAATAAAAATTAAATACAACCACGAAGAGATTCTTCGAATTTTAGGAAAACTTGTTGCAACTTTTAATACAATCAAACTATATGATTTGATTGGAAGATATTTTCAGAGAAAAGGCTGATTTGGATTGGCCAAGGTACGAATGTCGATTCTTCTTCAAATCCACTTTCACATAAACTTCACATAAAATTAATAGTCACACTAACACGGATGTTTGACAATGGTATGAAGCAGAAAATTGCTTTCTTGATTAATTTGAGGTTTCCTAATTTAATATTATACCCGGTTTCGCTTATGTGTTGTGCTACACTTGACTTTTCAATTCTTCCATAGCGTTAATGGAGCATATTTTCTTTGAATCTGGTGCTTATCGCCCGTTTCGTTTATCCAATATAAACTTTATCACAGTCATCGGATCCGATTTGATAAATTCCCAAGCTTTCCTTCGTATCAGGCCTAGAAGGTTTCTGTATTTTGCAAACTGAGTGTTGCCCAAAAAAAAAAATAATGGTTCAGAATGACATTATTTTTTTTTATTAATAAAATCAATTCTGATTGTTTTTCAGACAGTTTCTACTTCACCTGCTGGCAAGAAAGAACGTACAGGCCGCTTAGAATCGCGCATCCCACATTCTGCTGACTGCAAACCTCTACACACCTACTCGCATTGGACACATCGAGTAACTGCAGAAACGGTAATAAGATAAGTTAACTGATATATCGATCCGTAATTTAGATTACACGCCTGCTGTACAATCGAATCGCAAGCTCGCAATTCTTTTGTTTAGCGCGGAAGTGAATATCTTTCAGCGGTGCGCGGAGGTTGTATAGAATTCGCGAAGTTCGAAGAAACTAGTACAGATTAACAGTAAACGTAATACATTGGGAATTGTACTGTCCTTCCGTTGTTACGCGTGTCACACGCTGTTCGCGCTTGGAAATAATGCTCCTATTTGCTTAATTAGGTGGACAACAAAATGGTGCACTTTATGCGAGTACCTTAGTAGGTAGAGTTGTATGTAGTGAAGAAGCCGGAAGAAATAAGGACGTATAGCAAATGTGCTTTAAGGAAACTTGAAGTTTATGCACAAACTTTTTGAGGTGTTTATTTAGCGTAGCAATGAATAGACTAACCTGCTGCAAATTAGCACAAAAGAAAGAAATCGTTGTGGAAAAATTGGCAGAAGCATGATCTTGAGGTTAATTCTCTGCCATTAACTGTAAAACCACACATTCAAAATGAATGAATGAATCATTTTACGGAAATTCCAAAAATTATTTAATTTTTTTAAAACTAATTCTTTCAATGTACGAGGTTCGTCACGGTGGAAACAAAAAATAGTCGCAGGGTACAATATATGGTGAATGGTCAATTCCTCTGAAGCCACATTCAGCAACGACAGCTTTTGAAAGTCTCAACTTGTATACCAGGTGCATTGTCGTGGAGCGACACCTTGCGTCAGTTTTCTGCGCTTTTTCACTTTAACAGAATCACTGAGGCGATGCATTAAGGATGAAAAATGTTTTCCTACAGAAGGGGTGAGATTGAACTTCTTGGGAGCCATTAATATGCCATTGCACCGATTCGTGTTTCGACCCAGGATCGAAATGATCGACCCAGGTCTCATCTCGATTGATAATTAAATCTAGCTCGTGTTCACAAAGCGCCAAAAATTGTTCACACGTTTCCATCCCATCTTACAATAACTTTCATAATATCAATGCAATCCTGTAAACTCTTGAAACCGTGGTTTCTGAAACTCCTAATAAAGCTGCTAATTGTCGCTTCTTTAATCTTGCATCCTTCAGTACTAAACACGTGGTTTTTTCAATAATATCGGAAGTGATCACGTTAACAGATCGACCTGGACGGTGATCATCATCCAGTGATTTTTGATCATGACCATTTTAACCATTCGCAAATAGTTGACTTTGAAGCCTGTTCTGCCAGAAGCGAAACCAACTTTAGGGATTTTTGATTAGATATTTTTGCATCAATTGTTTATTGTACGCAGTGTACGTAGGAAAGTACTCGTTTACTGGGCCAATTGTGATAAAAGAAATCGTTACATTTTTTGTTCAGTGTGGTGTCTACCTTGGATTAGCGTTATTTAAAGGGCGATTGATTTAAATACAATAAATAAACTTTACAAGAAGTAAACCATTCAGACGTAGCTTCTAGTTACGCTGATAAAAAGGGATTCATTAAACCAAAGAAATTAATTTTTTTAAGCATATTTCTTTGCTTCAAGGAGATATTTTTTACACTCGAAAAAACACGCTTTTTTAATGAAAGAAATTCTTCTTTTCGATTATTTCTTTAACTCAAAGTACAATTGTTTTCTTTCAAAGAATACATCATTAATATAAATATGGAAATCTCTTTAAACTAAAATTTATTTTCTTCCATTTAAAGAAACATTTACTCTTATTGAAGAAACAAATTTTTGGATGGAATAACTCTTCTTCCTAAATTCAATGTCTTATTGCAAAGAAATAGTTTTTTTTTTAACTAAACAAAAGGTCTGTTTATTTTATGTTTGTTCACGTAACGTACTTGGAATGTGTCTTTTATTTTCAGGATTTGAAACGTTATTGTTGTCGCAGTTACTCTTGATACAATTAGATATTTTTGTCGTTATAAATGTTACGCATGAATCGTGTATTTCAAGACTTTACCACATACTTACATTGTAGTGTTGTGCATTGGTTACTGTTTTTCTCTACGACGAACGAATTGGGACAAATTTGTGTAGAATTATTATTCTTTACAACGAAGTTATTCTTTCATTCAAAGAACGTAGTAATAAGAGAAACATTTCTTTGTGTTTAAGAAACATTTATTTGACTCTATTAAAAACCTACCATTTCTTTGAGGTAAAGTATATTGCTTTGAATGAAAGAAATCAGTATAATACATATGTGTCTTTAAAGTAATCAATTTTTCCCTCGCCACGAGTCAGACTTTACAGGTTAGTACCAATTTGAAAGTCGATTTCGTAGCTTGATACGAATCACTTTTCGTCGGTTTCATTTTATGCAATCGACGTTTCCATTTTATCCTTCTTTCGGTCGCCAAACGAACCATCAAGCGAACGGTTTCTCTATTATGATCACGTAGCCAAGAAGTGAAATGACTACTATCCGTCTAAATTTCGTTGTTATTTTTTTGTTTTGAATACGTGCCCCGAATTCGTATGCTCATCAACGAACACGCGGCAATGTGTACAATTTACAAACATTATGCACTTGAAGTTACTTTCCCACACGTCGCGATGAGATTCTTCGACTTATTTTTCCCGCGTTGGCGCTTTGAAAGCGCTACTTAACTTTTATAAGTAATACTTGATGGCTCCCGCAATTTATTTTCGTGTAGTAGAACGGCATTGTAACGCACACACGTCGGCGGCGATAATTATCGGAGGCAAATTGTCATAACTTCAAGACAGCTCTCTCTCCGTATACCGGGCGACGATATATCAATCTTGCCTGTTTTGCGCGCCTACTACGAGTTCGATCGGTGTTTCTTCTCTATTGCACGCTTCCAGTGCGCTATCTATTCGAGAATGTGTGACATACTTTTTCTTGTATTTAAAATTTGTTTGGAATTTTTGTTGGCGCGATTTCTTGTTTTACGACGCTATCGAATAACAAAAATGTAGGGTAAAGTAAAATGCCGGGCGTGCATTTTTAATTATATATGCGTATTGTATACAGAGAAAGGATGCCAAATATAAGAAAATTTGAAGAAATGTAGGTATTTGTATGCATAATTAAATTGATTATTTTGAGAGACTTTTTTAAGAGAATTACTTTTTTCTCCTTGCACGATTGAACCAGTTATTTGGAAAGCAGCAAAAATTTCAAATTTGGTGGAATATGGTCATTTTCTGAATCTACGATTACGTATGTAAGGTTTGGTGTGTACACTTCGCTAGGCGTGCCTCGCGAACAATTTACCTCGGCTTTGTGGATTGAATAACGAGGCATGTGCGTGGGACAGTTTAGCTTGAGGCAAATTAGGCCAGTTTATTGCAAGGCAACAACTACGATTCAAACTACGTGAAGCACACATCCTGGTGCGTAACCAAAAACCGAGTGGCGTTGATTCGTACGACGCTAACAAAGCGAGACAAATCCACATTTTGCCCGGCAGCCTCCCGAAGCGTGAACGCTACATTATCCAAGGACTCCCAACTGAAGGAAATTTTTGTGTTGAATCATTAGCACACAGGTACCGAAGAAAGATAATTTGACTCGATATATTTCATTACCAAGGAGAAAATCTGGTTCTTCAACCTGGTATTCGATTGGTCAACAATTGGATGCGACAGAAAATCATCAAGTATGGATAATGTAAAGAAATCCATATAAGGCAAACCTTGTTCGTGGGTAAATCACGCAATCTTGGAAGCCTCTGGGGTCTACTAGACTCCATGTTCGTGCGGTGGTGTGTACGTCGCCGAAACAAAACGATCGACCAGCACTCGTGTTACTGGGCACGAGCGTTGTATGCGATTTTTGCGTGTAACCGGGTCCGCGCTGGCTGAGCATAGACTGGAAACTGGGCCATCAAATCCAGTTTAACTCTACTCACACCTTGTTTCACAACCTTCACTATTATAGTGGAAAAATTTGTGAATCTATACAAATCTTTAAACATCCCAAAAATTTAAATCGCGACGATGGCTGCCCCTTACATCATACCTGGAAATCTCGATTGATTAAATATTCTAGCAATCGCCATGGTTCATCGATGTCTAGCCTTTATGCTCCATAACAAGCCCTTCCGCAAACGAATAATTCCCAGTTATAACACTGAAGATGTCCCAAAAGAATGAGGATGAAACGTAGGCAGAAACTTCCAACTTCCAACTTGGAGACCAAGAGTATACTATTACCAGAATATTTTTCAGATTACCCTTGTATATTTGTATCTACACATTGACCATGGACACTAACATGTTATTTTTCAATTAAAATATTGCCTAATACCCACCTTTTTCTACATAGATTAAGTATTAAAGTGGCCAATAATAAATAAGAATTTACAGCGTATCAAAAAACCTGAGAAAAAAAAACAATTTACGTGCAATAATACGTTTCTATCGGGCTTGAGGCACTGCTTGCGCAGCTTATAATTAAATTTCATCCTGTACCATTTCACATAATTGCCTCACTCGAAAGACCTAAGGCTTTAACGTAACACTATATATTACTGGTTTTATTAAGTGTACGTAGTTAACTTCGATTTAGTAGGTACCTAAATCCATTTACGATTTCCTCCTGGCCAAGAAGCTTTTTTTAATCCTCTCTCCGCGGTCGCTTGTATATAGTTTCGGGTTTCGGAAATTCGTTAATCGGCGTCTCCGCTCTCTTTTTTTCTTCGAATGTCATTTACGTAATAATTAAAGGCTATAGGACCCGTCGATTAAATGACATTTCTTTTACGACTTCCTCTCGAAGTCTCGAAGAAGAATGGTTCCTTTTCGGGTTCTTTAACCGTTTAAATGGTTACGGGATCGACACGAACTGAACGCATTCGACTTGAAGAGGAAGAAGTAACGCGCGACCAGTTCCAGTTCAAGTTCATTATCGTTTCTTTTTTTTTTTGTTTTAGTCGCTCGTTTCGTAAATTGGCGAGACCGACTAGATTCGTTATTTACATAATTAATTTGCGTAAGTTTTCGTAACGTCTTTAGATGGAGATCTAATTAGATTAATATATACGGTTTATGTGTTGTTAATCCATGTAGAATAAATTTGTAACAAGGTAGACGCTTGAGAATTTATCGTAAAGCAAATAAAGCAACGGGATATCAATGGGGGAACTTTTCCATTTTACAGAAGAGACTGAACGGCCTTATGTACCAATATTCTTGAAAATAATTGTGCGAATATAGGTTTTCTTTTAAATATCTCATTTGAATTTAATTTTTTCTTCTCTCGCTTTTATACTACGCTTTATATACGCTTTGTTCTGGATACTCTTGCTTAATTTCATTCTAACGTTCGGGATACGATTTTCCGCCTAATCTACATACCAACCCGTTAGAATTAATCGTCGACGATAAATTCGAAATTAATTTGTCAGTTTTCTCGTTCTCACACTTATTAAATTGACGAACGCGCAGTTATATCAGGAAATCCAGCCAATTAGCTGGCCGCTATTCAAACAAATTTGCCACGAACTAATTTCACTCGTAAATCTGTCAGGTTCACGCTGATATATTCTTGGAAATTTATGTAACATCGGAATCATAATTCTCGTTATGATTTTCTATTTCATATTAGAGCCCGGACTTAATTTTACGGCTACAAAAAAGATCCAACTATTTTCCCAGGCTTGCTACTGATCTTTGGAATGAATGGGACATAGTTTAAATTTCTTTGTGGTTTTTTCGAAGAAGCAGGTAGAATGGATGGAAACGGATAAATAAGACGCCTTAATTTGTAATTTTAATCCATTATTTATGTACTGGAGCTGATCTAAAAAATTATCGATTTATCTTAATAAAATAGCTCGCACTGTAAAAGTATTTTTTTTTTCAATAGTTTGTGAAATTAACAACACCTTAAAGAATCGAAATCCTTATGACGATTGGATATAGTGATAAGCAACGTTGCTGTTTATTCAACAACGTTCATCCGGAGCGAACTTCTATAGCCCAATGAACGGATTCGAGATTTATTGCTAAATTTGGGGTGATGTTAAACATATCCCTAAAGCCAGCACCCTCAAATCAACCACTAATGAAGAGCGATTTCTTTCGACTCCTTTCTGTGGGATCACTTGAAAACAAAAGTATACAAGGAAAAATCTCAAAGCTGCGAAATACAAGCCATATTGGGCTTCAGGATATTATTCGCAATTTTTGGGAACGTCTGGTTTATAAAATTTTGTTCAAAAGTTTATATTTGCAGAGATATTAAACTAATGGGTTATTTTTACCGAACCCGGTATAATTTGCCATTTCATCAAATTGTTTCATTAACCTGTAAAACTTGGAAACATTTTGATTTTTCACAGAAAGAGTTCAAATTTTGTCAAATCGACGCATTCAATTCAGAATTGGCAAATTAATATTTTGGAATATTAAAAAATATGCTTTTATATTATTTCCCACCAGAATACTTAACCCGCTACCGTTTAGAAAAGGATTTAGACAAATTGGCTTCATACCTGCAAAAATAACAAACTGCTCCATGCGAGCAATTCTCACTGAGCGCCACCAACAACTCAGAATCCCTGTGTGCGATAGACTTGCACGGAACTATAGGCACCTCCTTCGAAGACACCCCATCTTCAGCATCTTCGAACAGCAACGATTGTTCCCCCGAAGACGTCGAACAATTAGAATCGCGCAAGGAATCGAAGTCCGATAGAGTCTCTTCGGTGAAGAAGGAACTCGAGGACAGGCTGGCGGTCTCCTCCGAGCCTAATTTCTCCACTCTGAATCGGAACGCTTCCTCCGAGTTATTTTTAAAGTTGCATTCGACGTAATGCAGCCAAAATAACGAGGTTCTCGTCTCTAGCGAGTTCAACCACTGCGTGAGGAGATCCGGCGCTCCGTTGTTGTGCGTATTGTTACCGTTGTTATCGTTACCGTCGTTGGTAGCACTGTTGTTGAAGGCATTCGAATTGTATTTCCCGCTCGGGCAGCAGGTTTCAAGGAGTAACGTTTCTGTACCCATAATTGTTCGTTTTTTAATGTCTTTTTTATGTCTGTTCGATTACATAACACTTAGCACTTCTTTTTTATTCGCCTCTTTTAGGAGAAAGTGTTTATTTTGCTTTAAAATGGTGATGTTTAACAAGCAAACATATAACGTAAATAATGTGATCCTTCAAAAAAGGTTTTTGTACAAGTATTGTATATGTAACGTGCGAGTAAATAAAATTGAAAATTACGTTAACTTTGGTTTGTTAAGTTTTCAACTTACTCTGTATCGGCGACGTAGTTCTTGCTCTCATTTTTAACTTTAAGAATAATAGAATTGGATGTACAATGAACTACAAGCGATAGCAATAAGAAAGTCAAAATAATTGTATGTAAAATGTCTAAAATAAATCAGGTACTTTCGGTGAGTGTACCTTCTACATTAAAACAGCCTTGCAATTGGAACGCAATAAATTTTCAATCAAAAATTCAATTGAACAGTCTTTGAAAGTTATTTTTGGAAGACCAAAAAACCTTGCTCTATAATGGTCGATTAACTTGTTTTGCATCTAACAAAGAAGTAGAACACATACATTATCAAGCAATTTGCCCAAACAAGACTGTTGTTTAAAATGTATAATAATACTTGACGCGTCACGCAACTGTTTAATGGATTTGAAAAAATTCTGAAAACATTTGCCCAACGGGAACGGTTGCGCCACAGAAACAAGTACCTTTTTTTTTGTCAAATTCAGCTTGATTTCTCAACGAAGTCTCCTTGTGTAAACTTATACACTGTTCCCAGCGACGTTCTCATCTCTTTAATCCGTTCAAAATAGTATTTGGCATCTTGTTCTGTAAATAAGCGTTTACGAATGTATTCGTTCGATGAAAATGTCTGCCGCAGAGCAACGGGAAACAGGAAAAAATTGCCGAAAGTCGAATCTGGTGAGTAATTCGTGAATTTTTGCCATGGCGATAGTCGATTAACACAATTTAATGACTATCCCAAAAAAGAAAACAGTGCCCATAATTTTTTTGGCGTGCCCAAAATTCGACGCCCAAACTTCGATTTATTTCATTTAAACTGTTTGAACAGGGAATGGAAATATTCATTCTAATACGTTGGATACGCGCAGTTAGCTTTTGCATGTCCAAATGTTCAGGTTAGATATGATAAATGTTTTATTGAAATGTCCGCAGCCTCTTTTATATCCAACCTTAGTTCGACAGTCGTTTACTAACGCCATTTGATGAACTTTTCCAATGTTATCGGAAGCGGTTGCTCTACGCCCACGTTTAAATTCAGCTACCCAAAACTTCACTATGGCAAATGATGGTGCAGAGTTTAGCTAAACAGCTTCCATTTTGGCCTGAATTTGCCGTTTCCAAATCAAAAATTTAATGATGGTTCGATAATCGATTTACCGCGTCTAACAAGGCTAACACCAAAATACTTCTAGCAAGTAGCGCTTAATGTTGAGATCAAATTTTGCACACCACCCTCGTGCAGTATATGGATTGCATAGATTAATAAAAACCTCGTTTACGCAAATTTTTTGATTATGTATGGATCTTAATGTTTGTAATGTGTAGGAGACCCAGCTCTTCTTTGCTAGATCCCATATTTGATGAACCGTACAGATAACACAGTTGAACAATTTTTGAACAAAATTACGCAACATCTCGTTGAGCGAATTGCTTGATAATATATGGGCCCTGTAAGGTTTGACTCCATCTTGGAACTGTTTCTGGCCAGATTTATCTAAATTTTTGTTCAAGAGGTCGGTCAAAATTTAGCAAGCAAGCGTTAGTCTGATTAGCAAAATACAAGTTGAGGCTTTATTTTCTTACTAGCTATCAACTTCAACGTCATATGATCATCATCAGGCTAATAGCAATTGAAATAAGTTGAAAGACTCTTAAACCTTTTAAACAATTCTTTTGAATTGTTTAAAAGGCGAGGCAACTTATCCACTCACGCGGACGCTTACTGGTCGTCGTTTCTTTTAATTAATTTAAAAAAATTCAGGCGACTTGCGGGATCAGCAGCAACTCTTGTATCCAGTTTCTTTAATATAAACCTTTGCTTTTTTGGGAAACTAATAAGTTTGTCGCATATCTGTTTATTATTTAGACAAAAATGTTACATTTACGGGCAGTGAAACTGACTCTGAAACAACTTTCTCAACTATGTTCATTTTGTGAACAAAGTTGAGACGGGTGCCTTCCATGACCAAATTTTAGTCTCGCGATTGTTGTTCGGTAATAAGGTGGTAGACTGCATACAATCTATATTTTCTTAATCTTTCTAAATTTAAATATAAAGTCGTGCTAGCTCGTTAAACTTCGATTACTTCTTAAATAAATATTAGGATAAATTTGGTCATAGCAGAAAAGAAACCCTTACAATGACATGATCCTCATCCAAAATGCGACTGATATTCACCAACACCGGCTCATCATAAAACCACCAAACAATATAATCAGAAACAATAAAGCAACGACCAAGAACCTTTTTAACGAAATACCGCACTCAGCAAAAACTTGACACAGTTAAGCACAATACGTACACCTGCAGAAAATTTATTACCTAACTCCTTTATTAAACGCCAAACCGCAGAAAGGATAAAAGCCTAACATCACAGTATTCGATAACAAGTTATGTCGCTAACCGATATTTATTACTATTATCACATTTCGCGAGATTTGACCGCCTTCCGCGTTCATTTTAATTATTATATTATCGGTTAAGCAAGGCACCTGATGCTGCTCAAGAGGTGAACCCAGCCATAAGGTATGGGTAACCTACTGACCGCGAGCATTCACTGACGATACTAGAGTTCGAACACGTCGATCTGCTGCACATCGTAACGTATGAAATGTGTGTAAGTATGCAAAGGAGATAACTAAGGATGTACATATGTATGCTGCTGGATCGATGGGAGTTTGAGAAGTCGTCGGTTGACGTTTGGTAGGGATTTATTGGCAGTATTTGTAATGGTTCTTTGAAGCCGCGAGATATTCGACGTGCTGGAATTTCGTGAAATATCATTGTTCGAGGCTATTTGAGTGATTAAGTTACAATTTCGGGTTTTTAATAAGTTACTATAACTCTCGAATTGGAAGGATTTGTAAATCGTGTCAATTAGTCCATCAAATTGATTAAGAGTAATGACGTTTTTATGAACATCCGAAGTTCTTTTAAAACCGAATAATGTGAAATAAAGTCTAACATCAAAAAATTATTAAGTACGTTAGATTGGCGTCAAATATAAAATTTATATTGGTACCACAGAGCCATGGATTGGTACAGACAAGTATATAGACAAGATGCTCCAAATATGATGTACACTGCCGTTCAGAGAAGTTCGGTCGGTTGGTAAAAAACATGAAAAGGTTACAGAAACAAACGAAACTAAAAACAAAATGCCATTTTATTGTACGTACACGTAAAAAAGACAAAAATAAATAAATAAAAAGTTATCCTGGCCTAATATAACATACTGAACATTATATTTTTTTTTTCATCGAAAAAACCTCCTTTGCTGTTAATCACCACTCGAACTATTCTGGGCATTCTTTCGATAAGTTTTGTTAAAACAGATTGTGGAATATTAATCCTTTCATGTTGCAGAATATTCCGTAAATGTTCTTGTGAAGTTGGGCATATTTTTCGGATCCTCCTGTCCAGTTCATCCCACAACAAGTCTATCGGGTTCAAATCTGGGCTTTGCGGGCGCCATGTCATTACTTTCAGGGTGTGCTGTTCTTCTTGCTCCTTTAGATAGTTCTTACACACTAACGCAGTGTGTTTTGGGTCGTTGTCATGTATGAATGTAAAGTTACGGCCTATTATACGCAATCCTGATGGCACTGCATGATTCTGGAGTATTGCAAAATAATTTTCCTTCCTCATTACACCCTGCACCCTGCATAAATCTCCCGTCCCAGCAAAGGAGAAACATCCCCACATTAACACAGAACTACGCCCTGGCTTTACTGTAGGCACAATGCAGTCCGGGATGACTTTTCGGTTTTAGATCTTCGGACATAAACTCGTCGATTTTGCTCAAAAACCTCAAACTTTGACTCGTCACTCCAAAGCACGTGTTTCCAATCTAGCGACCAATCTAGATAAGAACGGGCCTACTGTAGCCGTTTTGCTCTGCTGCCCCGACGTAATAAGGGTTTTCGAATGGCAATGCGTCCATGAAGGTCCGCTTTTCAGGTCAGCTTTTGTTGTTTTCCTAGATGCTGCAGGGCGAAGACGATTTTCTATAGTTCCAGTTGTCCGATATCGCTTTATGATGTCATTTACTGTTGAACTTCTCGTATTTATTTTTTCAGCAATTTGTTGTCCTTCTTCACACAGCGTAAGAATGCGCGAACGTTTTTCTACACTGGTAGGCTTGCCACGTGCCATTTTGAAGTAAATTTTCTTAAAACTTTCGCGCAAAAACGACAGATGCACACCAACACACGTTTAACAGTAAAACGAAGCAAATTTATATCTTTACGCCTGTGATAAATAAACAAGAATGATACTGCGGTATATTTCCTAAATGCATTGTTCGTTAATAATCCCCAAACGACCCGTTTCGAAAGATCGGTACTTCCGAGAAATTCTTGGAATGATAATAAAAGGGACTTTATTGTGGTTGTCGCAATATTTCTACTTTACATAATAATTTATGGCTTTAATCCCTTAGAAAAGAGTGTACGCTTAATATTTTTCTAATTTTATGTATTAATAATTGTTTACAGTGTGATATAATAGAATTTTATTTGTATGACCGAACTTCACTGAATGGCAGTGTACGTTAAATAAACGATAAACAGGCTTTCGCGTAGGGATGCACATTTTAGAGTTTTTAATTTTAAAAGAGTTTATGTAGTAATTTTTGTGTACGATGCATTACAGCATTTAGTACTTTTTCAAACTTTATTGTCCATTTTACTAAAATGGAACCAATAGCAGGTCTTCAAATTGTTAAGTAGTAAAGATAAGTAAATATAACTTCAGATGCATTTCTCAAATATTCCAAAAATTAAGTATTGATGGTTACTTTTTTTTATTATTTCTGGTTTCAGGAGGGTAACAAAAGAAAAGTTTTTTGCGTTTTTTCCTTTTCTTACTGCGACGTTTCGTTGAACATGTCAATTTTATTAAGTATTCACCTAACAACTGGTTTTTGATAATCAATTAAACACGCAACTTACCTAAATGAATACTTTTGCCTGCATGTTCAACGAAACGTCGCAATGAAGAAAAGAAAGAAGAAGAAACGTAAACATTCTTTTTTGTTTCCCTCCTTGTAACAAATGACTTGAAACCCAAATGAAGAAAACAACCACCAATACTTAAATAATTACACCAAGGTCAAAAAAAAGCATAACAAGATCAAAAAATTAGCAGTAAAGAATAAATGTTCTTTGATAAAAGAATCTTATTAGAAATAGTTTCAAAATCGAACAGGGAAATATATGAAGTGAACGAGTCAAACAGATGAATTATTCAAATTGCCTTGTGTGTTGAAAGCATTTTTTTCTTCCTATTTTGTTTTTGTACAGTTTGATCTAAATTAGTGGGTCCCTGCTGGTTCTGAAGTCAATAATAAGTCACAATGTTTCTATTGAAGATACACGTTTCTAATCTAATATTTGCAGTAGGCAAATATTAGACTAGGTTAATGTACTTGTAAATAATTTTAAAATGTTAGGTTTATTGGTAATTCATTCTTCGAACATTGTAGTTTTATCTTCTAAGAAAGTCTGGAAATACGACGAAATATTGAAAACTAAATACTGAAAAATATGTTGGAGGTTTCATAAAAAATAAGTAAATGTTGATTTTTCTTACTAGAAGAGATTCGTAAAAATGATAAAAATAATGGCAAAAACAATAACAAATAGGGGGGAGAAGAAAAAGAAATAGATAAGGGAACAGCTCAAAGTACCAAAGCAGAAGGGATACTGAAAATAAAAGAATGCATTTATTAGTTATTTAGTTAAACAAGTATTAATTGAAGGAAAATGAGTAGCAAGAAGTCGAGGCCGCAAAACGAAAGATGGGACAGGAAAACAATGGTGGACCATTAAATTGAATCACTATGTATTAGTATGTTAAATAAGCGATCTTAGTTTAAACTTTTTCAATTTTTTTCACGGAATTCTTTAGTTATTTTATAAATATAACAGTAGTGCTATTGGATCTCTAATACTAATTTTTCAGGGAGGCTCCAAAGAAGATATCTAACAGTGTAAGGTTTCCGTCGCAAAATATATTTACCTGTTGTTAACATACAATTTAGGCCACTCTATACGTAAAAAAATAATAAAAACTTCAAGTTAGTTTGAAGCCCTCCGCAAAAAGCTTATTTAAAATAAATTTTAGGGAAGTTAGTTAAACTAAGCTAAACAGAACACATCAGAAAATGCCTAGAAACAATAACCAAAAAATATAATGCTAAGATAGCTTAGCTTCCTCATGGTATTAATGGAATAATTCACGGAAAACGCAACAAAAGGAGAGAAAAAAATTACACTAACACACGAACATGTTTCTGCCTACCCGGCGTCATCAGCGTGATTTCGAGAGTATTTTTTACCTCTACCTTCTATCGCTGTTGCCTCACAGTTAATGCCACAACTTTTAAAACGACAAACTCGACATTTCTTGGCGCCCTCTAGTGCCAAAGAAACGCATGCCTGCCATTCAGGAAGTAGCGACATAAACCGGGTACTGTTCCCCAAACCATCCCTCGAGCAGTTCTCTGACTGCTAAACACGAGATGGCGACGCAGGTAGCGCTTTGGGAAACCACTGTGAGGCAACAGCGATAGAAGGTAGAGATAAAAAATTACTCTCGAAACCACGCTGATGACGCCGGGTAGGGAGAAGCATGTCCGTGTGTTAGTGTAATTTTTGCCGTGAATTATTCCATTAATACCATGAGGAAGCTAAGCTATCTTGGCATTATATTTTTTGGTTAAAGCTAAACGTTTATATTCAGTTAGTATAGTGTATGGAATCGCCTAGATATCTTTACAGTGGTTCCAGACTTTTTGCTAACTCTGTATAGGTAGATACATTTATTTATTCAATGTTGCAGTATAGTGCGTAGAACACGTCAACTTAAGTAAATAAAATAAAATATATAAAGAGTATATAATAAAATATATAAAACAAGCATACAGTGTAAAGACACGCTAGTCAAACAAGCAAAAATAAATTACTGCAAAGGAGTAAAATCGTCAAATGCTAAATTCCACAGATAGAGTTTTTTTTTAAATTCGCCGAGTGTGTATATAACATTTTTCCATAGCTCTTGGCAAAGTGTTTAAGGTAGTTGGTAGTTTGTGGAGGAAAAAGATGAACCGCCAAAAACAACCACTGATAATTACTTAGCAGTTTAAGTCTTAAGTTGGTGTTTAACTTAAAATTTTATATCAACACCTCTGGCTACCAAACCGAAATTTATCAATTTAAAGTTCAAATAAAACATCTGGTTGCAGTACAAACCCAACAGTAAATGTTTTCACATATCTTATTATTATAGCCATTCCACAACTTTCAATAATAAAAAAAAAACGACAAATCCACTGCAAACTTAAAAGTACATAATTTGAAAGGGATCACATTAAAAACATATGTATGTTAAATTGTAGATAACGTCGGTATCTACATATTCAAATTTACATGTCTTATTTTGACGCATTAGGAATGTAAATGAAACAAAATTATAAACTTCCTGGATGAGTAGATTTAAAAATTATTTCTTGGGAGTGGCAGGAAGTGATAAGTAATAAAAAAACGGTTCACAAACGTTTGGATTTCTTTGAAATCATCCTCGTGGCTTACCGGCGAATAAAAAATATATCTAAAACCAACTTGATCTACAGGGAAATCGTTGTTATAAAACAGGATTCAAGTCAATACGAGAGTAGTCTGGAAAGTTTCACACAGAAACAAGTATCTTTTTTGGCAAATTTCTCCTTTAAGTCTATACACCTTTCTTAGCGATATTTCCATATTTTTAATCCGCCCAAGTAGTAGTCGGCATCAAGTTCTGCAAGATAGACATTTACAAATGTGATGGTCTCCTCATTCGATGAGAAGGCCTTTATCCTTCAAGTGAAACTTAAGGAAATAGAATCGCTAGGAGTCAGATCTGCTGAATAGGGTGGATGGCCTATTAATGGTCTACTAAATCTGGCTACTGTTTTCCTGTCTTCAGGATAGTTAATCAACACAACTCCACGACTAACCCAAAAAACAGTCGCCATCACTTTCCCGGCCGCAGCTTTAGAGTTCACTATTCCCGCTACGCCTTGGCTTCAGTAGTGTTTCCAAGTTTCATCTACAGTTATTAATCGACGCCAAAACGACTTATTTGGCTTAAACTGCTTCAACAAGGTTATGGAAATGTTCATTGAAATGCGTTTTTTTATCTTGAGGAGAGCGAGCGCGGCACCGAATGCACGGTTAGCTTTTTCATGCCTAAATCAGCAGTTAATATATGATAAACCCTGCCCTTGCTGTAGGTCTAAACTTAATTCGACGGTCGTCTAGCACCATTCGATGAACTTTTCCGATGTTATCGGCAATGGTTGCAATTCCTGGCCGTCCGAAACATTCATTCGTCGATCCGTAAATGCAAGAACTTAATCACGGCTCCATATTCGATTTTCATCATGAGGCTTCCAGAGTACCCTCGTACATGCGCCAAACTTTAAATTCATATATTTTCTAATTACATCTCAAAAAAATACAGGAATAAAACTAAATTTGGACTAATATTCTTCGCAAATGTTTCGCCAACTTTTAGTTTCATATATTTATCACTTGCTTGTAATCCACTTAGCAAGTAAAAGTGGTTGTAAATGTACGCTGCTTTCACTTTGTATTTTGTTAATACATACATCTGTACATTAATGTAATGTATATCTGTACTCTTACCAACTGTTATGGAATGTTCTTTTTTTTATTTTGTGGGAATTATAAGAGAGGAATGGTCTAATAATTATCTAAATAAAAAAATCCATGAAATTTAGCCTGTTTATAAATAATTTCATTTTGGAAAATTCATCAATAAATAAAACTACGCTGTATGTTACAAGCTCCAATTACTCCTGGTATGTTGTTAATTTGTTTATTATACATTGTTTACTATACCTACTTTCTTAATTTGTTGTTAACATTTGAACGTTACCAAAATAAGGCGAGATTGTTTTGTTTTCTTTAAAAATTCCGTGCATTTATGCAAATAGGTCTATAAAAAAGAAGATCTATGGCTTCAAAACCTTGCTCTTAATAGCATGTGAAATTCGGTAAACACATCAAATTTTATTTACATAAATATGTACAGTACAGAGTGTTCTTTGAAATTTAGTCAATAGTTGCCTCCAATGAAACACTGTAGAGGGTGGTTTTATTTTCAATATTTCTCCGCAAACCCTATCCTAGGGATTGGATATTAAAAGCTACTGCGATCTTTTTGAGAGCCAGCAATAACGAAGACATTAGCTAAAATATGAGGAAAAATACCGATATACGTACACTGCCGTTCAGTGAAGTTCGGTCATACAATAAAAATCTATTATATCACACTGTATACAATTATTAATACATAAAATTAGAAAAATATTAAGCAGACACTCTTTTCTAAGGGATTAAAGCCATAAATTATTATGTAAAGTAGAAATATTGCGACGACCACAATAAAGTCCCTTTTATTATCATTCCAAGAATTTCTCGGAAGCACCGATCTTTTGAAACGGGTCGTTTGGGGATTATTAACGAACAATACATTTAGGAAATATACCGCAGTATCATTCTTGTTTATTTATCACGGGCGTAAAGATATAAATTTGCTTCATTTTACTGTTAAACGTGTGTTGGTGTGCATCTGTCGCTTTTGCGCGAAAGTTTTAAGAAAATTTACTTCAAAATGGCACGTGGCAAGTCTACCAATGTAAAAAAACGTTCACGCATTATTACGCTGTTCGAAGAAGGATATTCGGGGCGACAAATTGCTGAAAAAATAAATATGAGAAGTTCCACAGTAAATGACATCATAAAGCGATATCGGACAACTGGAACTATAGAAAATCGTGTTCATCTCGGAGCATCTAGGAAAACAACAAAAGCTGAAGATTTGAGAATTGTATT
>LR737382.1:19244403-19261330 GCA_902655005.2 Marronus borbonicus
TGCCTAGAATAGTTCGAGCGGTGATTAACAGCAAAGAAGGTTTTTTCGATGAAAAGAAAATATAGTGTTCAGTATGTTGTATTAGGCCAGAATAACCTTTTATTTATTTATTTTTGTCTTTTTTACCTGTACATACAATAAAATTGCATTTTGTTTTTAGTTTCGTTTGTTTCTGTAACCTTTTCATGTTTTTTACTAACCGACCGAACTTCTCTGAACGGCAGTGTACACATAATTGTAAATGAAACCTATAATAATTAGCTCGAGACGAATTTGAATTATGTGTATGTTACTATCATTTAAAGGGTAAACCTTCTTTTTATAATTTTAATGAACATACTCGCAGTGAAATGTTCTACAAAAAAATTTAGAAATTATGATTTTCCAAATTATACAGATGAAATTTAGGGTCGTGGAATTCGTGAGCGCCTCTAAAACACTCTTTCCGCAACTTAGAGTTGGTTTGTTCCAATACATAAACACTATCAGCTACTTCTGATCAAAAAATCGACTCAGACTTTAAATTCCAATTGGAATTCTTGAATTAACGCCTTTGGATTAGAGATTTACTCGACACAATTTGTCTATACGGCGGATAGACACAAAGTCAAATTTAAAAATATATTGATGTCCAAACTATTCATTTTTGATGTACCTGCAGCTATAGATTCTATGCTTTTTGATGACGTTTGATACTTACACTGAGTCTTGTTGTTGAACGATTTTCGACGATTTAAAAAATGTAAAAATAGAATATAGAAGAAGTTTTCGTCCGTTCTCACCACTACTGCCATTGGCTGGACTTCTTCCAAGTTCTACCACCCACGATCTAGAGGTAACAGGCCAGAAAAAGGAATTTTGTTTTAGAAACCACAGAGGAAACTTTACTTCAGAGAGGTCGAAAACCTCCGAGACGTTAGTTGTAACATTACAGTAGATTTCTAGACAAAATTTAATAAATACACTGATGAGAAACCTTTTTCAGGATGCAGTGGCTTCTGCGTCTTGACATAAGCATGGTATGTTTCTGGATAAAATCATTATGGTGAAATCAAGCTTCGTCTAAGATTTGTCAAGGGTATTATCAACATTTATATGATTTTCCCACCAAATACAGCATTGTACTTTCGGTTCTTGTTCAATAGGCTTGAACCTTGCACAATACGAATTTTTCGAGATCTTTACTAAGAACATGCCGACAAGTACTATACGACAAATTAATTTCCTATGAAAGCTTTCTAATCGACTTTTTATGTAAATGATCTATCCCCACAGTTCCTCAAAATTTAGTAACACAACGAAGACGAAATTCATCCATAATTGCAGCTAGCATAAGACCATTCTCCCTTTTCCTGCTTTCGTCCATTAGAAAAATAGCTTTCAATTATACATGTTTGGAAACAAGCTTTAAAAATGAAAATTAATAAGATACGTCCCTAAACCTGTCAATAAATGTCGAACGTAGTTTGTGGTTTCAATAATTTGAAAGAAACGCGGCGCTCTCGATTAAGAAATTAATTATTTTCAATGTTAACATTAACTAGTACAATTATTACATCATTTGTGTACCGCTTCAATTTTGTCGACAATGTTTTCTTCAACATAAGCTTCTGCCAAAATGGAGCCTTTCCAACCACCGTGACTTGGCGTTTTAGCTGCTTTAAGTCCGCCGAAAGCTACCAAAGTCTGGTAAATTTAAATACTGTGCGATTTCGTTATTACTACAAACTGCAAGCTACTGGTTTGGTACAATATCATAAGATTAATCGAGAGGGTATGCCATTATCTAAAGGTCTCAATGCAACATTTCTTTCCGTTGTCACTAGGACATCTGATTTTAACAAAATAATTCGGAGAGCGATGTTGTTACTTTAAAGTATGATTGTAGAAAAATTAATTTACTTTTAAGCATCTCTTAAGGCATATTGAATTTTTTTAAGGTAGTTTCCGGTGTGTCTACATAATGCATAAATATGAACAACTGTCCCTCAAAGTAACATCATCACTTGCTACTTTCACGCGTTAAAGCCATGTTAATTTTCATTAGACACCACACAAATTAGATTGCCGTGTTCACGTATAATTTATAATATTTTTAATACTTGCCAATATTTTAAATAAAATTTTAATATGGCCTTCGATTTACGCAACTTTGATAGAAGCACATGTTAAGAAACTCTGGTGACATTATCTGGTGCCTTTATACCGCAATCTATTGGCCACTAAGAAATGATTCGAATGGTTTTTGCAATATTTATTACCATTTACTTACTTATTTACAAAACTAAGGATTGCTACCGAAGAGGTTAAATAAAATCGTTCCAACAACTCTTTTCCATTCCAAAAACTAAATTTAACGTAAACAATCAAAGCTGAAAGCTAATCGCTTCATATTCTAGACATCGGAGATCTCATACGTAAACACGCAATGCATTAACAATGAAGAATATGCACCTGTTCAAATGGTTCAAAATTCACCAGCCATAACAGGAAAACATACAGAGAGAAAGACGAAAGTCGAGAGTCTAGAATTATCGAAACGGAAGAGTTTCAAGTTCTCAAAAAAAAAGAGACAACCGCCGCGTTTTATTCACTTCGAATTACTTTCAATTCAAAAGCATTAAGTAAAACAATACACCGTAAATCGTCGCGCAATACCCTCCTTTACTCCATTTTAATCTCCTTATACCGGGCCCCGGTAATTGTACACCTCGAACCAAGTTCCATTCATCTAATTTCCATTCTAATGTACGGCGTATAGGAGGAAGAACAACGGAGTTCGTTTACCTTTCCGATGGTGGTTACCTCCATCGTTTTAGCTTTTATTTAACTTCGAGTATCGGCGTTTTAATGAAGTGTCCCCAGACGAATTCGTACGGCGTGTACGGTTGGTTACCGCATCATATTGTTGCCGTACTTAATAATTCGAAGTGAAATTGATTGAATGCTTGTTTAGTCTGGTTTGTTTGTTTAGTTCATTTCGTTTATTTAGTTTCGAGACGTTACCGCAGAATTTACGACCTTATTGTTGATGTACGAAGATGAATTTAAGCGGCTATGACATCATAGAATATGTTAAAATAAAATTAGATAAATTTAAAGCAAAAGAAATAGACAGCAGAAAATGGCTAAAAGTAAATGGTTGGTTTTTTAGAATCGTTACGCGAAATATACGACAATTAAAAGAAAAGGTTCTTGCTTGTAGCACAAAATCCAAACAACGAACACCTGTTTGGATTTTGTGCTACACCAATTGCTAAATCCATCAAAGATGAGTGGCTAAGTGGAGCTTTTCCCCTGTTCAGTAATCAATTGTTTTTCATATTCAATCACTAACTAAGGAACATAAATTTTCGTTTGTTTAAGTTCCTTTTAATTTGGCTAAAAACAAGTATCAAAATGAAGTTAAAGAAAGCACCAAAATTGGATATCCTGAAAATATTGAAAACGTGTTGGTATCTCCAAAACACTCTGTATCTAAGTAATAGATAATGAGGTAAATGGAAAAAAGATGGACGAAACCTCACAAAACTCTTTATTAACTTATAGTCGCTTTTTTAGGTGTACACAGTGCATTTCCGATAACACTGGCCAATACATAACAGCCATTTTGCATTACATGTCTCACTGTAGTGAATTGCTTAAATAACGTTAGCTGTAGCTTTGATTGATACAACGCTAACTGGGATTTCCAGCTACTAAAGCCGCGTGTAGCTGCAACTGGTAGCTATTTATTAAAGAGTTTTGTGAGATTTGAGCCATTTCGCTCATTAAATCATATAAAAATTGTGACCAAGTACACGTTGGTCAAACCGAAAGCTCAATGAAAATTCAATACAAATCGCATTTGGTTCATCATAAATTTAGAACAAACGTTTACAAAAATAAACACATTCTAATTAATTCAGTTTCAGAATCCCTAAATTGCAGCCCTTATTATTCTGTTAAACCAGGCATGAAGACGGTCAGTATGGATTAGCGCCGTAGTCGAATATGGTTGCAGGTCCAATTTTAATGAAGTGTTGTGGCCAGGATAATAGCAAACTGCTTCAAGTTTTACTTAAATTCATTTATGAGAACAATCTCCTAATGAGTGCTTATTTGAGTCCAAATATCCACACCTTATAATTGAACGTGCCCGGAAGATTCGGAAGGCAACCTCATGATCCGATAATATTTGAACCGATCTAGTTCTAATTCTAAGCAAACCCGTTTATTATACGAGAAAACGTAAAATTACCATTCTAGGAACTGTAATTTACAACGATAAAATATAATTACATTGTTTAGTAGTCGCCTCACTTCTTATATAACTATCTTTTAATCTCTTAACGTAGTTGGTATTCATGAACTGTAGAATTAAATTTATATACGTACATGTGTATGTTGATCGCTAGGCATTTTTGTCGATTCCAGGCAACAAAAATTCAAATGAAAGCGTGTGCAGTGGCCAATGAATTATATTACCAACGTTACATAATTTTAAGTGGATTTTCAAGGTAAACGCTACCATCAGAAAAGTATACTAGGTAAGATTGGAACGGCAAAATTAAACATTCATTTGACTAAGCGTGACAATTTGCTTCCCATTATTTGTGGAATTCACTCCTAATGCAACCCAATTTGAAAAAGAAGCTACGAGCAATATAAATAGCAAAAAAAATCATAAGCAGCTCATTTGGTTACATTTGCCACGATAAAATGAAGCAAATTTCAATAAATGTGAAGTTGGCCTAAGAAAGGTAATTGGAAATTGGTACTGGATTTAATAGACGTTTTTATTTTGATCAATTTAGTTCAATAGTTGCTTAAAGACACTAAATATGAAAGTAGGCAATCCATTAGATAGGTTTGGAATTTTTTTTTTAATTAGTAAAATGCAAGTTGATGACTACCGAAGCAAATGTACAAACCCAAAAAGCTAGTTAGATTGTAGCGTGAAACAGGAAGAAATAATATTTTGGAAGAAGACACTAAAATCCTTGGCTACAAGTCAGCTAAAGGATGCAAGTTGTACTGAAACTGAAAGTTGTTAGCAAACCAATAAAATTACTTCCAGCAAAACAAAGCTGTGTCCAAGACAAATTCCTAAAACACAGATTTACTTATCGAAGAACCTTCATTTATTTTTGGGCAATTCTTTTAAATATAAAATCCAAATTAACCAATTATGAAGGATGCTTATCGGGAATTGGAAAAAATATATTTTTTTACGGACACTATTTGTCTCAAGAGCTGAAAAAGCAATTGGCGGAACACATTATACTTTAGCAACTTCCAGAACGATTCAAAAACTAATGTATAGCATTGCATTAAAAAATACTGTCGCTGTCGTTGTCGCCATGTGGAGTGATGTTCGCCCATATTCCGTTCTAGCAAAATCTGGCTGCATTAAACTTCTTTTTCGGTTTCTCCAGCGGCTCGGGCCCGTTCTCCTTGTCCCTGGCTTTTTATTGACTATATCTATATTTTCAGCCAACGATAATTCCAGAAGAACGTCTTTCTTCGTAAATGCTAGTTTTTCATCTCTAATTTCTGTCTGCAGATACACACATAACAAATTCTATTTTATCTTAACCATAATTTCGCAAACTAAATAATTGTCGACGTAGTACTCGCTATCGTCTAATAGTTAGATGCTAGATCGCGAACTCCTATGGCATATTTACAGGCTGTAATATAGTATTTTAAAGGAAATAATTTTATTTTGTAACAATATAAAATATTGTCCATTCGAAATGTGTTTCGCACTCGGCCGTGCCTTTTGACAAATGTTGTCGGTGACAAAGGAGTGCTCTCTTCAGTTCGTGCTAAATACAGCAATTCACTAAAATAAGTGAGGAAGTATTTGGTTAAGTGATTAATTTTAAAGTGTTGAAATGTAAAATACTCTTTCCAGTAATAAAATTAATCCAGATTCCAACACTCAAACAAACACGAAGCTGGGAGGGGGTTAATGCAACTTTCGACAGAGATGATGGCAAAGTAAGGCCACGGTAGTTCCAGAAGTACAGACTATAGTAGAAATGTCTTTCGGGTGATGTCGTGTAATTAATATTTTGCTTGACGTTTCTTCAGAAGATTTCTAAAGACTTCTTCTGAAGAAGCTGACAGGATGGTCAGCGAAACGTCAGGCAAAATATTAACTACACGACATCACCCGAAAGATATTTCTACTATGGATTACGGTCGTGAAAGCCTACACTCAACTAAGTACAGACTATATTGGTTAGGTTGGAGGATATTGGTAACGTCCGTCTGTTTCCAACTCTTCGAAAAATGTAAATTGTAGGAAAGAGTTGATTATCACGAACAAAATCACAATCATGGAAGGAGCTAAGATTTTCAACAATTATTCGAAATGCCTTCCACCTATAACTGTACACAAAAAATAGAATGAAGATTATAAATATATTGAGGTTGATGCAAAAAAAGCAGTATTTATTAGTTTTGTGTTAAAATGGCAAGCTACTACAAGATAATAAAAAAGCTTTATGTACTTCCGGTATTAAATCCGCAAACCTAATCCACTAATTAAACTAAAACTTACTTATGCCCAACATTTTATTTTTAAACTTTCCATATTTACAAATTCCATAACATTGAGGAATTAGACCATTCCCGAATACAAATTGTTACGAAGATCAAACGATACGTAAAAATAGTCCTCAACCTATAATTTTCGGGCGTCTAGATTCTACGCGCTCGATACGGGAAGAGCTGCTTCGGCATCTACTAGCTTGCACAAACACACGGAAATAGCGATAGATGTGGGTCCTAGAGTTCGTC
Source organism: Marronus borbonicus (assembly GCA_902655005.2). Classification (NCBI taxonomy): domain Eukaryota; kingdom Metazoa; phylum Arthropoda; class Insecta; order Coleoptera; family Scarabaeidae; genus Marronus; species Marronus borbonicus. Next base: position 19,251,193 of record LR737382.1, read on the forward strand.
GGCCCTCCGAGAACTGCGATTACGGTGACATCCGCGCAGCCTTTGGCCGTATAGTACATGTCCCAGTTACCATCATTCGGGATTACTATTCTTAACCCGCCGAGTTTCTACAAATAGCGAATCTCCTACGAGAATAAACGGGAATACAAATACAGAAACGGAGCAGCGACATCGGGGGCCACTTCTCGATTTAATCAACTTGTTACGAACGGATTCCAGAATTCTGTGAGAGGCTGGAGTCGCGTGAAAGGTTGAACGTGCGTAAAACAGTAATGTTGAAGTAGGATATAAAGGCAGGAAGTTTTGATGTAATTTCCGCGAATATGAAACTATGACGTAATTCGCATTCTGACTCACCGTGCTGATTTTAACCTTTAACCCCTGTTTTTATGCCCATTTTGATATGAAACAAGCTTAGAACAATGATCAGCATACAAGTTTAAGTCGGCAGCGTACTCTGCGCTGAAATCAGTGGCTTCTACAAAAAAAATTGGTACAGGACTATACTCTCTTTAAAGATCCTAAGTCAAACAAATTCATCTGGCCATGTTATTGCTTATTGATGTTAAGAAGCTGGAAAAAAAATAAATTTACTAGTTTTCAAATTTAAGGCAGCCATTCGTGATATGTGTTTCATAGCATTTCAGGTTAATTAAGTTTAAAGAAAAGTTATGAAAGTAGAAACTGATGGGGGTTACGTCATATCTATTTCCAGACCTAGTAAGCTATATAAATGGCCAGAAAACAATGAGAGCTTCTTTGCCCTAAAACATTATGCCCTACCATATAAGCACATAGTTGTAAACCATCTTCCCAATAATGACCTCTGGCCAACTTACTTTTCTTATAACAGAAATAGAGACTATATTTTTGCATGCTACTATATTTAGCAGCACTCTAGTTCTTCAAAGTTTGTTTAAAAACAACGAAATTATATAAAAAATAGCCACTAATGCTTTTAATGCTAGTTCTTGATCTTTCTAAAAGAAAAACAAAGAAAATGTATCGCACCATACCGATATTAGCAAATTGGAGTCTTTAAATGTATCTCTTTACTCTACCCCATTACAATACTTTTGCACGCGAATGTACCTAAACAAAGTCTTCATTATTATAATTATAGAATACACATTCCCCCCACAGATCAACGTCAATAGATATTGCCGGCGTTGAGAGAAACTAGTTCTTCTGGTCTGGATACGTTTTGTGAGCAAGGCATCGGCAATATTGCATCGTCGGTTAGATTTATTAAACAAATCACATGCCTGTCTCTTTGTGATATACATTCGTAGGCGTCCACCGTATTATTACCGATAATAACCGCTATCGGGTACGTTCAACAGTTAAAATGCGTTTTCCGTATCGGAATTAGATTTACGAATCTCGGGAATGCGGTGCGGCACGTTCCATTGTTTTGGGTTTCAAGAAAATCCGGGCGCTCGGTGCCAGAATGCCAAGAGCATTTTAACGTCTCGCTGTTGGGGTTCCTTGCTATAATAACTTGAGAGTTTGCTTCACCTAACCAATGAAGACTTAAACTATAATATTGAATTAGGGAAAATAGAAAGAGTTCATAGTGTTGCTGGAATTTTAATAAAAAGATCTACATTTGAGGAAACGCCAATAGCAGAGAATACGAATGGTCGTATTTATAGTCTAATTACGTAATTAGGTATCAGTACTTCGCATTCATGGTGCTCTACCGGGACAAAGGCATCATTGGCCAACGCGAGTTTATTTCTTGTATGTATCCAGGTACACTCCCCGACAGGAACTTAGACGCGGTAAGATGTTTTACGGATTTTGAGGGTTACAACTTTTCTTTGCGAAACTAGCAAGATATCTAATTAAGTTTTGATTCATAAAAGTAAAATAAACTTAAAAATATCTCCTCCAATAATATATGAACTAAACAATAAATTATTACTTCAATGTTTAAACAATTTCTGCGACAAAAATTTAGACGCTCTGTTGCAAATGTGGAACAAAAATCAACAAATGAGTGATCAGTAATGCGTAGATCCTCCATTGTTCTTAATCACTTCCGATAGTCTGTTATTAATAGATTTATATAAATTTAACGCATAATTTTGAGGGATATTGTGCCATTCAGTCACTATTGAAGTTTTCAGTTCCTGTACCGTGAACTATTGACGACCTCCGCCATAAACGCGACGTGCCAATTCACCCCGCATGTTTTCAATAATGTTTAAGTCTGGTAACCGTGCCGGCCACTGTAAAGTTTTAATCTTTTTCTCTTTAAACCATTCAGTAATGGTTTTTGCTTTATGAATTGGCGCGTAATCTTGCTGAAAAACAAAATTGCGCCCGGCCCATTCGTTTCCAAAACATAGAAGATTGTCACGCAATAAGTCTTTATACGTCACAGATGTCATTTTGTTTATGCAAAACACTATCCCACTTTTAGCGCGAAATCCAATCGCTGCCCATATCATCACAGATCCGCCCCCTAATTGTCTGGTCATTTTCACTTTTGGTTCCTTTCTCAGATCATGATAATAATGCGAGTACCCATCCGGTCCGTCCAAATTAAAACGTTTCTCATCGGAAAATATAACTTTTTCCCATTGTTTCTTCCAGGATACGTGTTCTTCGGCAAATCTCAACCTCGCTTCTTTGTGTTTCGCCGAAAGTAGCGGTTTACTCAACATTTTCTTCCGTGATATTACCGGTGACGTCTTTAAAATCCTTTGAACATTACGCAAGTGCGTTTGTACCCCCGCCTGTTCTGCAATAACTCTCGCAGACGCAAAAGAATTGGATGCACACCGCAATATCATGCGTTTATCCCGCCCACTTACAGCTTCCGGTCGCCCCTGGCCTTTTGATTTGCCGTAATTTTCCGGATCTTTTAGGACATTTCTAACGGAATGATCGCTTCTTCGTAACCGACGAGCAATTTCCTTCTTACTAACACCATCCTGGTGCCAGGCTAGAACTTTACCCCTTTCTATCAAGGATAATTGATTTTTTCTACCCATATTGCAAACACTTTATAAAATATAATTTCTCGTGGTGAAATGTGCACACTTTACCAGCACAACCGCTGCATATGAAGAGAAGTATCAAATTAAAACATTTTTGCTTATATTAACGTAACAAATGCGCAAGGTCTAAATTTTTCTCGCATTTAAAATTCCTATTTTGATCTGGGAAAATCTCAATTACCCCTCATAAAGCAATAAATACCCAGAAATATCTATAAATGGACTATTTACATAACAAGTATTAATAACCATCATTTACATTTTATATAATGTCTATAAACTTTGTTTCGTAAATAGAAACGATACCGCGTCTAGGTTTTTGTCGGGTAGTGTATGTATACTAATAGGCCTATGTTATGGATTTTTGCATCATGATTTGGATTAAAAATTCATCATCATCACGTCACTGAGTACAGTGTGACTTCTACTTAATGGACACCCGTGAGAAATTAGAAAGTATCCGCTATCAAAGGTATCCATTATTAAGAGGTTTCCGTTAAGTAATATTTTTTCAACTCTTATTTGAGAAAGCAATTAGACTTCATTAAGATTTTCTATTGCGAAAAGGTTGTGCAAGTCTTTTAATCTTCTAATTGCTTCTTTACAGTTAAAACTAAACGTGTTCCGAGTTTGGATGGTGTCATGGTAAGTAATCGAAAGCTCGACGTTTCGCCCACAATCATATTTTTCCAGCTTTTCTAGGAGAAGGAAAAGTGATGGGCCACAGTTAGCACTGTAACTCAGCGTGTAAACCAGGCCAGAGGCTTCTTTACAAGTTTGTGTCTGTGTCTCTTCATCTTCTCTTTACCAGTTCCTTTGTTGGCTGAAAAAAATTCAGTCATCCACGCTTTTCTGCTATGTATCCAGGTGAGTAGAATCTTCTTCTCGACGACTCTTTGTTCCCCTCCATGTTTGTACATAACATTATTGTTAAGCGTTCCAGCGCTCTTTCAATGAAAAGGCTTTTGTTGGCAGAGCTCTAAACCGAACCGGTTTCATCTAAATTAAAGATATCTTTTGAGCTATAATTTGCCAGTCTATTTTTCCAAATTATCATCTACATTTGCATTTTTCACACAATGTTCCTGAATGTCTCCTAAGAAATTTTTTTCGACGCATTGAATTCTTTGTATTTTTTGTTCAATAAGATGACTGCCACCAAAACCTCTTTACTTTACAACAGGTCCACTCAATGGGATGCCTAAAGTTAAATAAATTAGAAAGTTACACGTTTCTAAACAATTGTTCATAATGTCGATATCCAATAGAAAATGTAATTCAATCAAAACTGATTTAATTCCACATTTAGACGGTGCCGATACTGTGCGTAAATACTGCTATTGCGGACATTACAGAACCAGTAATGAACCACTTCATGAATTGATTTGTTCCCGCGCTTCAAAATCTGAGAAAATTACATTATACAAAGAATAAACACCCCGTACGATAGTGCTTAACGAAATCTGAAGTATTTTCATTTCGTTTAAAAACTGCATATTGCTTTCAAAACGTTACAGAATTCTTTGAAAATTACATTCTAACAAATACCATCGCCATGGGTAACAAACATTCTCATTTGTACCTAACAAACTAACAAACAGTTTCTTTATTTTCATTCCTTCTCTCGGAATAACTACAAAACACGAATAGGATACATTAAAGGAAGTGCTGTACAAGATAGAGAATTATTCAACGCTAACAGCACTTAGAAACGCTCGGCTTTATGTAACACCAGGCGTGGTTGAGTGAATTATTTAGATCTTAGACGTCGTGTCGTGGAAACAAAAGGCGTAGTAGTAAAACCTTTGAGTAAGATCGCCGTTGAGACTTTCTCCCGCTCCCGGACAATCGCATACTAGCACCTTTCATGGCTAAGGTTGCTCGCTTGCACTTGCGTAGAGGACTTCTTTGAGTTTGGTGGTGTGTCGGTGGAGCTGAATAATTAATTTTTTACGGAGAATGATCGCGCTCGAGTTTCCTTCTCGAGATGACTATCAGATCTTCTGCAAGTATACCATTAGGCGGTAATTAAGCCGTGGGAAAATCTGTTACGGTTGAGAGCAAATTGACGTGTAGTACGAGTTAGGTAGATCCAGGATTGAAGTAGAGATGCAGGCAAATAATATAAAATAAAATAGAGCAGTGCGCAGATCATCTACATAGCAGAAAAGTTTAGAGATTATAACGAGCTTCAAGGGGTGAGGGGGATGGGGGACGGAGGAGCGAAGGCGAAGGGTTGCTTAAACCCATTAGGTTGCTATTACATCAAGCTTGCGAAACACCTACATATATCGATAATTTTTATGGACACTGCGAAAAACGCAGAAATCCCTGATTTCAGCCTCCAAAACCAGTACATTACAAGGTCTACAAACCGTCCGAATTTCATTAAATTCTGCATGTGCGGGCTGGGTACCTTTATATTATCAAAAAAAGCATTACTGGGTCGCATTTCTTATACTGCAGCTACTTTAAAAACTTCACGTTGGATAGGATGATATTTGCGATGTAATATGTAAGGAACCGAAAAATCCGTGTTTCTTCCCGCAAATTTTGGCGTTTCGCCCAGGTTCTGCCTGACAGCATCCACGCACCCGGTATTATTCTTCCAAAAGCGAACAGAAATAAGTAGACGAAATTGCAAAGAATACTTACACCGAACAAAATAATGCAAAATCAAACTGTGCAAAAAGCATCGAAAAATTGCTGACCAAATGAAGTGCATGTGACTCCTCAGAACATATTGTTTCTGTTTCGAATTTAGGGAAATTTGAGCAGCAACTTCAATGAACAGAGTCGTCTTTAAGTCTCCCCCCACTGGATGTCTAAAATATTAACGGCTGATTAAAAACCCAACAAATACATCACTGGGGAGGCAAATTTGATGAAAATTATCATAAACTTGAATATTTTTGGAAATAATTGTTACGAAGGATAGAATCTGGATCTAGAACCTTCATCCAGAAAGAAAATGCGCACTATAAAAGGGTAACATAAGAATTCATCTCCATGAAAAATTCAGAATATTTCTTCCACCGGCAAGATCATGGAAACTTTCTAGCAAACCCCTTAAAATCGCTAAAATGTTTATTATTACGTTTTCATTTATTCATTAGGAAAACCCACAGGAAAAGATCCCATTAACACAAAAAATTACATTTTACAATTTACAATTAATTACAAAAATAAAGCAATGGCATATTAGCCAACCATACATATGATACAAGTCTTACTGTAGATATGACATGGCACATGCGATAATAAAAATCGAAGGCCTGCAGTAGATGTAGGTCGAATAATTGGGAATCGCCGAAACCAACGGACATGTTTCTGATCACCTGGCGTCATCAGCATTGTTTCGAGCGTATCTCAACGTATATCATCCCCTTTCGAAAATGACATATCTTTTGACCTCATCTAGCATCAAAAAAGCAGGGACAAAAAGCGAGTACAGTTCCCCAACCGACTCCCAAGTAATTCTTGGAGAGAACACACAGGTATCGTGGCCTCTCTAGTTCAGCAGTCCAAAGACTACTTGGAAGTGTAGCTGCATTAGTCGCATTATTTTGGTTACTGTTAAAAATATCAATCTTGTGTGGCAGCTTTGTTCCTGGAGTATAATCTTGGAACTAGAATGTTTGCTTCTTCTACTAATTTTTTACAAATAAAGTTAGTCTCATATCGTATGAATTGTACGTATTGCACCTGAATTAAATAAGCGAGAAGTAAATCTTCGTTGAATGGATTCTACCAATCCGACAGCGTTATTGTAGAAAGGGCTCCATATACTAGAAGTTTGCTTCCACATGAGATCTTATATAAGCCAAATATATATTTTTAAAGAGTGTCAATAGCATTAAGGTTTCTGCAATATCTGAGAATAAAGTCCAGATTGTTTTAACACCAGGACACCAGACTACATACAGTCTGTTTGATTTTAGCTGTTAGAGCAGATATCTTGGCTGTTGTTAGAGATACGACAAAATGCTATTATATATCAGCTTCCAGTCGAACAATGTTCTACGTGGACAAAGCAAACTTTTTTTTTCAAAAAACCCCAAACAAAACAACCTAAAACGGGGAGATCTGGCGATCTTGCTGGCCAGTTATCACTTTCCATATTAATATATTATGACGTGGCTCCATCCTGGTGAAATCACGACGTATTTCTAGAAAATCTTTGAATTCTGTCAGAAGAAAATTGAAATATCGTTCTGCAGTAAGCGGTTCTGAATAAAAATAGAGACCCGCTCTAATACGCTGAGCCACATTAATGTGGTGGGATGGTGGTCCTATCAATTGGCTAGGAAGATCGAGAGATTTCCCTGTTTTAGATTCTTTTGCGCAGGTTTTTTTTTTAAACAAAGAGTTACTTTTTTTGGCTACGTCAGATAATAGAAAATTAAAGGCAGAATAACGTTTCATCTATAACATTTTGTCGTATTTCTAACAACAGCCGCGATATCTGTTGCGACAGCTGAAATCCAACAGATCGTTACATGAGGTCTAAACGTTAATTCCTCGTCGAAAATTATGCATTGGTTGCATATGTGATGCAGGGCAAATACCTTAAAATGTTGAACTGTTAAAACCATCTCTGTATAATTTACATTTATTTGGCGGATACAAAGAGGTTTACATGTTAAACAAGCTTAAGATATTCGGACCAACCACGTACCCATATATCAAAACAACGAATTTTTTCCATCTAAACGTTAGATGGATTCCTTTGACTCTGGCCAAGAATCCCGACAATAACCTTCTGTTGCAAACATCACACCAATAAACCAAATACATAAAGTGCTGTAGGAAATCGTTTCCTTTTATTTTTCTTGTAAGTTCATCGCTGGGAAAATAAAATCTTCTTTTAAATACAATTCAGAAAACAATGCGTACGAAAGCAAAAAACATACGCGGGCATCTGTTTCAACCATTTACACACAATCCAGGAGAGGTAGATGAACACGTAAAGGTTGCCAGCAGCCGACAGACAACTAGAATCTCTACCTTCCTCCTCTTCCTCCTCCACCGCCCCCGCCATGATCGCTTCGAAACGGACTTGAATCGACCCGGCTCTCTCATCTGCCGCGTTTTCCGCACGCCTCGCCGCGAGAAAGTAGATCAGTCAGTCGCGAGTGGAGAAGGTAACATCTGATGCTTGCTGCAGTCGCGCTTTTGATCGATAATTTGCATAGCGTAAAAAAGACACGTGTAGGTTACACGCTATGTGCTGTATGTGTGCTTGATGGCACTGTCGTTTGTTTTATTTAAAGTCTGCGCCGGTCGTAGTAACCGGCAAGAATTATTAATGATCCTAGCCGTTTTACGAGAGAGCTCCCACGCGAAAAAGAACATCTTGAAAGAGATGCGGTTGTACACTCGGCGGCAAAATGATAATTGCCGAAAATTATGTGTAAGATTTTACGTTTTGTACTGTTACGAATTTGTAACAGTAAAGAAAAAGTAAGAAATTGTGGTTATTGCTTCAGCAATCTAGGATAATGGATATTAAGTAAATTGCAGAAGAAGATGTCTGCTTGCTTGGCAATATCAAGAAAGTCCTAAACTAAGCAGATCCCATCGAACAACAGAACATAATCACCTCATAAGATTTAATTCTACTATATTGTTCGCACTAAACAGTACTCCTTTTTCATGCTTAAATATTATTTAATTCCATATTTATACACACGCGGGCGAATCAAAAAAAAAAAGAATATCTGAAGATATGGAGAGTGCTATCCTCTACCGCTAGGTAGACTCTCACTTTGTCATTTGGCCATGTAGCTTTCATGGGAAATCATCGCAACGGGCAGAGTAATTTCTTTTCTGAAGTCACTCACAACGCTCTCGTCGATTTTACGATGGCAAAAAAAAAAACAACAACAGAAACACTTTCAATGTTTCCTCTCGATGAAGGTCTAAGTCCGGTAAAAATTCATCCGATTCAAACGTGGAGAAATTTCACTTGAGGATGAGCTCCGCTGGGGTCGCCTCGTAACATCAAGAATAGACGATGCAAATTGGAGCAAATTATTCCCTGAAGCTCGTGCATGCTAGAGATTGCTGATTAAAGATCTGAAGATGGCCAGAGAGGGAACAGTCTAAGAGCGTCCCAGGAATTAAAAGGTCAAGCACAAACAAACCTGATTTTTTTCAATATCAAAGGAGCACGCTAAATTTGTTCCTCCGGGCACCACAGTGACTCAACGTTACTCTCTGCAAGTCTTGCAGCGATTTCGTGAGGCTGGTAGAAAAAACTCTCTCAACTGTGGCAATCGGGGGACTTGCTGTTTCATCATGATAACATGCCTGTTTGTTGGAGCTCTTTTGAGTATCCCCTCTCGTACCTTTAGGTAATTATTTAGCTTTTTATTAACTAACTGCTCCCGCGTTAGAAATTATCATTCAGCATAATTTTATCACAGACTATACCTCTTCTGGTATAAGCAGCTTATTTTCTCTTGGTAATATACGTAAGCAGAAAAAAAAAACAAGAGATTCGTTGTGGATATCATTAATAAATAAAACGAAATAGGATTTTAAATATTAAAATTACAAAAAAAATCTTTGGAAATTAGGCGCGTCGTAATTTACGACTGAAATCCTAAAATTTGATTTGAATTTTCCCGTTATCGCTTTGTGTTTAGTGTGAAGCGCTTAGTTTTCAAAATATAGAAGCCGTTTCTGCATTCATTAGCATATGTTAAAATTGGTCAAGCGTCTTTGATTTGCTTAACATCGTTGTTTTTATGTACACTGCCGTTCAGTGAAGTTCGGTCATACAATAAAAATCTATTATATCGCACTGTATACAATTATTAATACATAAAATTAGAAAAGTATTAAGCATACACTCTTTTCTAAGGGATTAAAGTCATAAATTATTATGTAAAGTGGAAATATTGCGACAACCGCAATAAAGTCCCTTTTATTATCATTCCAGGAATTTCTCGGAAGTACCGATCTTTTGAAACGGGTCGTTTGGGGATTATTAACGAACAATACATTTAGGAAATATACCGCGGTATCGCTCTTGTTTATTTATCACGGGCGTAAAGATATAAATTTGCTTCATTTTACTGTTAAACGTGTCTTGGTGTGCATCTGTCGTTTTTGCGCGAAAGTTT
>LR737382.1:19266330-19277141 GCA_902655005.2 Marronus borbonicus
GCACACCCTGAAAGTAATGACATGGCCCCCACAAAGCCCAGATTTGAGCCCTATAGAGTTGTTTTGGGATGAACTGGACAGGAGGATCCGAAAAATATGCCCAACTTCACAAGAACATTTACGGAATATTCTGCAACATGAATGGATTAATATTCCACGATCCGTTTTAACAAAACTTATCGAAAGAATGCCGAAAGAATAGTTCGAGCGGTGATTAACAGCAAAGGAGGTTTTTTCGATGAAAAAAAAATATAACGTTCAGTATGTTATATTAGGCCAGAATAACTTTTTATTTATTTATTTTTGTCTTTTTTACCTGTACATACAATAAAATTGCATTTTGTTTGTAGTTTCGTTTGTTTCTGTAACCTTTTCATGTTTTTTACCAACCGACCGAACTTCTGTGAACGGCAGTGTATATAAATGTTATTATGTAAGGTTGTTTTTGTGATCAGAGAAGTCACTAGGAAGAATTAATAGTTTTATTTCGTTAGAACGAAGACAACCTTTCCCAAATTGTAGACACTCCAATCTTCCATATACGAAGTCTTAAGATCTGATTTTTTTTATTTCAAACTTGCGAAATAATCCTTTCTCTCCTGTGTACAGTGGCCGGTTTATGTTTTATCTCCCCCTTGCAACCACTAAATATCGATACTATCTTCTGCGTGGCAAGGTCAAGTACGTAGTTTCGAACGGCGTTTAGTGGGAATACCCATCGTAAACTAAAATGGGAGAACTAAATCTACCTGGGAATCCTGCAATAAGCGAAGCGCACGGCTATGAGTGGTAGAAAGTATAGATACATCGTCTCAGGGGGAGACAAAACATAAAAATGTCACTGTAGATTAGATCGAACGAAAGGCATTCTCTTCCCAGTTATCTTACCAAATTCAATTTGCAAAACGCTCTGACCGATTTAGTGACGCATCAGACGGCTGCAATATAACTTTTCGGCAAGACCGCCTCATTTTTAATTTATTTTTATCTCCATTCGCCGTATCGTTCGCGTTATTGAGGTTAATGTAATAAAAAATAATAAAAAAAAAACAAACGAGGAACGCGTTGTTCTTTTTTCCATGGCTTGCTCTTCTAAAAATTATATATAGATATACACCGATATTTACGTTGGCACCTTACCAAATCTTACATTACTTCCGCGTTCAAAAAGACTTTTCTATAAACTGAGAGACGATCGATTTCAAAACAATCGTGTTTCTCAAATGTTTTGACTCGTTTACATGGCTTCTTTTTAACGGCTCCTTTTTGAGAGTTGCTTCAATTCTTTATAAGGTTAAAATCCGATGAATATAATCAGCCTGTGCTCTGTCCAATTTATCGCGTAAACTAGGTTCTTCCCGCTCGCCGTTCACCTTGTGAGAAAGTAATGTAAAAATTCGAGAAAAACCGGTGGGTACGTCAATCGTATTCAAGCAGGTTTTTATGGTTTTTACACCATCGAAACTGAGCGTTTTTTTTTATGAATACCTTGTAAAGAAGGTGATTTGAATTTGAACAATGAAGTACGTTATTTGCAAGTACTCAGAGATTCTGGCAGACTATTAAGTTTTGCTTAAACAACTTAAGCAGATATAAAAATAATATCTTCAATGAGAATTCGTCGCCTAGTACATACAATCTACAAAACGTACTTCCAAATATTTTCTTTCGCTAATTGATATAATATAGTCGAAATAAGATGTAGGTATTAAAAACAGATCCATCCCTGGCATAAACCCGGTGATGTCGCCTGTTCGGCGAACGCGAGATGTCAGATTCGAGCCCGTCCTGGGGTTGATATTAAAAAAAAATAATTACGTGGTTTCATTGTTTTTTAAATGAAAAGAGCAACGTAATAAGACCTTTGCTAAGCTAGATCCTTATTGCTGCAATTTAAAAAAATAAAAATAACAACAGAACAAATGAGATTATGCCACGAAGAAAGAAGAATTGAAGGAAAACTAGAGATACGACAACCTCAGGCAGTAGCTCTGACCTTTTTTTAGTGATCAGCACTCTTTTGAATATGAAAATAAGTTCTTGCACCCCATTGAAGTTTCTATCTTTTATTGAGGAAATGGCATCTATTGCAAGATAATGTATTTATTACAAAAATAGATGAATTCGTTTACATATACGGGATGAGTCGGAAGGAACAGATCAAACTCTACACGTGAAAATAATATTTAAAAAAACTCTTATGCCGGATTGCATCCCGAGTATCAACTTTGCCCATCTTTTAATCAACCTCATAAATATTAGTCTAGTGGTGTGAGATAAGGGGGATCTTGGAACTAATTAATAGGACCACCGAGACCATTCCAAAGCCCTGGAAACCTGTCGTCCAAATTTTGCTCATTACAAACACCACATTTACATATTCCGAATTATGGCATTTTGTAAGAAAATAATATGCGAACTCGAAAAAAAAACGTTAAATCACGATCAAAATGCACCGGCACTGACACATATCAGAACAAAAAATTATGCAAATGATTTTGAGCCTCAGAAGGATTGAATCAGATGGCCGCAGTAGATGCTAAGATACGAAAGAAAGTTTTAATGTAGAGCGAAACTGACTCAACGCAATGATACTTTTATCTTATTTAATCTTATGAACATATTAGTCTCTTATATTATTTTCACGAGTACAGATTGGTCCGTTCCTCCCGACTCACGTTGTTGTTGTTTATTTATAATAATTATTTTGAAGCAAGACTCTCCTTTTGAAGGAGTCATGCATAAATCATCAGATGCATTTAAACGATTTCTGGCTTTTATTATGCTGCGCAAAACTGGTAGAAATCACATTTTACATAAGTAGATGGTGGCAAATGCTAAAAGTGTCTCGGTGTAAAAAAGATTCTAATTAGGCTAGCCAAAGTATTACCCTTTTCAGGAAGCAATACTTAAATAACAGAAGAAAGCAATACCCGGAAGATACTTCCACAATAGACAACGGCCGTGAAATCCCACGCAAATGAGTAATCCATTGTTTTACTACGCCGCCTCTGTATTTGAAGCCATCTTCACTTGATGAATCAAACGGAACCGCGATTATTTTAACGTCTAACATGGTTCTTCATTCCAACGCCGCCTGTTTCTCTTTTTTCCACATTCCCCTCCGGTATAGTGGCTTTATTAATCATTCATAGAGGCACACACAGCAACACCTCTCTCATGTGAGCATGAGTCACGTTTGCATCGGTAAAGGTGAGCGAATACCGCATCGGAGGAATTCGAGCTATTATTAAACCGGGCACTAAAAGGTAAATAATTTCGCGTATATCAAGGTATACGGAGGTATAGCAGTATAAGCTGTCCTTCCGAGAAGTTCTCGGAACTGGCACCACCTATGTTGTCGGTATGTCTACACCGCTCCTCATCATCATAGTCGTCCGTCGACTCGTTTATCGAGTTTAGGTAAATTGTAAATTACGTACTTACCGAATAAATATTTATACTCGGCTGTCGGCTAATTATTCTCGTTACATTATGACCGGGAAATTCTTGGGATATTGCGTTTACGAGCGCTTATCGGCTTTGAGAAGGAAGAAAGAAAGTTGCAGGAATGAGAAAACGTCGTTTGATGATAGTCTTAATGGCTTTTCTTGGAAATATAAAATACAACGTTAGGTGTATCTATTAAAACTGAAATTTGGAAAATAATGCTTCAAAGTTAAATCGAACTTTGAATGCAACACTGAGAGAAGTAAAATGTTCAGTTAAAACAAAACACTTCCTGGATTGTTTCATTAAACTGAATGTTTCATTGCAAGTCAGCAAGGCTATTGAAGTGAAATCTGAACTAAAATATACAGCACCGCCACAAAGTTATAAAACGAACACGGATTTCTAAAAATAAGATTCCAACAACTAAAATCGAAAGGAAGTGGGAGGACGAAAGAAAAACACAGTTAGAGGATAATAATGGCGACAGAGAAAATATGGCACCCGCCTATCTTGAATTTCGTTACTTAGTAGATAGGCTAAAAAAAGAACAAAGGACCCAGATCGGATCAAACCTGTAATAAATTCATCAAAGCAAGCGGACAGGATATTGAGGCTTATGACAAGAGGAGTTCCCAACCAGTGCAAAAATGATCGCAGCATAACGTTACTCAACATGACATACAAAATCCATGACCGGCTGAAAACATATATGGAAAGAATTATGGAAAACTGCCAATGTGGTTCCCGTCAGAAGAGATTGACAGTATTTATAGACCTGCAACAAGCCTTCGACAGCATAGACAGAAACACGCTTTTCAAAGACGTGTACAAAATGAGAATTCCACAAAAACTACTGAAACTGATCCAAATGATAATGGAAGACGTAAGAGCAAAAGTAGTAAACAGCAGAAGGGCCAACAGAAAAAATGCTGGTAAACGTAGGCGTGAGCCAAAGTGATGCACTATCCACCACCCCTTTTGATGTAGCTCGTCAAGCAATTAAAACAACAGAGACCAAAGTGCTTATTAATACCAGCAAGGCATAAGACAAGTCTGATGACAGTATTTAATAAGATCGTGGAGGAAAAAGAGGACTTGAAATTAATGAGAAGGTACAATCGATGAGACACACAGAGAAACACAAAGACCACAAAACTAGGAAAAAAGCATAGAAGCTAACCAAAGGATTCGAGCTGGACATGTGCAAGGACCTACTCAAGAACAGAAAAATATCACATAAAACCCAAATTCCAATTTATAAAGGAGCAGTAACACCTACAGTGACTTACGCGGCAGAGATGATATGTACGACAATTAGCGAAGAGGAGAAATTGAAAATATTCGAAAGAAAGATAATTCGGCGAATGTTTGGTCGAACAAGGGAAAAAGAAAATATCAGAAATCCGATAAACACCAAGATAAATGGAAAACTTAAAGGACAAAACATTGTGAGATTTATTAAGATTTAAAGGCTAAAGTGGTCGAGTCACACACCCTGAAATGAAGGGAAAATTAAGAAAACAACAGAGTGGAAATCGGAAAAAGTGAAAAGAAGAAGAAAGAGGAGAAATTAAAAATAGAAAACTGAAGAGAAGTACGGACAGAAATAACTGGAGGAAATTCATATTTAAAACGAAGGCACACTTAAATTTATAGAAGCAGAAAGGAACAGCAACATAAATGGGCCGAACCTCCGAAAAAAGTTCTTAAAACTTAAGTAAGCGGTGACTGTTCTGGAGATCCTGAAATAGAGATCCACCATGTATTCAATTAAAAAAATTAATCTCATCTTAATGCAAAATGTGGACTTTACAAGGTTGCTTCCATCGCGTATATGTAATCCATGAATATTTCTTTGAAATTTTAAATTCTAGAGATAAATTTTGATTTAAAGGATTTTATAGCATTATTATGCAAATAATAATGATTTGAAGTGTGTTGCTTAAATGTACAGACGAGCTTCGGCCAGTAAAATTTAAAAGCAATGCTGGATTTGGTATCACGTCAATTATTGCCTGTAAATGTTGTTCCTTTTCCAATTATCACCCAAATCAGAAAATTGTAAGGTCCTGTGACCTATTCTCTTAAGGACGAAGGATGTTCAGAAACCGTCATCGCTAAAAGATTGGGTATTTCGCTAAAAGAGGAGCGTCATACTAGAAAACAAGAAACCAGAAAACTCAGTGTTCGCTACTAGAGTGAAAAAGCGCTTATTGACTGCGGCTTCGGAGGGAGTGTTGCCGTAAGAAGCTAAACCAATCAAGAGAACACTTAAATTAGACAAGAGGTGAAAAGAAGAAAGTTTCATGGACCGATGACACCAAATTTAAATTATTCGGGTCGAGACGCAGTTTGTAATCGAACATCTTAACAAATTCTGAACAATTCCTTTGGTGAAACGGGCAGCTGGAAATATCATGGTTTGGGGTTATTTTGCTGGTGCAATAATGGGCGACTTAATCAGAATGAGAAAAGAAGAGCGTTTTCAAACAAATGTATATCCAGACCTTTTGCTTTATCTTGACGAGTAGAATATGTTAACCTTTTGTTTTTCAATCTCGAGGGATGGTTTGGGGAACAGTACCCGGTTTATGTCGCTGCTTCCTGAACGGCAGGCATGCGTTTCTTTGGCACTAGAGGGCGCCAAGAAATGTCGAGTTTGTCGTTTTGATAGTTGTGGTATTAACTGTGAGGCAACAGCGATGGAAGGTAGAGATAAAAAATTACTCTCGAAACCACGCTGATGACGCCGGGTAGGCAGAAGCATGTCCGTGTGTTACTGTAATTTCTTTTTCTCCTTTTGTTGCGTTTGCCGTGAATTATTCCATCAATACCATGAGGAAGCTAAGCTATCTTATATATAAAATATAGCATTATACTTTTTGGTTATTGTTTCTAGGGATTTTCTTCTGATGTGCCCTTGTATAATGTTAATCTAATATTTTACCCATTCAAATAAACGCATATTTAAAAGAAGAGTGTGTTAAACTGGCCCTTATGCAAGCACGAGCGATGTAAATTTATACCACCATAAGGGTTCTTGTTCATTTCGTTACAGAAAGCACTTCGCTTAATCATTTCGTTATGGTGGCAAATAAATTCTTCGCTCTAAGCTATTACCTGAAGGTTCCTCAGCGAAAACAAAAAAACATATCTGAACGCAATAAGAGATGGTCGGGTATGCAATACAAGTAACGTGACACGTATAACAACAATTTCTGGTTTTGGTATCTTCTGAACTGCTACACGGTCTTAATTAATTGGAAAATATCTCTAGAACTTTGAAGAAACTCTAAAAGAAATGCAACATTTCAAGAATCTTATATTTGCCAATCTTCTCTATTATGTACAATATTAAGCACGTTACAATAAATAAGATGTATACAATAGAATCCAAGTGAAATTATTGTTTTCTACAAAACTACAATACGTAGCTTTTTGGGCCTCATGAATCCGTGCAGATCTCTCTTCCGTGAATGAAAATACATAAAGGTACTGAAAAATAGTATAATATCCGATAACATCGTGAAGATATGTAAGCGGCAAGGCGTTAAACTTTTAATTCTGAAAAGATCAGAACTTACCAAAGCTATTATAACGGTTCCATTTTTACACTTCAGTGCCTTGCACGGTGGGCACGAAATGCAATAAGCACCAATTACTAAGCTAACAAATATGAAAAACGTCTTCATTTTTGTAGGAAGTGTCTTTAACAGAGTTATTTTTTTAGGCATTCCCACTATATACAATGAGAAATATGACAATTTCCCCAACTATGCGAAAAGCTATTTTTTTTAGTTTACTCATAGGTAAATATTTTACATTCTCCTTGGAAATATGTAGAAAAAAATATTTTCCAAGACATAACCCGGCAGAAATGCATTTACGAGGGCATCATGGAAAAGAATGCTGTACCACAAAACGTAGTTGTTACGATCTGCTTGAAAACCACAAGAAATTCCAAATTATTTCATGTGTAATAGAACAAGAATTAATAATAAAAGAATAGATGGAGAAACTTTTCAAATACCTGAAGCTATGGGACACCATTTTCAAGTATAATAATCTGATTCTTCTATAGATGCTGATCGCATACTTAAGAAAGTCTAACGTAGGTATTATGCAAAAAAATCCACGACCTTAATCCCGGTAAAAATCCGCGACAAGGAATTTGTAAAACTTCCCTTTCGCAACATATCGAAAAGTATTAGTAAAGTTTTCAGGGCTCAAGATATGAACGTATGTTTCAGATTGCGAAATATACTCAAACCATGAAGGAAACATAAACGAAAGGTCAGGAATTTATAAAGTTCCATGCAGTGACTGTGACAAAGCCTATATTCAATGAGCACATTAGGTGCTACAGATGCGGAAAGATAGAATCGCCAAGTATAGCGTATCACATAAACGTAACCGGGAATAACGTTAAATTAGAAAACCTGAAATCGATTAAGAAGATAACTTTGACGACCCTTACCATATTTTTCGCATTATTCTTAGCTTTAGGGTGTACAAACGGCGAAGGTAGATACTTGCAAAATAAATACTTTTCTGCGAGAGTAGGAATAGAACAGGCATGTTAGAATTAGAGCTTTTTCTCACATCATTCGGTCATACAGTTGATAATGGGGGGGATCCACACTAATTAATTAAACTCGTGCATTGTGGAGTGTATCGATACTTTAGTGTTGTTCGCCATCAAAATTTCATTAACTCACCTACACTTACAAATATATCACGTTAATTTCCTTTAAAAGCTAATAACAATGTCAATATTAGATTTTCTTGACGACGCCTATACATATCGCCAAGGCTGAGTGTAGGGTACCGCCTTCTATGCTATCCCTCTTAATTAATTAGAATTATTCGCGTGCGTTATACATAAACATGTTCTTTTTCTCACGTATTGAGGTGGATCGCAAGACAATGCAGGAGATAAGAGTGAATACCTTCAAATGTGCAGTTATTTTTTTAATGAGCGCCGCTAAATTGTTTCTATTCAACGCCACCTAAGCATTGTTTTAGCTGGATTATACTCGCTTCCCTGCCTACGTTTGGGAATTGATATCGCCTTGATCCACTGACATGGATCTTTTGGAATGAAGCTTTGCGGTTGGAACGACGATACCGAAATATTAAAATATTAAAAAGTAAACAAAAAGTGAAATGAATTACTGGTCGAAAAGGCAAAATTAAAACCTTCGAAAACATTATTTAATTGTTGCTATTTTGTCATCACGTTGAAAAATAGTTTCTTTCTACTTGTAAACACTGACTTTTGTAAACGAATTCCAATGCTATCTACCGGTAAACACACAAAAAAAATGCAAAATAAGAAAGCTCGGCACATTTTGAAGGTGCGGAAAATACTGAAGATAAGACTGAAGAAGAAAAGACAACGGTTTACAACTGGTTTGCAGAATTTCGTTGTGGTCGCGTTCCGGCGGCGATTAATTTCGTGAAGGTCGACGAACATGCAACATGATTGAAGAGGATCGGCATGTGACTCGCCGTGAGATAAAGGCGCCCTTAGGCATATCGAAGTCTGCAGTAAATTCTATTTTGCAAGAACGTTTAGGTGTGAAAAAAAAATGTTTCCGGTGAATTCGCTCGAATTTAACCTAAGAATAAAAAAGTCTGGTACTAATTGGTAAATGGAAATGCTCAAAAAATTCGGCAGAACTACTCAGAAATTAATCAACAATCAACTGTTTTGGTGTTCTAAGATGGACCGAATCCAACAAAAGTTGTAAGTTTACTAAGTACTTCCGTGAAAATGTTTCTTTTTAGCTAAGTCGCTAGCATTGCTTTAGATTTTAGTAATACTATCCAACAATTTACTTACCAAAAATCATGGATGAAATTAAGAAAAGCAATCAACAATTTTGCATCATCCTTCATCATGACAATGCTACCTTGCACAAAACAGATCAAACAAATTAATGCCTTGTTGCTCGTATTCACCTGATTTATCAAGAAAAAAATGAGTGGACAACGATACTTATTACCTCAAGAAGCTGTTGAAGCCTTGAAAAACCACGTTTTGGAGATATCATTCTAATTATTCTGAAAAGCAATGAAACGAATTGGGACAAAAAAATTTATTCTTTCATTGATTTTTATAAAAACTTGAAAGGTATCGCTCGTAACGCAAGGCAAGATACCGCTTTCGTCGAACAGCAGCTCTTGGCAAGATGAAAACCAAATTAAAGGGACGAAGATTTGATACAATAAAGGGAACTGAAGCTAAATCGCGAGACCTCCAGTATGTAGTCTTTTCGTAGCAGAGGTAAATAAAATTCTGGTATTCTTCAACCTTATTTATCGATACATTTCGGGAACTTTCGAGAACCGCCCCACGTCTGCACATTACCATAAACATTTAAGCAATTGCAGGGATTATAAAAAATTATTTATTACTTGAAAAATTCTCCTTTCTATCTTCAACGAAACATGTGATAAATTCCAAATACTTTACCTACATACATGTTGAATGCATTAGTGCACATTGACCCAGATACCGTTCCATGTTAAATGCATACATAGCGATATTTTTTATTAAATTATACGAACTGAGAGAAACAGATACTTGGAAGCATATCTTAACATAAATATTTGTAGCTTATTTTCTAATATACCATACGGTGTAATATATAATATAATGCAAGGTGACATAACATATAAATATATATAATTACAGAATTATTTATATTTATCTGCAACAAGGAAAAAATACCTGATAGGTTGGTAAACGGAAATTACACAGTTATTTTATCACTGATTAATAATCTCTTTTACTTACGAGGCAGCAGGCAATAACCTTCACTCCGGTACAATCTAATTGCAGGTTTATACGTATTAGCTATTTACACTCCCCGACAAAAGCTTAGACGCGGTAAGATATTTTACGGGTTCTAAGGGTTACAACATTTCTTTGCGAAACTAGCAAGATATCTAATTAAGTTTTTATTCGTAAAAGTAAAATAAACTTAAAAATATCTCCTCCAGTAATGTATGAACTAAATAATAAATTATTACTCCAATGTTTAAACAATTTCTGCGACAAAAATTTAGACGGTCTGTTGCAAATGTAAAACAAAAATAAACAAATGAGTGATCAGTAATGCGTAGATCCTCCATTGTTCTTAATCACTTCCAATAGTCTCTTATTAATAGATTTATATAAATTTAACGCATAATTTTGAAGGATATTCAGTCACTATTGAAGTTTTCAGTTCCTGTACCGTGAAATATCGACGGGCTCCACCATAAACGCAACGTGCCAATTCACCCCGCATGTTTTCAATAATGTTTACCAGGTGTGTCGGTAATTCTTTTCCGGTTTTTTCGCTAAAGAA
>LR737382.1:19277541-19314427 GCA_902655005.2 Marronus borbonicus
CGCAGAAGAATTGGATGCACACCGCAATATCATGCGTTTATCCCGCTCACTTACAGCTTTCGGTCGCCCCTGGCCTTTTGGTTTGCCGTAATTTTCCGGATCTTTTAGGAAATTTCTAACGGAATGATCGCTTCTTCGTAACCGACGAGGAATTTCCTTCTTACTAACGCCATCCTGGTGCCAGGCTAGAACTTTACCCCTTTCTATCAAGGATAATTGCTTTGTTCTACCCATATTGCAAACACTTTATAAAATATAATTTCTCGTGGTGAAATGTGTACACTTTACCAGCGCAACCGCTGCATATAAAGAGAAGTGTCAAATTAAACAATTTTTGCTTATGTTAATGTAATAAATGCACAGGGTGTAAATTTTTGTCGCATTTAAAATTCCTATTTTGATCTGGGAAAATCTCAATTACCCCTCGTAAAGCAATAAATACGCAGAAATATCTATAAATGGACTATTTACATAACAAGTATTAATAACCCTCATTTACATTCTATATAATGTCTATAAACTTTGTTTCGTAAATAGAAACGATACCGCGTCTATGTTTTTGTCGGGTAGTGTACGTTTAGCCGTCTCCAAAAGTATTGAAGTACAATTATTTCAATGGGCTTTTTTTAAGAAAATTATGTTTTGCAGTTTGCTTGTAGACATTGAAAGAACATTTCTTGGAATCTGTTACGCAAGCTTCCGCGGTCCTCAATATACTCTTGGTGTCCGGGTTGGAACTCGTTGATGGTACGGTGTAACTTTTCCGTTCCCTTGACCGGTAATAAGTCCCCAGTCAATGTGCAATAACAGAAGATGTAGCGTAAGAGTGGTCCACAGAAAATACGACGACGCAGTTCCAACGCGGAAGCTAAGGGTATAGTGAATATTTCTTAGATTTGCTACATGAAGGAGACGTATTTATTTCCTGTTCAATTATAAAAGGATACTAAAAGAAATTGTTCTAAAATTTACAGGCCAAATAGATACTCATATTTTAGAAACCACAACGCTGCAATCGGTTTATATTTTAATAAACACTCCCAAGGTCAAGCGCTACGAAGAAGTCCTCCTCACCGTGTTTCAATTTCAATAACGCCAAGAAGAAGGGCATGGTTCTGCATCCAAATACCAGTCCTGCGAGATCTTTCCTTATGGAAACATCTTACTATGCTATGTTACGTGCGCTATAAAAAGCAACAAGCGTCAAATATCGATAACTGTGCTTCATTGATTAATTGAAATGGTCACATGATTACAATATCTCCTCCAATTGAATAGCTATCGACGCTCCGTGTACGAGGTTAGTCTGAAAGTTTCAAGTCCCAACATGAAGATGGCGCCCCTCGTCAAAAATATTCCGCCAATATAATTGCGCAAAATGTCAGCCATGATGGTCGCTCAGTTATTGTTTAACAGTTATTTGTGTCGGTGTTTCTATAAATATCGATGAAAATGGAATATGAAGCCGTTATTAAATTCTTGCATTTGAAATTATCTGCGGGGATGGATGGATACGGTGTAATTTTGGGCAGCTGAACCTAAACGTTGGTTAACGATGAACGCTTGAGGGGACCAAATACTGCAATCGCGTCTGAAAATTTCAGCAAACGGTGCTGAAGATTTGAACTTAAAAAAGCTACTGGCTACTAACTTTTGCAGAGGACACGGAGATTTTCATGGCACGAAGAAGTCATCACATTCGTACAGGCCTGTTTTACAGAACAAGATACCAACGACTATTTCGATGGATTAAGAAGATGGGAGCATCGGGATGGGAAAGGTGTACAGACTTGTGTCAAGAAATAAAACTGAATTTGACAAAAAAATATCTGTTGAGGCTAGAAACTTTTCAGACTACCTTCGTACATATCACCTTGGAATTGGACAGAAAACCAGAAACCTCATTCTCCGGTAAAAGGACATTCTAATAGGACAACCGACGATCAGATGCTTAAAGCGTGCCAATCTTTATCGTGCAATCCAACATCAGCAGGCAGCCGACGAATTATCACTGTGTCAGCGTTGAGTTAAGTACCTACCGTTGTTGATAAATCCTTTAATAAATTAATAACGATAAAAATATTTATTTTGGGGCACTTACGATTGCATCAAGATATTAATAATCTATAATCTATGTGTAATATTTGTATTGGTGTTAATGTTATGTATCTAAATCGCGCCATATTTCCATGGCATTTGCTTTTACGTACGACTTACGTAAAATGCATAACTAGATAAGAACGAACGGGAAAATTAACATTTAATGACTGTACAAATTGATTTTCATTAGTAATGTACGGAAATGGTTTATTAGACATTACATAAACCCTTGTAACATATGTAAACCGGAGAAATTACTATTTTTTCGATTGTTTTATACAATTAACAGTATATAGTGATTATATACACTACCGTCCATATTAGTTCGGACACACAAATAAATGTTAAAAAAACGAGAAAATATTCAAACTCATTTTTTCAAAACTTACAATTTTTATTGCATTTTATTAATAGCGATTAAAATTAAAGTATAAAAGTAAAAAAAAAGTAATTCTAACGAAAAATAAACAAAAGCTTCTTAAACATTCCGTTCATCAAAGAAACTCCCTTTTGCGCGAAAAACAGCTTTCACAATCCGAGGCATCCGCTCCACTAGTTCTTCAAGGACTCTATTTGGCATATTAGTCCATTCCTCTTGTAAAATGTTCCACAAGTGTCCTACGGAGGTAAAGCATACTTTTCGGATCCTCCTGTCCAGTTCATCCCATAACAGCTCGATGGGGTTTAGATCGGGGCTTTGCGGCGGCCATGTCATTATTTGTTTATTGCCATTATCTTTTTCTTCATTTAATAAATTTTTACATATCACTGCTGAGTGTTTGGGGTCGTTGTCCTGCATGAATACAAAATTTTCGCCGATTAGACGTTGCCCCGATGGTATTGCATTTTCTTGCAGTATTTCTAAATAACCTTCTTTTCGCAAAATACCTTCGATTCGCTTCAAGTCTCCTGTACCGGCGTAGGAAAAACGACCCCAAACAAGCACAGAATTTCTTCCTTGCTTGACAGTTGGCACTACACAATCCTGCAACATTCTTTCGCCTTTCGCTCTTCTTACAAAAACGCGCCTTGATTGTTCGAACACCTCAAACTTTGACTCATCAGTCCATAGCACCCTTTTCCAATTAACGCAATTATATTATCTTTTTAGTAGAGTTTACATTTTACTAGGTGTCCGAACTAATATGGACGGTAGTGTACATATACAGAGTCTGCGAAAAAGTCCGCACCCTCTAGCAACTTCTTTTATTTTCTTAGGTTTAAAGTATTTGTTTGTCCATCATTAGAAACCAAAAAATGTTCCAAAATAACTGAGAACTTTTATGCTGGATGATGACGTGAGGTGGCATTGAGATACCTATCAGTGTGCGTGTGGGTTTTCGAAAACCCATCAGCTCCTTGGTTCGCCGAGCTGTGACAATCTCTGAACTCAACAATCTTCCCATCGAGCTAAATCACGTACGGAAGACCCTCCTCAATAATGGTTTTTATAGCGAGGATATCAACAAACATCTTCATCCAACCAGTAAACTAACGAACGATAACACTACCACCAATCTAGCTACCGCTTATCTTCCCTATATCCACGAGGTAACGGATAGAATCAGAATCATGACTAACTACATAGTCTCCTTAAAACTACAGAAATAAGAAAAGTTCCCACGTGGTGCAGAACTTTTCCGCGGACACTGTATATATTTGCATAATTTACAAGTTTTCAATAATGTTTTTAAAAGCAATAATCTCAGGCTTTAATGAATAAATTAGCGGGGAAAAAATTACATGCCGTATTCGTCACTGTAACTGTATAAAGTGATGTTTAATTTATTTTTTTTTTATTAACAACCGCCAGACTAAATTATTTCACGAGAACGTGTTATTGACAGCTAATTATTTTTTTTTTCCTGTTATGTGTTTCGTAGGTTACTTTGATGAAAAAAGATTCGCTATCTATAAACATATACAGTATGCGTTGTGTTGGCCAGCATCGAAGTAATGCTGAAAGGTAATTTGACCTACGTACTTAAAAGATTTAATTTATGTTACGATAAAAAGATAGAAGGAGTAATCGAAATCATAGAAGAAGGCACAAAAAATAATTGAATGTATAGTTTTAATGAATGTAAATCCCAAATAATGATATACAGATCGTAGCTAAAAAAAGGCCTTAAATTTTGGAGGTCTCGTCGTACGTATTTTGTTTGTTCTATTAAGCAAATAAATATGATCATGAATCATAGTCGGACGAATCATTTTGCATAAGGTGTGTCTTATTTAAATGGCTTATACGGTTTTTATAAATTAGTCATACTACAAAATTTAAATAATTAATCTCAACTGCCAAAAACGACAAATTTCTGTTTGAACAAAACCCCGTATATTGTTTATAGCGATATATTTAATTCACTAACCTGGATATCAACGCACCGTATCGCGTATATCGCTCAAAGCCACTTAGAAACTTGTATTTAAACATGCAAATCTTCGATTTTACGCTTAGATCCATACCACTGCAATATTTTTATCTTTTAAAACCACACACCTATTCCTACTGAGATGAATATAATAGACTCGCTCCTATTATCCGTGTATCGATAAATAGGGCAATTATTTTGCTTCCAGCCACAATCCGTTCAGAATTTTCCATTGGTAGCAGTTAATATGGTTGGTTATTTATTTTATTTGAATGTAATTAACTTAGGAAAATGAGAACGTGTCTCAATAATCTACTTGAAAATAAAAATCAGGTAATGGGATAGAAAATAAAACCATGCATTTGATAAGTGAAATTTCTTAAAAGCCCAAAATGGGTCTGTCTTGCATCCAACAACATTTTAGAGCAGTAGTTTTAGAAGCAACTTAAAAAGTTGAAAAGGTTGCCACTTGTAGATCAAATGTTTGAAATCTTCCTCCTCTGTTTACTTTCAAGTAACATAAATAGAAACTTGTAACTGCAAAAATAAGACTTGTACCCTTCATCAAATGAAAAAAGTTGAACAATCTAGGAGCTCCAAGTGTCTGTAATAAAGCAATACAGATCGATCAAGAGCCTAAGTTCTCGGGAGTAATCTGGGACTCTAAACTGAGCTATTCGCATCTTGAAAAAATGACCGACAAATGTAAGAGGGTATCAACGACAACTTGCATAACAATTGGGAATTTCTGCGCAAAATTCGAACAATTCTTGTTTGATTTATGTACAATATAATCTGGCGTTTCCTTTGTTAAACAACGATTCACTTATTCCATTTTGGAACAAATTTGGAGAGTGTGGTTGTGTGTGGTTGTGTGTGGATGAAACAACTGATTGCAAAACAGATCTGTACTTAATGCTATTGTGCGCAAAATGGAACCACATCAATCGTCATCTTCAACTTTATTAGCTTCTGGACGAATAGAAGAATGTAATGCCCAAGTAATTTCAAAAGTGGTGTTAAGCACATTAGAAAAATTTG
This sequence comes from Marronus borbonicus, assembly GCA_902655005.2. Taxonomy (NCBI): domain Eukaryota; kingdom Metazoa; phylum Arthropoda; class Insecta; order Coleoptera; family Scarabaeidae; genus Marronus; species Marronus borbonicus. The sequence continues at coordinate 19,283,058 of LR737382.1, forward strand.
AAATATCCAGAGATCAAATGTTTATGACAAATGGTGCTGCAACCATGCTTTCCGTAGGCCAGTCTCTTAAGGAACAATGTGGTAACTTTTTACATATTATATCTAAAATTCATGCTCTACATCTTGTGGCAAAGACAATTCGTAGACGTTATCCACAGGTGGATGCGCTAATTGCGAGTACAAAAGCAGTGTTTCTGAACCCTCCAAAACGTATTCGCGAAATTCGCAGACCATGTTCTCATACCCCTGAACCACCACAAGCGATCCTTATACGTTGGGGAACATGGTTATAAGCGCCATTTTTACTATCATAAATATTTTGAGAGTATAAAGAAGGTGGTTCTATTATTTAATCCGAAAGGAAGGTGCAGCTATCAAAACAAATCGGAAAAGATATTTCAGGTTAAAAGTGATTTACAAACTATTCACAGCAATTACATCGGAGTGGTGCAAGCAATGGCAAAAATGCAAAATTCTTCACTGTCGTTAGAGGAATCACTGCAAATTGTGAAAGATGTACACGCACAGCTCTGTTCGGTAGAAGACGCAAAAAATTAATGTGTTCTAATTAAGTTTGGAAGTGTCTTAGACAAAGATTCAGATTTTGCCACACTTCGATAGATTTGTGAAGGTTTGTGTACAGATGCGTTAAGTTGTTCAAGGATTTTTTTAATTGTGCAAATATAACATCACTAAATGTAAAGTGATCGTTTTCTTTATACGAGAACATATTTTCCTCACGGCGAAGGCGTTTTGCAGAAATAACTTTAGAAACGTACCTTATGTTAAAAATATTGAATCTCCCTTCTCCAGTTTTTCAAGTCACGGAAGACCCTTAAGACAGTAAGTTTTTTTTTAATCATCAAATTACATACACTCTCGATTTTATTTTTTATACATATAGAGATGGCAATTTCCCGTGTTCATTCAGTAACATAAAGATAATTTATCGAGATCGGTTCCTAATCTACAAAAACCATGCAAGAGTCCATTAGTTAGCTACGCCGATGGTGCGCACCCAAATTTGCCCACTCTAGTGATAATTTTTCATACTTATTGACCTTTTCTTAAAACACCCAAAGGTTGAAAAAAAAAATACAATTAATACCAAATGATAAACATTTTTGTAGACGTGGTATACCCGTAGTAGGGGCCCTCAATTTTGGCAACTTACACATGTTCTTAGCGAGGAATACGTGATCGAATGCTCTCGCAGAGAGAAATGTTCAAACAGCTGTTTATGATAGTGTTTCGTCACCTGAAGTGTTTTTTGTGGCGACTTTTGGGGCAATGCATGCGCCTTGAAATGTAAAAATGTTCTATCTCGAATATGTTCAAAATCGTTGCAGTGAATAGAACTGCTATTGTACAAAAGTGTTGCCAAAATTATCCTAAAACAATAATGATTGCAAGGATTGTAGCGTAATATGGCAAACAACGCAAAAGTATCGGCATTCTCCGCACCATACAAGTTTAATTAATTAATCCGGGACGGCCATTTCGACCGAATTCGGTCACCAATTGGGGATCCCACGTATCCTCGAAACGACCGCCATGGATTAGTTAATTAAATTAAACTTGTGTGGTGCGGAGGTTGCCGATACCTTTGTATTAGTTGTTTTCCTAGAACAATCCATCTGTAGCTATTTACAATTTAGCCAACTCATAGATGGTAAAAAGATTTTTTTTTCTGCATACAAGAGGCCGGTTGATTTGATTGATTCATGGGCTACACAGCTCCGTAACGCAACCTTTTATTACCCCTAAATTTGTAGAAAGCGGGTTATCCCAATTTACGAAAATTGTATCAGGCTACTGTGCAAAATTTATTCGTTATCAAATTCGATGAAATCCTACTTCTGACCGCAAATTTAAGCAAAAAACAGATGGGGTGAAATCGGTAGTATTTCACCAATCCCTCGTAGAAAGGGTTTCTTACGTGTTGTTACAAATACGCTCCATATTTTTACCTAAGTTCATTAAAATTTGACACTCACGAACCTTTTCCTTATATCTAAACAAACCTTGCATGTACCTACATACATATACATCCCGTGGCACATATTTACATCTATTTAATTATAAAAAAGCAAATAGAGAAAATACAAACGGAATTTTAACCCAAACGGTTACTTAAAACGGGTTAAGCAAATTATTTCGCGAAGATCTCTACGTACACATGCAATTCCAGCACAAATAGAAAGTCCCCCCGCCTCTACATATGCACATCGACAAAAAAAATCGATCGCCCGTGCTAAACCTGACCCACAGACACATTGTCAAGTCAGCTGTTCAATGTAATTCTCGACCTACCGCAATCCCAGTTCCATAATCGGGCGAGACGAAAATATGTTGAGCCTACGTGCATGCATAGATCCTAACGCGCTTTCAATAACCACAAAAACATCCCAGAGGCGCAGTAGGAGGAGGAGATTGTAGGTGAAGGGAGAAACCGATTGAATATAAACAGTAAAAGGGGTGTACGGGTCATTTACACTCCCCGACAAAAACTTAGACGCGGTGAGATGTTTTAAGGGTTACAACATTTCTTTGCGAAACTAGCAAGATATCTAATTAAGTTTTTATTCGTAAAAGTAAAATAAACTTAAAAATATCTCCTCCAGTAATATATGAACTAAATAATAAATTATTACTCAAATGTTTAAACAATTGCTGCGACAAAAATTTAGAAGCTCTGTTGCAAATGTAAAACAAAAATCAACAAATGAGTGATCAGTAATGCGTAGATCCTCCATTGTTCTTAATCACTTCCAATAGTCTGTTATTAATAGATTTATATAAATTTAACACATAATTTTGAGGGATATTCTGCCATTCAGTCACTATTGAAGTTTTCAGTTCCTGTACCGTGAAATATTGACGGCCTCCGCCATAAACGCGACGTGCCAATTCACCCCACATGTTTTCAATAATGTTTAAGTCTGGTGACCGTGTCGGCCACTGTAAAGTTTTAATCTTTTTCTCTTTAAACCATTCAGTAATGGTTTTTGCTTTATGAATTGGCGCGTTATCTTGCTCAAAAACAAAATTGCGCCGGGCCCATTCGTTTCCAAAACGTAGAAGATTGTCACGCAATAAGTCTTTATACGTCACAGATGTCATTTTGTTTGTGCAAAACACTATCTCACTTTTATCGCGAAATCCAATCGCTGCCCATATCATCGCAGATCCACCCACCCCCTAATTGTCTGATCATTTTCACTTTTAGTTCCTTTCTCAGATCATGATAATAATGCGAGTACCCATCCGGTCCGTCCAAATTAAAACGTTTCTCATCGGAAAATATAACTTTTTCCCATGGTTTCTTCCAGGATACGTGTTCTTCGGCAAATCTCAACCTCGCTTCTCTGTGTTTCGCCGAAAGTGGCGGTTTTCTCAACATTTTCTTCCGCGATATTACCGGTGACGCCTTTAAAATCCTTTGAACATTACGCACGTGCGTTTGTACCCCCGCCTGTTCTGCAATAACTCTCGTCGACGCAGAAGAATTGGATGCACACCGCAATATCATGCGTTCATCCTGCTCACATACAGCTTTCCGTCGCCACTAGCCTTTTGGTTTGCCGTAATTTTCCGGATATTTTAGGAAATTTCTAATGCAATGATCGCTTCTTCGTAACCGACGAACAATTTCCTTCTTACTAACACCATCCTGGTGCCAGGCTAGAACTTTACCCCTTTCTATCAAGGATAATTGCTTTTTTCTACCCATATTGCAAACAATTTATAAAATATAATTTCTCGTGGTGAAATGTGCACACTTTACCAGCACAACCGCTGCATATGAAGAGAAGTATCAAATTAAAACATTTTTGCTTATATTAACGTAACAAATGCGCAAGGTCTAAATTTTCGTCGCATTTAAAATTCCTATTTTGATCTGGGAAAATCTCAATTACCCCTCATAAAGCAATAAATACCCAGAAATATCTATAAATGGACTATTTACATAACAAGTATTAATAACCCTCATTTTCATGTTTCGTAAATAAAAACGATACCGCGTCTATGTTTTGTCGGCTAGTGTATGTTGTTTGTACCTACACTGGAGCTATTATAATATCTGGTGGTCACGCTATTATAAGTATTATAGTCTTTAATGTAGTCTGTGGTATTTCGATTATAGAACAAAAGCAACTTTAGCTGTTTAAAGAGTGGTCGGCATGAATCGGTGTACGCTGCCCCAGTCATACTTTATATTATCCTCTTCTGCAAAACAAATAGCAAGAACGCAGAAGTAATTATTCCTAAACAATTCCGTAACTTTGAGCGTAATTTTCAAGACGTAGTTATGTCCACTATCGTTTTCAACTTTAAAGTTCCACTAATCTTCAAATAATCTTAATAACCGTGCGGTTCCAAATACATAAAAAGTTATGGGAATATATGAGGACCTACTACTAATAACAATTACGTGACTATTACTATTATGGTCCAAATTGGAGCAAACATTTAGTAGCAATTACTGAGTGGAAGCCCATTTCTCGTCAGGTAAGTCGTTAGTCGTTCATTGATTATCTTTTCCAGGATTTTTGTAGACCCTGTAGGTATAGCTATAGGTCTATAACTCTCAATAAGTTGTTTGTTACTTTCTTTGTAAACCGGCATTATTTTACTTATTTTCATGTTATCCGGAAAGATATAAAATAGAAGATTATAAAAAGATATTTCGCAAAGAAGGTTAAGAATAACTAGTTCTAATTATACTATTTAACGACTACCTTCTTGTAACGTAAATCGTCGCCATCGCTTTCTCGTCAATGCTCTACGAACAGCAAATAACAAAGTACATCCTTTGAAATGTTGCCAAACAATCTGCCATTTGTGCATGTTTATTTTACATAAAATTAATAAAGGCTGTTACAATGTGATTTAATTAATTAAAATTTGTTCTTTTAACTATTTCTAAAAAATCTATTCACCTAACCTCTTGGAGCCGACATATGTGGGTGTTCCACATGGTAAGACGAGAGAGATCATTCTGTTTGCGAACGAGTGTACCCAGTAAGTTCCCTGAATTTTTATTAATATTTACTTTTATTTATTTACTTATGCGAGTTTACACTTTTTCAATATAGTTGAATATCTATCTTCTGAAATGTTTCAAATGAAACGCCCTATATAGAAATTGTTTTTTCTGAAAATCTGCGTGCCCAAGGGACACAAGACAAAGCTTATAAAGTCGACTCCAATTCTTTCTATAAAGCCTGGTTTCAAAGTACGTACATCAATTTTCAAAATTATCCCCATCCTACGAAGATTGATGTTTGAATTCCACTTAAAAGAATTTAGCCATTCAACTAGTGTTCAACGAGACATTTTCTGATAGAGTTCATTTTCCAAAGAATGTTAATTTTTTGGAAAATGAACTGGAAATGAATTGGCCATCGAAATGGACCAATTAGGTGATTGTCGATTATACCCGTCCACAGATTAATAGAAGACCTATACCTGGTACTTCCGTATTACGGGTTGATCATCTCTCCAATATCGCATATTGTGTAGGTTCGAAGCACTATCGCGACTAAAACCTGTATCATCGATGAACAAGATTAATGGCAGAAAATTTTGCCCTTGATTCCATTGTTCCAACAGGTGATAAATGTTTTGGAAATCAAACGGTTAACATGCCGTACAGTAAACGATATATAAGTATCGACAACCTCCGACCCCCACAAGTTTAATTAATTATTATATAATATTTACTATACTACGCCACAGTCCTTGCTATCATTATTATTATGTACAGCTAAACTTATTTTTCTGGTGCTTATTTTCTGATTATTTTCTACTATTTGCAAAACTATTTCTTCGTTTGCAACCATACAATGAATTCCGCTAACCCGATTCTGCTCTTTTGAAACAGCTATTTTGTGCCAAACGCCTATGCACCATTTTTAAAAGCAAAGGACAAATAATAGAACCAGACAAGCATGTAATCAGGAACACGACAAACAACAGAATCAAACAAAAACGTAATCAGGAACACGACAAACTTGAAAGAATTACCAAAAAATGTTATGCTAAGATAGCTTAGCTTCCTCATGGAATTAATGGAATAATTCACGGCAAACGCAACAAAAGGAGAGAAAAAAATTACACTAACACACGGACATGTTTCTACCTATCCGGCGTCATCAGCATGGTTTCGAGAGTAATTTTTTATCTCTACCTTCTATCACTGTTGCCTCACAGTTAATGCCACAACTTTCAAAACGACAGTCAGAGAACTGCTCGAGGGATGCTTTGGGGAATGCTTCCTGAACGGCAGGCACGCGTTTCTTTGGCACTAGAGGGCGCCAAGAAATGTCGAGTTTGTCGTTTTGAAAGTTGTGGTATTAACTGTGAGGCAACAGCGATAGAAGGTAGAGATAAAAAATTACTCTCGAAACCACGCTGATGACGCCGGATAGGCAGAAACATGTCCATGTGTTAGTGTAATTTTTTTCTCTCCTTTTGTTGCGTTTGCCGTGAATTATTCCATCAATACCATGAGGATTTGATGAGACATTTTCTGATGTGTTCTGTTTGGAAGAATTATTACAATATTTTTTGGCACGTGCCCTAATTTCATAGTCAACTGCAAGTAAGCGCTTTCCAACACATTAGTATATAACACCCCTTTTTACTAATTTGTGGTCCTCTATCACGTGGTACCATGCATTGTAGTTTCTTCAATGTCACCCGGTATATTTCGAGGGTATCGACTCCCGATTTACATAATTCCTTGTTGTTCTACGTGCGCGTGACACGTGAAAAATATTGCAAAAACAGTACCCGTGCATATAGCAATCCAAGGTATGGTTGTGAACGTATAATATGCACTGGTTTTTCCATATTCACCGTGTCAAATATTCCAGAAATTGTATGTTAATTGATAGAATACAGTGGCGTAACTAGCGCTAAAATATTGGATCAGATGCGAAAAAGTCAATACTCTCTGTACTGAAATTACGATGTAGATTGAAACATTATAAAATACTCGTAAAAGAGGAAAGTAATTAAATCATGCAGTAGATATATGGAAAATTACAAAGATGCACAGATGGGGTATGATTAAACCAAAGTTAACAAAGCAACAAATCAAATTTGATTAACAAATCAGCGATCGCGGATGAGCATAAGGCTTTTTTGGAGACGTACCTAACCCTTGTCCACCTGTAGTTACGCCACTGATAGAATATTTGCATTGTACTTTGTCACGCTTAAAATTATGTCAATCATTACTATAAACAAAATTTAACAAAAAAAAAGTGCCTTTAGGCTTATATAAAATGTGAATAAACATAAGCAATAAAATAAGAGTAAATTCAGCATATTTCCCGCAAATTTTTCATCATTTGTCGTAATATCCTTTCATAGGCTCAAAATCTGCTTCCGCGGCTTAAAACCATTGCGTTATAAAAACTAATCGTACATTCCATACTTTCTACCGAACATTATGCACCTACTCACCCTGTGCGGACAGTCGAGGAGCCTGTGTACGGCAGCCAGCTGGTTGATGAGCGGCAGAGTGACGCTGAAGGTGTGCAGAGGCGGCCGAGGGGGATCCGGGAAGTACGTCGTGCAGGCGAAGGGGTCGATGTCGTTTAGGAACTGAACGCGACACGTGAAAGACATCTTGTTGCCGATCGTCGGCTGACTTTCGCAACGTTACAAAAAGGAAGGCACCTTCCTCGAAACGTGTTTATAAAACTAGAACCGTCTGTGTACGGCAGACGTACCGATACTGTTTCAAGGAGATGGGTTTATTGCGGCTACATCATGGTTGCGATCGCAAAAGTCTCTATCTTTGCCTGTCGGATCAGTGCAAGTTCTAACGTTAATTCGTGCGTGGGAGAGATACTGTTAGTCTGTAATCAAAAATGTACTATGTACACTGATAGAGAGGATAAATGTAGTAATAAGGGAAATATTTCTTTGTGTTTAAGAAATATTTATTTGACTCTATGGAAAACTACCATTTCTTTCAGGTAAAGTATATTGCTTCGAATGAAAGAAATCTCTCTATCAGTGTATTACCAACTAAAGCTTTGAATTTAATCTCATTAAGAGATGTTAAAAAATTCCACACCTGCCAAAAATTTTTTGTTAGTCACAGATTACAAGCGAGAGAGTAATAACCGTCTCATCTGCGTTCTGCTTTTATTTGCGTATGTTATTATTATGTTGCCTGTAGTATTGGTCATAATCATCTAATAGTAGGTTAACAGGAGCTATTATAAAAATAAATTCCGATTTCACACTGTTATCATCACAGTTATTTATTATTTTACAGTTATTCACAGTACAAACGTCTCACTGTAAATTACTGTATATGCATCATACAGGGTGTCTCAGCTTCTGGAATTGTAGTATTGTGTCTATTATGTAAATTGTAGAAGGTCAACATTTTCAGATAATTTAATCCAGATCCTAATTTTTATTAGCAAGCCAGCCAATATGATTATTATTTGAATAGATAAATATTATTTTTTAGGAAGAAATTCAAGGGTGGGAAATACTTCCAAATGTACCTTGTGGTACTGCCACAGGTCGTGCACAAATTGCCCAATGAAAATTTTCTTTTCAACGTTACACCTTACGTTTTATCGGAGATTCCTCTTGGTTTCTTGCTTTATAACCATGTGCCACTCACTTATTTACTTTGTTCAATTTCTTTACCCCAACTATGATTTTTTTTCAATTGGATAACAACACACTTCATTTGGCCAGTAGCCGACATACGTACGAAGATTTAGATTTGGATGAAACTTGGTTGGTTCAAATGCTGTAATTTACAAATTTTCCTCGAAAATCGACTCTGCCTTCAGTTTCATAGAGTTAGCTTGTTCATAGAGTTAGACAGCTTCTATGTAAAATCGAAATAACTTTAACTACAAGGGTAGTCTGAAAAGCTTCAAGAAAAACGTAAAGATGGCATTATAGGTCAGAAAAATATAATAGCGCATGCGTTGAAAGATACTTTTGAAAATTTCAGCCATGTTAGCTGTGTCGGTGTTAGTATATATCCTTATAGCGTTTCTGTAAAAAAGGAAAAGATCGAATATTGACGGGTCATTCAATTCTTGTATCGGAAAGGACGACCAAAAATCGCAACCATAAGATACGACAGTAACCAAAAAATATAATGCTAAGATAGCTTAGCTTCCTCATGGTATTGATGGAATAATTCACGGCAAACGCAATCAAAGGAGAGAGAAAAAAAAACACTAACACACGGACACGTTTCTGCCTACCCGGCATCATCAGCGTGGTTTCGAGAGTATTTTTCATATCTCTACCTTCTATCGCTGTTGCCTCACAGTTAATACCACAACTCTCAAAACGACAAACTCGACATTTCTTGGCGCCTTCTAGTGCCAAAGAAACGCATGCCTGCCGTTCAGGAAGCAGCGGCATAAACGGGGTACTGTTCCCCAAACCATACGACAGGTTCACTAAATGATGCTGAACCATCAGAAACCAAAGGCACCGTCGAAACAATGGAATGCAAACGGTGAAAAAAGCAGTAGGTATAGTCTTGGAGTTGACTTAGACTATCTTGAAAAAGGAAAAATATTAACGGAGGCATACTACGCATCATTACTTAACAGGCTGAAGACCCAAATTGCAGAAAAACGGCCGTAATTTAAGAAAAGAAAGTATTGTTCCACTAAGACAACAAATCGTCTCACACATCAGTGGTCGCCATGGCAAAAATTCATGAATTGAGGTTAGAACTGTTAGACCACCCATATTCTTCACCTGATCTGGGCCCCAGCGACCTTTTTCTGTTTCCTGTGCTCAATATTTCGCTCGGAGGACAGAGATTTTCATCGAATGAGGACGATTTTTTGTTTTATTTCTTTTTTTTGACAAAAATTTGACAAAAAAGTAAACAGTTTCTGTATTAAGCTGGAAAGTTTTCAGACTACCCTCGTGCAATCAAATTGATAGAAGAAAGAGCAATTGGAGATACTGTCCTTCCACTTTCGTATTTTCCCAAACAGCATTGGCGTCATTTCTGAATCTTTAAAATAATAGCACTTCAATTATTTTGAAGATGCTACCGAAAACCAATAAGATTGCATGGTTACAAACCTCATTATGGCTTATATTAATTAATGGCAAAGAATAGATAAGATTATAAGTGAGTGGCAAATTTCAGTGTTATTTGTCAAAGACAACTGAAAAAAATTACATAAAATGTGACCAATTCTTCGGAAAACGAGGGAGACCCGTGTTAATAAAGCCACACCATTAAATTCATGCGTCATAATTTTCCTAATGAACTTCAAGATGTGAGAGAAGATGGTGTTCACGTCAAAATTGGGCAAAGTGCAGCTCTTATAAGAGCCCTTTCAGCAGTTAACCACCTGCCAATCATCGGAAAAATCCTACAGTGTTTTCTAAGCTACGAACGAATAATTATAATAGCCCTTATAAATTGTTTAAAGTTAAAAATTACTTCAAATACTCAAATGGAACATATTCTTACGATACCTATCAAAGCCTAGACCCAAATTAATTAGTTGAGAATGCAGCAGGCGTTTCACATTTCAACGTTTTAATTGATGATGAAAATCTATTGCTGTCGAAAAACGAGACCAGAATAATTAAATTTTAATAGTGGAGAACGAACCGGTGCAGTAGGTCTGCTTGGTTACCTCATAATACCATCTCTATTCAATATTATTATTGGAGGTACCTAACTTCCTGAGAAAAAAGAAAAAAACACGCAGAAAGGAAACAGTTTTCCTTTCCATTAAACTGCCATTAAACTAAATGGATTGAATAATAGCATTTAATTATTGATATTCCAAGCGAATCCTAACAAAACACAGATTCTTTTTCAATTTAAATTCCTTTTATTCTGTTATATCAAAGCCTAAATCTCATTCGCATTTGTATGCGCGGGAGGTATTTTTATATCTATTCATCTGTCTATACGTTAAGAGTGATTTATATTGTTTACATAAACAGCTGAGATCACCATTATCCGAGAAAAACCTTAGATTACGTCATTACTAACGAGAGTTTCGGTATTATTAGCGAAAGTTCATGGCTAATTCCGGTTTACTATAGCGCGACAACGTAGTCAAAATTTTTTTTTGCAATTGCGGTACTTGTAATGTACTTCGCTAAGTTTAGCAGTGAATTTAATTGTATTTAGGACGTTTTTGTTTTTCATATAATTGCGAAATTAATAATTTACATATCTACCTTCTACAATGTAATTTTCTTTATTTGGTCTGATAATGTCAGTTAGATTCGTTGAACGGTGAGGATTGAATTAAAAAATATCTATTCTAATTACGCTCAAGGATGCAGAGTGCAATTTCCGCTACAAACGATACAAGTTTTCATTATTTTCTTTAAAAAAATCCCGAATTTTGCCTTTTTTTTGGGAACCTGTATTGGCCCTATTCCATATCGGATGACGTCCGATTTTCTAAACCTCTTAGACGCCAGACCCATGATTCAAATTTTACTGGATTAAGTATTCCTTGAACAACATCCAGGAAAGATCCATGTATGGTGTGCTACACTCAACCGAAACAGCATTAATCGATTCTCTATAAGTGGAACTTTAACATAAGCTATCTATTTAGAACTAACCCAAAGTAAAAACAAATTAAACCTAGCTCAGGTGAATCGACAACCTCTGGATCTATTTTCAAGACAAGATAGTGTCCCAACTCACTTTAGCGGCTTTGGGCAAAAAAATCGTGATTATTTGAATCGTACATTTCCAGAGAAATTGATTGGACGAAGAGGTCAGATTGAATGGTTTGCTTGGTCTTCAGATAGGATTCCGATGGACTTGCTCTTCCAGAGCCATTGAAAAAGGCAACAGTATTAGATAAAAAGCTCGGATTAGGAAGGTAGCAGCTTAGAAGCTTTTGTAAATACCTTTCAAATGATGCAAAGTTAAATCCTTGTTCCTATCAAAAAATAAAACAAGATAGCGTCAATTTACAAACACCAGTTGCGTGAAACAAATGAAACACACGGGGGTAATATGAAAAGTTTCAAACTTGAGCATAAAGAGGCTGCTAATATCGTTGCGCTTGCATTAAAAAATACTTTTGAACATTTAAACGTGGTTGTATCAGCTTGGTTGACGATGAACTTCCAGAACGGCCAACATCTTCTGCAACCACTACCGATAACGTCGCAAAAATTCACCAAATGCTGCTAGACGACCCGAGGGCACCGCATTCCAATGAACATTTTCAAATCCCCGTTAAACGAAATACGTCGGAGTTTTGCCGTCGATTAATAACACTTGTACACTCTTCAAGCTAAGGCACAGCTCGAAAAAGCAAAGGACAAATCGGTTCCGAAAAAGTGAATCGGCTACATGAACGTTTTGTATTTCAGTTGGTAATTTAAAATTGGCAAATATATATCCAAAATGGCGAACCGACAATACCTCCCTTTATAGGATTAGCTTAGCCTAAGCTACGTGAGACCAGCGGACCTAAACAAGCTGTTAGGGACTATATAAAGAAACTGGACATGATACCAAAAAATTTGGCAATAGAACAGAATTTGGCCCTGTTGATGAACTGGAAAGTCCAGTCAAGTTTTTTGGAAAATATCTTACGCCTGATGAGTTATGAGATTTATGCTGTGAATCAACACAATAGGTTTATTCCAACAACGCGAGAAGAAATGAAAGTTCTTGTCGAAATCCAATGCAATGGATAATATGCGTTATTAGAACACATCCTCACGCTCATCGCTTATAGCTTCAAGATGCAGACGAAAGTCAGATGAGATTATGATAATATTGGGCACTGGCCCATCCACGACGACAAAAGTTTTTGCCTTTCATTGCAAAAATACTAGTTGCAAATGTTTTCGGGAATTATCTTTGCCTTTCGAAAACAAAAGAAAAGGTTTTGAAACTTTCATTCGATGGATGTAAGAAGTTAACAATAATATGTGATGTCAAGATAATTTTTTTCTCTTTTCATTTCTCCCCTTCACCTAGAAAATTATTAAGTCACAATGGTACCATTTGGCCGCAATATTGTCGCTTGTCTATACTGATGGGAGATAGCACATAGCAATTGCCACTAATAATTTCAAAAAAAATCAATTTTGCAATGGTGCAAAAGCAAACATTTATCATTTGCGGGTTACTCCATTTGACGCAATACTTTATACGCACCCTGTATGTGGGGATTTTTGTGACCAAGACGTTTTCTAATTTTTAAACGATCTTTTTCCGTTAGTTGAGTGTAGGCTTTCAGGACCGTAATCCATAGTAGAAATGTCTTTCGGGTGATGTCGCGTAGTTAAAATTTTACTTGACGTTTCACTGACCATGTTGTCAGCTTCTTCAGAAGATTTCTAAAGACTGATCTTTAGAGACTCTGAGTCTTTAGAAATCTTCTGAAGAAGCTGACAGCATGGTCAGCGAAACGTCAAGTAAAATATTAACTACACGACATCACCCGAAAGGAATTTTCATTCAGATTAACGAGCAAACAAATACTAATAAATACCTGGTAAGATAAGCCATAAAAAAATGCAATTTGTAAATAAATAAAATAAATAAAAACGAAGATCACTTAAACGATAAATTAAATGACATGTAGTAGGTAGTTGTAATATTGGCAATGAAATTTTAATTCGCGAATTGTATTTTTGATTCAGGAATTGCCTCGATGAAGAAATTAATGAAAGGCATGCGGTAGATCGTGAACTTCCCCGGATAATATTAAATTAAATTGAAGTGCCTAATACCCATATCGGATTCCGACGATCGAGCAAATTAACGTGAAACTTATATTTACTTATGTCATTCAAGCATTTTACTTGACTTATCGTTGCTGATAAAAAAAAAAGAAAGTTTATACATCTGTATTCAGCACATACAAATAGTAATTTCGCATTCTACGATCTCGAGATGTGCAATTAAAAATATTCAAAGTGAAAAATTTCACCAACCACCTGTTGAACGTCCAACTTCGTGGGTACAATACATCCAATTAAAACAAATAATTACCGCTTTTTTAACGATTCAATTTAGACGCATTAAGCTTGGTTTTCTCTAGAAATAAGAATAACAATAATAAAACGCTACTACCTGTTACTACCTGCCTTACTACATCCAGAAAAACGAGAATTTACCGGCAAGATTTTGACGTAATCTTTAAATTTAAAATACCTACGTATTTTGGAAGATTCTGTACACATTCGAGGATATACATGCGTCTTTTTGAATACAATAAGCAGCGTGCCGTATTTCGAAATTTGAAAAGGCGACCTGCAAGCGCTAGTGACAAAACCGGCTCAAGCTGAACACGGCAACAACAACAACAAACCAAGAAAGACTCTTCTCTTGTGGCGAGACCGATACGAAACCCGTATACGTATAGTGGAAAATGTGAAGTGAACAGGACGACGGGGGAGAAAAAATGAAATAAAAATACTATTTTTACCCGAAAAACAAAGAAGAGTAAAACAAAAACAAGACGACGAATCGGCAATTGTTTCGATCGTCTCCTTTTTGTTTCTCGCGACATTTGTTAACCGTGTATTTAACTAAGGAAAAACTGAAGAAATTGCGGATATTTAAGAAAAAAATTAAGTAGACATGAACACCATATTCTCCCACAACACGAAACAAAAGGAATTTCTAAAGGGGAGCATGAGATGCAGCAACAGGCATGGTATACTTCTCCTACCGGTTAAATGCGAGATGCACACACACACGCGGTTTTGTTATGGACGGTTCCGACTTGCACAACCAGTTTCGAAGGCAACCGCGACGTAACTAAAGTTCGCTAGGTTCAAGCCGAGAGGCCGACCGCAGCCAGCGCCATCGACGGTCAACTGTTACAAGATGTTCCTGTTTATGAACGTTTGTACTTCACCTTTATTACTGTGATTTGTAGGTACAAACCTTTGTGCTTTTAATGTGGCTATGTGTTATTACCAAAATATTCACAATTTTCCTTTTAAATCAGGGCAATAATTTTTTTTCGGTTTGAACGGTACGTTCTTGGTGCTCCTAGCGTTACTTCTTTTCACAATGGAAAAATATTTCTTTTATTTACTTGAATTTTTTCTATGTAGCTGAAGCCGGAAGTATTTTTCATGATGAATTCAAATACAGCGTCATTGTTTCAAAAATAAAGGCGAATTTCTTAACTCACCGTTTTGATAGTGAATTCTCTTTGGTTGAAAGCAGCCCCAAATGACACTGCACCAATCCTGCTACAATTATACGATTCTGTACATTGTTTATAGTCGCGCGTTATTGCTGTATTTATTACTATTCTCTGTTACATCGTTCATTCCGAAGTATGTCCCAGTTCTTTTTAGGACTAGGAGCCAAATCTGGTGAATACGGTGGATGGATCTGGTGAATACTAATTCGAACTTTAATTCCAAAATTTTGGCCGTCAAAAGTGGACAGGTGCGCGCCCGTTCATTGTTTTGATGGAAGAGGGTCTTTTTATTTTTCAAAGGAGGATTTCTTCGCTCAACCGGCCCAATAACAACGCATAATGCTTTCTAGTTATTGTTTGTCTTTTTTCTAGGTAATCGGTATAGATGGTTAAAAAAAACCGAGGCCATCACCTTGCCGGACAGTCTTCACCTTCTCCGCATCCCGTTCACCCTAAAAAACCTACTGCTTTGACTGTTCCTCCGCAACTGTTGGGTAAATGAGTTTAAACGTGACCGTACCTCCACAAAAGTTGATCATTTTTCTCGACGTCCAGTGGAAGCAACTACCCCCGAAATGATTGACAAAATCCACTATGTGGTTCTGAATGATCGACGGATCAAAGTATGCAAAATAGTTTAGGCCGCACGCATATTGCAAGGTACAGTCTTCTCAAGTTTGCACGAAAAATTGGGGGCGAAAAATTATCGGCAAGATGGATGCCACGTTTGCTCTCAGTGGAGAATAAATGCTATCGTGTGTGCTTTTCCGTCGCAATCCTGATGAGTTTCTTCGCCAATACATAACTATGGACGAAACATTGATATACTACTACACTCCGGAAGCTACCACAGGAGCAGATGTGCCATGAACTTCGTCTTTCGGTGTTACGCGTTTTAAATATAAGTGTTTAATCATCGCTCGAAACTCATTTTTTTCCATCTGCATAAACAATATGTAGATATCGTCCTCCCATTTAAAATTTAAAATAATCTGAAGGGAGTTTTCCATCAATAAAGACGCTTCTGACGAAGATGTCCACGTTAAGAATTGTATATTTATAATTAATAAAGTCGATGTTACCATAACTATCAACCTCGTTCATTCTTGAAGTATCACGACTAAGAAAGCTAAATCAAACTTTTTCAATTGATATATTTAGTACTCTGACTTTTATTCCTTTCTTAAAGATTATTTTAATACTAAACCATAAGTTTCTGTAGCAAGTTATTAGCAAAAAAATCAAGGTTCAATACGAGCCACTTCGTTCGTTCGGGAAAGGCATATTTTGATAAAATGAACAATCTGGTTACAGTTACTTCATGTTTATTTAAGTAAACACATACTAAGCAAGCAATATTGTAGAGAACGGTTCATCGTCCGATTTGGCAACGCCGATAAAATGTCATCGTCGAACACACAGGTAATTGTTCCTCGTTTGATCGGGACAGACGCAGGTGTTAAACCACCTGCTTCTTTTAAAGGATAGCGTTACAAGACCAAGAGAAGCTTTAAACAAGCGAGAACTAACAAGAAGTTTGGAAAGAATTTTAATACGATCTAGATTTAGTCACGTGTTACGAGGATGGTATGATAAATACCTTTGTTAAGGAAGATTGCAATTGTTTTATATCTAGTCTATTGGTTATATTATCTGTAGTTACTTCAATAGTATGGCCTGGCCGCTTCTCATCAGAGACGGATCTTCGGCCATGCATAAATTCTTTAAGTATTAACACTATACAGTTGTCCCCGCGATGTTACAATTTCTTTAAGCCATCCAAATAATAGGATTTGTCGAACTCTATGAAATGGATTTCTGTCTCGGCAATACCGCAAGCCACTTTTTCAAGTTTGGAAAAAGTAAGTAGTGTGGTAAAGTAAATATGGTGGAGGGGGCACCAATTCGTACCGTAGACTAGATTTGCCGACGAATTGAGCGTTTTCTCTTTAGTTCAGCGTCGAATCGCTCCAATCAATCAATATAGCAATGTCCCGTAATCGTTCTTCCCTCGTCTTGCGAATCCCAAAGGATAGTCGCCGTAATTCCTTCGCCTGATGGAATCGCCTTCTTTGGTGCACGTACGTAATGACTTGGTTTTTGTCGTGCAACGCTGCAGAAGCTCGCTCGTATTTTGCTTAAACATGTTCAAATATAGCCTCGCCATTCCGTTTTTGATCAATCGTCTCGTCGATAGCTCTCTCGTATTCAATTCTTCATGAGGAATGTTTTGCACACTTTCAATTAAGATGTTTACCGTATTAACAATCTATCGAAGGTCTGCTAACACAATATCATAAATTTTATTGATTGTATAGCCCTCAGCCACCTCCATGGGACGGCATGGCCACTTGTCATCAAAGATGCATGGTCCTTATAGATTGTATCCAACTTCTCTCTGATTTCTGCACACATTTTCCAAAGCGAAAAAAGAAATCGCGTCAGCGACCATTTCACGAATACATAAACTTGCTCACTTTGAGCAGCTCTCAGCAGATTTTGATACAAAACGCTATATTACAACATGAACAAATTTCTAAGATCGGCAATACTTTTAAGGAATTTTCAATAAACAAAACTTCAATAACAACTTTACCAATTTATTGAACAAAAAACACTATTTACAACCATTTTGGTGCAATTTTGGATGTGTTCTTGATCAAAAAATGGACTTTAAACATTCAATAACCCTTGCAAGAGGTTAACACTGAGCCTTACGTTAACAAATATTGAATACGAAATTAAGAAAAGAACCAAAAGAACGACTCGTTCCAAAAGAGTATACCACAGATCGTATGTAGGTATGTGACGTGCGTGTTGGCGCCAGCGAAAGAAAGTGAAGGAACTTAACCGGCATTCCATTTCCATAACATATTTTTGTATAGGTTACACTGCAAGATGCATACATAATTTTCGATCCGATACATAGCCATGTATCCGAACATATGTACGTAATATCCTATACAGATGTAAGTGGATAGTTATAGATTAATCTATCTCAAATATAAAAGGATATTAATGACTTTATGGGTGTACGATCGGAGTTCGAACTTTCATCGGAACGCAGAGATAGATTTCTGACGTGCATTCCGAAGTGATTGCTAATTGAGAGATATATACCAGCACCCATGCGGACGAACAACGGACCAAAGTGAATGTTTATGCAGTTTAAAAGCAATAGCTTACGACCTAAGAAAATATATTGTAAAATTACGTGCAGACAGATGATCATCGAAATATAGTTGTTAGCACAGGCTAAAATATTTTTCTGCTGATTGCCCTAATTTTCATTTTAATTATAATTACTTAACTATCAATTAAACCACGTAAACAGTAATTAATTTAATCACGAATTACATTTTAATTCGGGATCAATTTAATTCAGAATTAAAAAGGTTCTTTTTTCGACGACAATTTATACTAAACAGAAAGAACACATCAGAAAATGCTTAGAAACAATAACCAAGAAATATAATGCTGAGATAGCTTAGCTTCCTCATGGTATTGATGGAATAATTCACGACAAACGGAACAAAAGGAGAGAAAAAAGATACACTAACACACAGACATGTTTCTGCTTACGCGGCGTCATCAGCGTGGTTTCGAGGGTATTTTTTATCTCTACCTTCTATCGCTGTTGCCTCACAGTTAATGCCACAACCTTCAAAACGACAAACTCGACATTTCTTGGCGCGCTCTAGTGCCAAAGAAACGCATGCCTGCCGTTCACGAAGCAGCGACGACATAAACCGGGTACTGTTCCCCAAACCATCCCTCGAACAGTTCTCTGACTGCTAAACACGAGATGGTGACGCTGGTAGCGCTTTGGGAAGCCGCACATGTGAATATTCCGACAGGCTTACCATGATGTATATAAACAGAACACATCAGAAAATGCCTAGAAACAATAACCAAAAAATATAATGCTAAGATAACTTAGCTTCCTCATGGTGTTGATGGAATAATTCACGGCAAACGCAACAAAAGTAGAGAAAAAAAATACACTAACACACGGACAAAGTTGTGGCATTATCTGTGAGGCAACAGCGATAAAAGGTAGAGATAAAAAATACCCTCGAAACCACGCTGATGACGCCCGGTAGGCAGAAACATGTCCGTGTGTTAGTGTATTTTTTTTCTCTCCTTTTGTTGCGTTTGTCGTGAATTATTCCATCAATACCCTGAAGAAGCTAAGCTATCTTAGCGTTATATTTTTTGGCTAAACAGCAAGATTATGGTGGAATTCCTTCACTCGTTTGTTCACGACAGCATTTGTCTAATATCATGCTTCATGATAGACAATATTTTCCTGTAAATCGATTTTAATGAACTAAAATTTCCGTTTTTTGAAACTACGATACGAATAACGACGATGTGGGCGTTGACGTTGCTGATTGATTAAAGATAAAATAACCTAAATAAAATGGAACGAAGACGAGTTATATTGCAGTTCTACCGGGATCATCGTTGAATGGAGATGAGTTTAACTAACAAAACGCCAGGAGCAGAAAGCGTCGCGACCTTGGGCTATATAACCGGCTGAAGAAAGAAAAAGTAGCTAAAACGGCTGAACCCTGCCCGGAACCGATCGCACTACCTACGATGTTGACTTATTAACATAATAATATATAGATATTGTTTTACAAAGTCAACTCTCTCGTTTAATGCAAAACAGTTAGCTCGACAAAACTTGCAAATTTTCTTATATCTTAATTGGTTATTATGTTTAAACTAATGATGTTACGAATCGAATATTTCATTGACTCGTAACAAGCTACCCCCAGAGTAATTTCGCATTCATTGCAAACTGAAGCTTTAGTTTCATACTACTAGCTACTTTTCCGGAATTTCTAGAATTATTCCAGAATAGAGCCTGTTATTCAGGAAAAATAAAACTTTTCCCGTAATCCGAGATTATTGCAATAATTCATTCTTGCGCTTAGTTATGTGAATATTTTAAGTGCATTGAAGAAATAGACAAGGAAAAGATTAATTATCGATCTGTTGTTATCTATTCAGACAGTTACGAAGTGTAGGAGCACGGGACTCCACACAACAAAGTCGAAATTGTTGTGAGAACGCACCGAACAGATTGAGCAATAGGACTAAAGTGATACCGAGGGTATCTGGACATTAGAAATTATGAACCAGCCCCAGTAAGTTCGTCAACTCTTGACAAAAATGCTGTGCCCTCTACACCCAATAGTTAAAGCAGTTACTCTAAACAATGAATAGAAAGGAACTCTCAAAACTGAATATTCTAGGTCAGAGTCGGGTCAAATAATTTTTGACACTGGACACGGGCCTAAACTTACGGCTACTCTACTACGTAGAGACGGAAAGTCCGTTAAAACACCAATAGGCTTACTAATAGAGCTGATAGGCTGAAAAAATGCAACTTAGGCCTAACAGAAAGTTCTGCTAGGTAAAAAAGAAGACTTCGAAATAGAGCCACAATGTCCTAAAGCATAATCCTGCGTCCATGGAAAAGAATTTGAGACCCCCAAGATTGTATGAAAAAGGCAAAGCTAACGTAAATTATCTAGCAATTAAGGAACCACAATAGATCTCAAAAGGTTGCAGTGGAATGAGTTGGAGAAACTAATTTAATCTAATCCAAAGTTAAAATTTTTAAATATTTTAATAATAATAATAAGCTCAATGGACTTCTCAGACTCATTTCTATATCTTTTACTACCAAGGTTTTTGAAAATATGCTCAAATCGCATTTTGCATTTTTGAGAAGATGGTAGGGAGAAGAGTGTGTTGAATGGATGGGGTACTATGTTAATTTTGATGAGTATTTCGAGACCACATTTTAGGAAGATGGTCTATACTAGAATCTATCCAAAAAGCGCGCCAAATTCAAAATTAGCAAGGCTAGCATCTCCACACGTTCCTGTAATTGCCAACCACCTGTTATCTGTTAACAGTTGTACGTTACATCAGCTTCCACAAATCTCCCGCATTATACCAACATTTTTTATAAAAATCAATGCAACGGTAATTACAATTTTACTAGTTGCATCGAATATGCCGTTTAATTGAAAATTATCATGACCAGTCTTTGTGAAAATAAGAAGAAGCAACGTCAAATAACTAATTACAAGCACTATAAAATTAGAATCTTTTTTGCACAATTAGTAAATATACTCTATACCTGAATTAGAAGCTCGCAACAGCTGCGCAGTAATTAAAATGAACAGGTATATATAGAAAAGCTGCGTCCTCCCTTGACATTACATCGCTATAATCAAAGTAAACAAATTCGGGAATTTTACGTCTCCAAGCTGTAAATGGTGAATCTCAGCAAATGCCAGCAGGTGATATGAAATGATGACGAAGAAGAGGAAATCTCAATCAGAAGGGTATCAATCAAAGACGATGTTGCCTTAAAAGGTGCAAAAATATGTTGTGAATGAGAAGAGAAGAAAAAAAAAAGACAAAGAGTCAATTTTTGAAAAATCGATTTTAGATGATCTAAAACCCCAATTTCCAATATTTTCCAATAAGAGCCGCATACATTTCGCGAATCGAATACAAGAATCGAACAATATAAAACGTTGTAGTACGCTACACATGTCAATTAGCAGCATACATGAACAAATAAATGAATATTGAAACTCGTTCCTACTGTAAACCGTTGTAGATAACAATAATTAAAGGTAATAAACGTTTAGAAGTTGATTTAAACAATTAACCTCTGCAACCGTACGTTAAACTAAAACGTAACGATTGCATAAGCATATAAAAATAACTCAACTCTATTCGATTACGACACGACGTTCTCTTTTCAAACTATTCGTTTTATTCTAGCAATCTGTCAGGGGATTTGAAAAGCAGTACCGAAGCAGTGCGACGTGTAAAAATTCCGTTTGATTTTCCAACTTACCTGCTTGGAAACAAAACGATTTTCAACGTTCCCGACAGTCGACACCGTACGTCAGCAAAATTCTCGTTCGTTCGGAACGTTTTCACGCTCCACACCTCCGAAAAATCTCCTGCTGCTTTTACGGCGTCTTTAAAAATTTTACGATATTGGCTACCGTACAACAGGATTCTGACGAAAACGCTCGTTTGCTTACTTACATCTGCGCTGGTTTCTTTTGTGGGGAAAGAAGTGTTATTATAGGAGTTCTAGGCAGCGAAATGTTGTGCAATTGAAATGTGCGAGTTTAATAGTGCAATTACGGCACGTTTTAATGTTAACATAAGCGATCGCGATTGTTGGCGAAATAGACGAAAATAGTTTGATATTTACGTCTTGCAACAGATAGCAGGTTTCTAAAAAAAAATACAGGGGGCGATCTTCAACGATACTCTTATGGTAAACAAACGTAATCGAGAGGGCTATGCTTTTTTTGGGATTATTTTTAACTACATACGAATCATTATTAAGATTGAAACTTAAAATTACCTCTGCTGGATGTGCTGCTGTAAGAAGCACAACGGCGATACAACGTGCAGCAGCCCAGAAGAAGCTTCATGCAACTGAGAGCGAAACGTCGGCAGACTCATGCAATTACGACGCGGTTTCAACCCGAAAACCTTTTATTTGCATACGAAAAAATATAATTCCTTAAATAGAACAAACGAACCGTTTACATAAAAAGGAACACGAATTTGTGGTGAGGCGGATACATGTTTTACGTTTCGTATAACAATGATTCTTTCGCCAATTTTTCCGCATTGTTCGCATGTCATCGATCTTCATCGATTAATAATAGGAACCCACGTGGTGCGGAGTGTGCTGATACTTTAGTGTTGTCTGAAATTCTATATTCGACTATCCCAATAGCGTGAAAATCCAAGATAGAATTCTAGCATTATTATAAAAAAAAAAACATTAATAAAGAAATAAAAGTATACCGCCAATAGAGAATAGCCTTTAAAAAGAAAGATACGCAAAAATAATTTCTATAAATACAGATAACATACCGTTTCATGTCAATAAACATCTGTGGAATGTTATTAATTAATAATAAAGTTACAATTGACGACTTCCTTTTGTCAAGGACCAAACAGCATTCAGCATTTTTGTAAAATTATCAATTATCGTGAAATAGAAATCATGTTTGGGAAATGATTAACAGATTTAGAACTTGATGTCACGTTGAAAATCAAATATAAAAATCGACAATAAAGACAATAAAGATTAGATTGTTGATAAGTATGACTACGACTCACCTTTCCATACGAATTGTTCTTCTGATTTCTTCCAATTATATCCCTAGAACAATGTAGAGATAAATAGAATTATTAAAATGTACACTACCGTCCATATTAGTTCGGACACACAAATAAATGTTAAAAAAACGAGAAAATATTGAAACTCGTTTTTCCAAAACTTACAATTTTTATTGCATTTTATTAATAGCGATTAAAATTAAAGTATAAAAGTAAAAAAAGTAATTCTAACGAAAAATAAACAAAAACTTCTTAAACATTCCGTTCATCAAAGAAACTCCCTTTTGCGCGAAGAACGGCTTTCACGATCCGAAGCATCCGCTCCACTAGTTTTTCAAAGACTCTATTTGGCATATTAGTCCATTCCTCTTGTAAAATGTTCCGCAGATGGTCTACGGAGGTAGGGCACACTTTTCGGATCCTCCTGTCCAATTCATCCCATAACAGCTCGATGGGGTTTAGATCGGGGCTTTGCGGCGGCCATGTCATTATTTGTAAAGTGCCATTATCTTTTTCTTCATTTAAGAAATGTTTACATATCACTACTGAGTGTTTGGGGTCGTTGTCCTGCATGAATACAAAATTTTCGCCGATTAGACGTTGCCCCGGTGGTATTGCATTTTCTTGCAGTATTTTTTTTCGCAAAATACCTTCGATTCGCTTCAAGTCTCCTGTACCGGTGTAGAAAAAACAACCCCAAACAAGCACAGAATTTCTTCCTTGCTTGACAGTTGGCACTACACAATCCTGCAACATTCGTTCGCCTTTCGCTCTTCTTACAAAAACGCGCCTTGATTATCCGAACACCTCAAGCATTGAGTCATCAGTCCATGTCACCCTTTTCCAATCATCCACTATCCAATTTCTATGTGTTTCTGCCCACTGTAGTCGTTTTTTTCTGTTTCACCGGCGAAGTAGGGGTTTTTTTGTTGCAATGCGGCCGTGAAGATTTGCAGCTTTTAATCTTCTTTTCACTGTAGTAACAGAAATTTTTCTTGCACGGCCGCGATTGATTTCGGCGGCGATTTCTGGTGCTGTCAGTCTCCTATTTCGCTTGCTCGGCAATTTTATACGCTCATCGTCGGCGTGAATTGTTATTCTCTTACGACCTGAACGCGCCCTATCTCTTAAACTGCCCGTGCGTTGATGTCTCCGAATGATATCACTAACAGTCGATTTATTAACTTGTATTTTTTCGGAAATTTGTTGCACTGAATAACCTTCTTGATGAAAAGCAACAATTACAGAGCGCTTTTCTAAACTTGTCGGTTTTCCTCTCGGCATTTTAATAACTTTAATACGCTATTAACTAGTGTTAATAGATTACAATAATTAATACACAATAAACTGGTTCTGCATTTTGACAGAAGAACTATTTTGTTGCGTCTGTTGTCGGTATTCATAATACCGTACCACCTGGTAATCATAATTTAATGGTATTTTACGGTTCAAATAAAAAACCAGCTTTGCGTACTTTACTGGAATTTCGCGACGTGGGTGAGGATCATAGATAGCATTAGAGCCTAAGTCGATTTGGACAGCCTATGTATTAAGTTAAACAAATCGTGTTGCCCTGTGGTCTTGGTGCCTCTTACTCAATAAATGTATGCCTACGAGAGACATCTTTTCCGGATAATTGGAAGCTTTCCAAGGTCGTCCCATTGCCTAAAAGGAATTCAGCGACATAATTTCAAGATCTGAGACCTATTAGCATACTGCCATGTTTACCTAATATCTCAGAAAAGGTCGTCGCATTTGAAGCTAAATGATATTTTACTTGAGACATGATCAGGATTTAGATCGAGCCATAGCTGCGAAACTGCAGAGCTTCATGTGTATGATAACATTATATCGGCACTAGATGACGGTAAGGTGGTTATAGCGGTGTTTTTTAGATTGTACAAAGGCATATTGCTGATCACGATTTGTTGATTCTGGTATGCCGCAGAGGTCGATGTTAGGGCCGTTATTATATATTCTGTAGGTACCACGGTTACGCCGCTGTTACATTAATATATCTGGTGTGCGATACGAATGATTTGCAGAAGACGGTGGAATCTATGGAGACCGATTTAGAGAGAATTGTTACCACAGCGGAACAGCATTGTCTCAAGATTAATCCACCAAAATTTGCAACAATAGTTTTTGCAAAAAGAGGTGTCCAGCGCAGCTACCATTGTGAAGGGAGAGGTAATTCCTCTATAGGAGGGGGTCGGAGTGTTGGGTCTGTGGATGAACAGTGATTTGCGATTTCGAGAACATAACACATTACCCTTAAATTGCTATATACTAACAGACACTATATCAATATAAAACTAAGAGCGGCGCTGTGTGAGGCCTTAGTACTTTCGCATGCAGATTACTGTGATGTCGAATATGGAGCCTAGTTGGACTTGGTATCACGCCGTCGGTTGTAGTTAATTGAGAACGGTTGTATATAATATAAGAAAATATCAACATATATCTACAGCACTGCGTTGCTTTAGCTGGCTAAACATGGATTCCCGAAGAAAATTGCAAGAGGCATTGTTGTTCGACAAAATCATTTTGGAAGAGACACCAACGTATTTATATGTATACGATGTTCACAGTATTAATATTAATGTACGATATAAACGCTGCTTTTACGTAAAGAAATTCAAATTGGAGCTTTATAGAAGATGTTTCTCGTATACCATAGCCAACGTCTATAATGCGATACCGCTAGAACTCCGGCAGCTGCCCCCTCTTGGTTTTAAGGAGAAAATTAAAATAGATATCTATTTCATCTATGCGGTGGCAGAACTAGGTCTTGCGTGATTCGGAGCATAAGCGTTCCGTTACAATTGTGTACATAGGTGATCTTGAAACTTCAGGAAATTCCACACTCAACTCGCTGATGATAAACCTCCGCTTTTCTCGAACCATTTTGTCAACCCATTGAACTATGTCTTCAGATGCGACAGACTAGCGTCCTTGTCCCCCTTCATCGTCAACACCGGCCTTTTTTAACCTTCCTACACCATTCACGCATAAAGTTTTCGCCGTATACTCGGCTCATTCTTCGATGAATTTCAGCTGCAGAGCTGGGAGAATCAATTGTAGCAGCCATGTTAACTCAGCTGAAAATAGCGTAATGACGTTGCAAGTGGCAGATATTATAGTGGAAGAGATGCGCAGTTACCTTCTGAGCATCCCCGTCTCCCATTGCTCGCGTGACTGTTTACAGGCACAAACGGAGGTTGAAAATAAACAGCCCTCGTATATAATGACAAATAGGATATTTTGCACTTTTGTGACATTTGGTTGTTTTACAGTGGCCTTGTTCCAACAGAAATCACAAACTTCAGTTCAAGTCAGACGCGATTTGATTTGTTAAAAAAACCGAACCTGTTTTCTGACTGATTCTTATAATATTTCATTGGCTTTGACTAGTTTGTCATTTCTCTTTTAACGAAACTAGAGCTTCTCATCAGATTCAAATAATTGACTAGAGAGAGCGTCTTACTAATTTATGAAGAAGTTAATGTACATTGTGAATGATATGATTTGTCACGCAGCTAGTACTAATTTCATGGATTTATTACAAATACTAATTTTGAGAATGTGAATGTAGCTCAAAAAATTACTGCGATAATTTGTCTGCTTAATTGTAAATGTAGGTTGGAGATTGGGAATGTAGTTTCACGATTGAAGTTTAAAAAAATTTAGACATTTTCTCAACTTATTAAAATAGTAAGAAGCAATTTTTTCGAAGGAACTCTCAGCCAAGTTAGAAAATAAACATCGCAAATTTTAACTGTCTCTCAAGCCTATTTTTAGTAATTAAATTGGCTTAGCTTTAACTATTTTAAAAACTGCATGTTGGAGTTGGAATGTATAAATTGGACAATTTGTTAAGAATTCTAAGAAATTCCGACTCATGACGCATATACAGGCTAACGCAATAATATTGCTTATAACATCATGTATAGGTGCAATGTATTTATTGGAGTCGTTGACAAACAATAAAATATAATTCGTTAGAACGTTTATTACGACGATATCAACTCCGATCAACACATTGCATACAGGATGATATATCTCCCCGATCGCGGAAAATTTTGCTCTTGTTATTGATGTCCAACTGAAGACATTTTAAAAATATAACATTGGGTAGCTGCAAACTTACGGAACATCCGTATTGAACAAAAAATCCGTATTGAAAAATCTCCAATCTTCCAATCCCGCTAAAGAAGTTCGAATATAACGACATGATTTCGAAATTCTTTTCGTTTGCATAAAATTAATGTAAAAAAATCACTTACAGTCGAGTAGGTTGTATGATACCCCTCTGCTGTGTACTATCGTGGATCCTAACTTGGCCAGGGTTGATTTCCTCGCACACCTCATCGTTTCCACGCTTATGGTCTTCGAAGGTGAAAATTCTGCTCATTATGGGACTCAACAACTGACCCGACCGGCCCAGAATATCATCGATGTTAGTGTGCTTCGATATGAATAATTTCACCCGCTCTAGATCCTTAGATTTATGCTTCCTAGCTGGAATATTGTCGTAAGGTGATATCCTACCGCGGTCTTCGTCTTCCCTGGGTGTCTCCAAGCCTTCTGGGCTTGCTCTATCTCCAAGCGGTATGTGACATTCTGATTCGTTATCAGAATCCTCGTAACGCTGTTGGTGATCATGTGGAATGTCTTTGTCTTCATACTTTGCATCGTCGGCTAAGTTTTCAGAGCTACTGAACCACCAAGCTCTTTCTCCGGAATCTATGTGGCGAATTTTATATTTTTTGAGGAAATCTGGTTCCTCGACACTGTCGTTTTTGCTATCATTTTCACTAGAACCAATCCAAAATGTTTTACTGGCATTAGCCTTATTGCTTCCGTAAGATTCTTCCTCGTTATTAACATACGGCTGTTGGTAAACATGAACACCTTCCGGAGGTTGCACATTTTCATCTAACCACCAAGCCTTTTCGCCGGAATCAACGTGCTTCATTGATTTTATTTTGGCGTAAGGATCTTGCCATACGTCGACTCCTTCAGGCACTTCTGCACTCTCATCCAACCACCAGGCCTTCTCACCGGAATCGATATGTTTCAATAGCTTTAATTTGCAGTCTTTCGATTGGGAACTCAAAGACCTACTTTCTTCGGTCTCTTCGAACCACCAAATATTACTACTTGAATCGTCGTTCCTAACCTTATACACCGTACGCCCATCTTCAGTCATTCCCTTGGCCGTTATACTTGTTGCCGGCCAAACTACCACGCCTTCTGGTACTTCAGGATCTTCCTCCAACCACCAGGGAATTTCATCTGGATCAATTTGCCTAATTAATTTAACGGGGTATTTGTTGGAATTACTTTTAGAACTTCTAGACTTTTCGGAATTTTCTGTGATGTATCCTTTACGATTAGCAAATTCTTTTTGGTCGGAATTTTGAAGAGAATTTGAAAATTCCTCGGGTTTTGCTAGATTCTCTTCAAAATTGGGTTCCACCCTACATATTTCGATTTTAGTCGGGATTCTTTGTTCTTCCCTATTGCTACTATTATCGCTTAAACTTTTCAAGTTACTACTCAAGCTATCGGTTTTTATCTCCGAAATATTATCACAGGTACTGTCGAGCCAATTTAATTTATCACTAGAATCCTGTCTAGTGGCTTTGAATAAGTTTGTTACTGGTGCTAACGCTCTCATCAAGAATGATTTAGCTTCAGCTTCATTCTTAGGTCCGTCAGGTTTAATCCTTGGACTCAGAGGTGGTTTAGGTGACTTTTCCGCTTCGTCCTGCGAAGATACCGGAATGGATCCTCTAGCTAACGCAATATTAAGCTTTTTTAATTTACTCTCCGCTGATGACGAACTCCTATTAGCTCTAGCTTTGTTATCGTCTTCACTACTACTAGTTGTTGCTGAGGATGTTTCTGAACCTACCGTAGGAGATCTGGTGCAAGACCTTCTGCTTTTCTGCGAGTCATCCTGACCGACTTTTTGCGGCAATTTTGATATTGGGGAGCTTCTAGGATACGAGACGACACAACTCGATAAATTCTCCGAGGCTTCCGTAGCTTCCGAAGCTGCACCATCAGAATCCGCCGAACTAACACTAACACTACGTTTTATATTCTTTTTACGTAATTTTCCTTCTGTATTCATGTTTAAGACCGATTTCCTAAAATCCTTATTTGGCGTATTCAAAGGATTAAAAGTCCTATTA
This sequence comes from Marronus borbonicus, assembly GCA_902655005.2. Lineage (NCBI taxonomy): Eukaryota > Metazoa > Arthropoda > Insecta > Coleoptera > Scarabaeidae > Marronus > Marronus borbonicus. The sequence goes on from LR737382.1 coordinate 19,312,639, forward strand.
GGACTGTCGGATTTTGGAACTTGCGGAGGTAATTGCTTTTTGGAATCAGATTGTGTGGACCTTGGAGGCGTTAATTTCGATTTGGGCTTATCGTGCTGAGAGGAAGTAGCTTTACTTTTGGATTCCTTCGATGCGTCCGATTTTGTCGAGGAGTAACTTAAGCTTTTGCTGGAGCTATTCCTCGATAAACTCTTCGGGCTTTCCAGATCTTTTAAATCTTTTTTTGGAATGGATTCTTCGACTTCTTTGGGATCAATTTGACTAGAATGATTTGAGCTTTTATCCTTTTGCTTCTCGCTTTCGCTTGGACTAGAATATTTTAGATCTAGATAAGTTGCTATTCTCGACGCGCCGGCGAATCTTGAACTCTTGGTGCTATCGTCCAGCCGATCGGATTGTATCCCCTTGTCTACCATTTCTGGCCGAATTTTAGGCCGGGTTATTTGCTTCTCTACAGTCCTAGCGTTATCCAACCGTTTGGATCTAACGAAAGAACTTTGTTGATTGCTTAAATTCGGAGAAGTACTTCTTGTAACTACAGTAACGGTTTCCATGTCTTGATACGAGATGACAGGACTCTCATTTTGTGATGATTCATTTCTATGACATTCTTTTAAATCTTCCTGAGTGGTCGACGAACATCTACTAGCCGGTCGACTGTGATCTTCATTTTGAGTACTTAAAACATTCAGTAATTCCCTATTTTTTCTACTAACTTCGTTAGTCCTCGCTGAAGACATCCTAGAGTACGCCGTATAACTCTTCTCTACCGTATTCTTCGGCAAAAACCTACTATTTATATATTTCTGCGACGGTTTACTTAGATCCTCCCTAGATGGCGACTTCAAAGCGCTCATTGCGTTCTTATATCTCGAGGAAGATGACGTCGAACTAGTAGTTAGGTCCTCCCTAGAAACTTCACGCGATATCCGACCTATAGGAGCGTATTTGGCGTCATCTTTGGTTACGGATGCTCTCCCAGAGTATTTTGGAATTGTCGTCGAGACGGAACCTATAGAATCCGTTCGTTCGCGACTTCCGGATCGCGTATATGATCTCGGATAGAGCCGGTTTAAGTTATAGGAACTGGAAGAGCTCGAGTCAGTCTTATCTCTATCGGTAATCGGACTAGGATCTCTAGATCGGGAAGTGGTTGTTCTAGTGAGTGGCCGGTAGGTGATTGGTGGGTGGCTAGTGTCTTTTTTCTCTGTTGATGACTTGTATCTGGTTGTCAGGTCGGATCGTGTTGGAAGACCACCTTGAAAGAAAGAAATAATGTTACAATCGAGAATACGAATCATATCTTATACTTGTTAAATAATTGTTTAAATTTGAAATTGCAATTCTTGCTACTTAGATCCTTTTTCCTGAAATCAATTAAATTACTTGAACAAGGATAAGTAATTATGTTTGTTTTAGCAGTTTCGCCCTAATAAATTGCTCGAATGTTGCAGCCTTCGGCTTCGCTCCGTCCTGTAAACAATATGCTCGACCACAAAACTGCATTTGCATAGCTTGTGCCACAAATATCTATGAACCTTGCAATTACCACTAATTTGCATCAAACGACTTAAAGTTGGTTCAGTTTTCAATAGTTAATCTGCAGTTAAACAACAATTTATGTCAACATTACGCTGAACCATACAATCATCATCGATTTGCATCAAACGACTTAAAACTAATTTAGTTTTCAATAAGTTAATCTACAGTTAAACAACAATTTATGTCAACATTACGTTTATCTTGTATTTATTACCAATTTGTATCAAACGACTTGAAATTGGTTCAG
>LR737382.1:19328330-19348926 GCA_902655005.2 Marronus borbonicus
ACTTCCGAGAAATTCTTGGAATGATAATAAAAGGGACTTTATTGTGGTCGTCGCAATATTTCTACTTTACATAATAATTTATGGCTTTAATCGCTTAGAAAAGAGTGTATGCTTAATATTTTTCTAATTTTATGTATTAATAATTGTATACAGTGTGATATAATAGATTTTTATTGTATGACCGAACTTCACTGAACGGTACAAAGGACGAGTGAATTAAAGTGTGCTCAGTTTAACAATCTCTGCCAAGTCATCAAGGACTTGGAGAATTTAATATAAATAAATACACTTGGTATTATATGCCCGAAAATGTTCGGGAGCTGCTACAAATAGATTAAGATTGTCTCTATATAAGAGGTGTGTGTCGTCTTTGACATCTTAATTAACAACAAGAGTAAAATTGATTTATTTATATACTTATTAGAATAAAGCCCGATTTAAATATATCCATGTAGTATTCACGATTTTTCTACGTAATACGGATATTTCTTCGAATGCTTAACCTCGATTATTCAGCCGACCGTACCTGTTTTACATCACTAGCGTCCCGTTGGTGATTTCCAGCTTTCGACGACAGGTGTAAAAAGATACGCAGTCGATCTTGTACGGCAGTTAAAAGCCGTGAGATCGGAAATGACTCATTTCGAACTATTTTCGGTACGAAAATTAAGTGGTGAAGTGGTGGATTCGACTCGGCGAGGATTAGCTCGCGTCTTTGTGTTTTCCGTCTTCCGGAAACATAAATCACCGCATTTACAACATGAACAATGATTGTTACTGGTCCAAGATTTGTGACGTTTTCTACAGGCATTGTACAATAAGTTGCACTCTTTTGTTCAAGGATTGTTATGCAATTGTAGAATACGCGCCATTTATGAGACAGTAAACTTTTGCTCACTTAGATAATGTTGCTGACAATACAGGTTAATCATTGGTAAAACCTATAATCTAGTCTTGCACTGTGCTCTTTAGCTACTGCAACCTTGTAAGTGTTAAAGCTTATTCTCACTTAACAAGTAGGTTAATTGATTCTGTATGTGAATGTCTTGGACGGCCCGAGATATGATTTTTTTTCTATCTCTCCAATTGTTGGCTGTTCTACTACGGCTGCCACTGGACGTTCGGGTATCATCGGAAAAACTGGCTGCTATCTTTGGCAGCTCTTTTCACGCCGGTCGCAAATTTACAAATTTTGAATCTGCTTAGGCTATGATATATCACCCTGTATACGTTACTAAGGTTATTTACATTATTTGTATCGTTTATTGAGTCTTTAGGGTTTCTTATTTGCCACATTTCTTTAATAGTCTTCGGTAATAATTATTCTCAATTTTCAAAATTCATATGTTTCGTTTCTATTTTTATAATTGGGGGTTAGGTTGAGTCGTCTAAACCGTAGAAACAGTTTCAACATTTGTTTTTGACTTTTTTTTTGAATTTAATGCTAGTTTTATAAAAAAAAACAGCGACAAAGTCTACTAATTTAAAACAAAAACAAAGATAACTACATTTATCTATTATCCGTTTTTATTTTTAAAAGATTGGGGATTCTAACGTCCTTCTTAAATCTTGAGGAATATGTGCAAAATCTAAAAATCTGGAAAAAACATTAACACGAGAGGAAGAACGATTAAATTAGAGCGTTAACTCAATATGTAAACCACGTCAGAGATAAAAAAACAAACGAACCCTGACACGATCTCCATGCAAGAAAATATGAAGAAATTTAGGAAATTGTATTATCAGAAAGCATTAAGTTACACAAACAATGTAGGTTAACTTTAAAGGAAATGTGACAAGCCCGCATGTTTGTTTTGCGAGCTTGCCAAAAAGGTCACAAATTAGTGCGGGCCTGACAATAAAATATAGTCGTTTTGGACCAAATTTCTGTTTTTAACTAGTCTTTTTGGAATCAACATGAGATTAACCTAATATTAAAAGAAAAAGGAATAAGGTTTGAGATGCACGACGTATGCAACGTTCCGATAAATCAAAGATGGGAAGTTAACACAAGATTACTTTTAAAAAGTCGAATTTCCAATTGGGATCGCCCCATCCAAACAAAACAAAAAAAAACGTCTTCCTCATCAAACGAAAAAAGTGCTTATCCGGAATGGGTGTTAAAAGCAAGCATAAATAAAAGTCAACGGGAGCTGTCTTCGACTACCCGTTACACTCGGGGCGCTATTGCTAGAGCAATGGTTTATGCGTTCGGCAATGATTGAATGGAATCGTCGATCTGAAAAGGCCGGAACGTCATTCGGGACGCGTTCATCGTATATCAGGAAAAGGGCAGCCCGCCCGGAATGAATCCCTTTCACGATTCGTCCTCCTCCTCGCGTTCTTCCGAAGAAAAGAACAAGCGAGCATATGTTCGAGACGATGTTTATATGATTCACACGTGCGATACCTAATTGTATAGTTTTACGACTGGCTGTTTTGTGCGCGTGTGTATGCGTGTGTGTCATTCCGGTTTCCGTTTTGGTTTGGTATGCTGGAAGAGGGAAGCTTACTTTCTTTCATTCATACGTTTAATATCGAAATTAGAACATTTCAAATGGATTATCGAATATAGTAACTCGGAGCTTAAACGCATATTGCAACAATTTTTACAATACGAGGGGAGTTCAATAGTTTCCTCGCTTCTGCAAGAGAACTAAAGTGAACTTTTGTGATTTGACGAACAATGGAAAAAATCGAATATAGAACAGTGATTAAATATTTATTTTTGAAAAAGAAAACGAACATGGAACTCCCTGAAATTTATGGGGATTACGCCTCTTCGTTATCGACTGAATTTGAACCCGGCTGTAGGAGCATTTTTGATGATAAAAGTGCAGGTCATCCAAATGACAGAAATGATTGAAAAAATTCGCGGAATCGTAAAGAATGATCGGAGATTGAAAATGCGTGAGATTGGTGAGGCTGTGGGCATCTCAAGTGACCGGATGCGTAACATTTTAACAACTCGAATATACGGAAGCTTTCGCCTAGATGGGTGTCGCGATTGCTCACAAATGGCCATAAACTCGCACGTGTCAACTTCAAAGGAACTCTTGGCGGCGTAAAAGCGCAATCCGGATGATTCTTGTCATCGTTTCGTAGCTGTTAAAGAAATAAGTATTTTTTAGATGCAATCAGGAGTTGTATTGGAGAAAGCCTTCTGGAGCTTGGAATGAGATCAGAAACATATAAACATTGATGACAAATTTATCACACGTCCTAAATCTCAGACTTCTTGATGATATCCTTCTCTTTGCGAAATGCCTTAAAAAACTAGAAAAAATGAGTCATAGTTAATAGTCAAGAAGTAGAAATAAAAACAAACATAACCAGGACTAAAATGAAAATTGGGAAATGTTATAAATGAGTTGGATGTTAACGCCGATCGAGAAAGTTCTTGGAAAAATTAACGTATCCGCATATCTAGAACAATTACCTTAATGCACCTACTCTAAGTTATCGCTTCCGACATTTAACATCCATCATCTCAATATTCGATGTTTCAAGTAGAAATATTACGTAGACGCGCGCAAAATTGAATGGAATGAACGACTTGCGTTTATTATAAACCGCACAAACATCTTCCCTATATCCGCGCCTGTTTAATGTAGATTAAAACGTGCGAAAATACCGGAGCAAGTAGGTAATCTCCTAGGTGGCGTGTTTAAGTAAACAGTAAAGCAAAACACATTCTGGTGAGTACATTTCGCGTCCGATTTTTACGTACTTGTTTTATAAACTAATCTGTTATTGAGTTTTTGGTGACCTCAATTCTGCGCGCAAGTGAGAGAAAATGTTAAGCAAACTCGTTTAAAATTTTTTTTCCTTATTCATTTTAATTGTGGTAATAATAGCGAATAGTTCTATTCTTCTTCCGAAAGCGCCTCTCGTAAGTAAAATTCGAAAACAGCGGATCTGACGTTCTTTCTCTGTTTTTTGTCGATATTTCTTCACTTCACTTTCGTGTCATTATAGTTTCGGATTGATCAAGATTATCGTAAAAGAAAAGGGATAAAGATAATAAAGCTCCCGTTTTGTTCCGATTTATATCGTTTGTAGAAGTAGAAAATTTATCTCTTCTAATTTGGTAGATATGGCATTTTCTCTTCGATAAGAGCTTTAGCACGAATTATTAGTTGATCCTCGCACTCAATTATTCTTGGGCTGAGATCCGTGGGACTTGAAAAGCTATGTAAGTAGTGGTCCTTAAGTTAAGAATTTCATACCACCTTCCCAAATCGTTTTGAAAAGAAACCCTGCAGTAGCACTGTTACCACAAAACTAGGTGACAATCAAGTGTTCAACGTTTCAATAACACAGTGTTCAAATTCGTGAATTATCAAAAGACGCGTGTTTCGGCGTAGAATAAAAATTGCATCGATTGCTCTGATTCTTTGGAAATTATAGGCCTTAAAGTTGGGATAAGTAACAGTAGCGGTTGGTGACGACGTAAACGGGAACACGCTCGATTCCCTCGTGTATTTTCTTTGCATATTGTGTACTATGCAACGGAAACACAGGAGGAAATCCAATCGTTGTCCGCGCCCTCCCATTTACGTGATCACACACTGCTACTGATAGATACAACATTTCAAAATGTTGAACCACTCTAACGTCTACACAGGTACAGTTAGGCGTTCGGGGTTGGTTTACCATTTTAGCGGAAAAATTAGAAAATAAGCTTTATCTGTAAATTTTCACCCGCTTAATATATTATTCAGCGGTCCTCGATGGTTGTAACCGTTTTTAAGTTTCGGTCGTTTAAAAATTTAAGTCCTCAAAATCCGTGAAGAGATCATTTTTTTCGTTTTTCTCGTTCACCATGTCACTTATATAATATATATTTTTACCTAGAAGATTGTCCTTTGAATCGATTGTAACCAATCCAAATTCTCTAACTTTTTAAGTGATGAATGAAAATATTAATTTCAACTTTGAGATACTCTAACGGCTAAAATTTGTGGTTTCTATTTTGGTATAAGGCATTAGTCAAAAGTTTTTCGACGAACCCATATTTGACCTTCTAGATCTGCTGAAAATATCGCAAATTTCGATCTCAACTTACCAGTACTTAAAAGCAATAAGCTGCACGAATTTAAATCCAGGCATTAGACATCTAGCTCAAAGTAAAAAGTCTCATTTTTCCCATTAAATTTCAAATAACGTCACTGTTCAATAAAATTAAATCCAATTGGTGTCATTTACAATTTATTTAAATTTTAAAATTTAAGCCTTGGTTGGCTGTCTACTTATTGGACCACGACAGTCTTGTACATTCTTGAAACGGAGCTAATTGTTGACCCTCCGCCATAGCTTTCCGCAGTCGTGGGCGTATAAATTCGGGACAAGTGCAAATTCTCCAAATGGTTAAAGTTAACGTCACGCAAGAAAAATTTCCTAAATTTTGGGCAAATTTGAGATAAAAATAAAATGCAAAACTCCCAAAACATTCAAATTTTTAACAAGCTAACTAATGTTATTTCGGTATTCGTTTTTTTTTGCGTGCAATGAATTAAGACATCTTGTTATTCCATAATACAATTCTAACCATTCTATTTGCCTTCTATGAAATATTATCCACCATATATCCGTCGTAAATTCCTCTCTCTGATCTTAGAACTACCACGATGTAGACGAGATTATTAACTAAATTAGATTTTAGGATCAAAAGCGGCTGTGGAATTCCCCCGTTTCTATCTCGTTTTCAGCGTTATTCGTATTCGCTAATTGCGCTATTTTCGACCGATAAAATATTTGTTAAAACGCAATTATCAAAGGAGTAAAATAACATCCAGCATCCTGTAAATACGTCACCATCCCGGAGAATTACCGACGATTATTGGCCATTAATTCGCCTTAGAAAAATACCATCCAGAAGCGAAAAGGAGAAGAACTTATAAGAATATCGAATTTCCAAATTATAGACGCGGCACCGGTATGTACGACGTATTACGAAATACGTACACACGCAGGCCGCCGCGTGGAAAAGAAATAAAGAAAAAAAGAAAAGAAAAATCAAGCAAGCGTTTCCTCTGTCAAAGGTGTATGCACACGCATAGCTCGTATTTTATTTCAAAATAGTTCAGAATGAATACCGCGTTTCACTATACGCATACTATGCCTACGACATTAGATTCACTATTTCCTCGACTGAATTAGTGCGAGGGAGAGAGAGAGAGAAAAAGAGACGGACACGCGGAGGTTATGTTATAATCTTCGGAGATGGATAAAAATACCTGGCGTCTAGCGAATATCCGAATCTTATTGCTTACTCAACGGGTTTACGGTTTTCGAATGCCTGAACTAATTAATAGCGTTTGTTTTCTGTGTTTATTTTGGATACGGGATGGATATAAAAACTAAGAATTAGGAATATTTGGGAGAATCCAAATAGAAAGTGTCAATAAGAGATTATACAGACGTAATTTGTTGAGAAAATACGTTGTTCATTATCAAAAGGAAATTAAAGCGGGACTGATTTTTATCTGACGGAAGGAAAACAAAGGACGATTAATTCTAAACGCTAAAACCATACTTTTCAACGTCAAATATATGGTGTATACTACAAAGAAGGAGCGGAAGATACTCAAGTATGAAGGACAAGAAATGGACGTGCCACAAATGGTGAAAATATTTTAGCATTGGCGTTACATTTTGAAGCACATCCACGAAATTCAATTCGTCAAACAGTAACTAATTTAGAAAGAAGTCAAGAGCTGCTGGACAGGGGGGTGGAACTTTGTAATTGAACAATGGATCTAATTTCAATCAATTTCGTGAATGTAGATTCCAACACAAATTTTCCATTAATGCTATGTATGCTTGGTCTACTCGGCGATACTGGAGTAGGATCACTTAATGCGGAACGATATGCCGGTTTTCTTCTGACAAAATCCGACTACCTCAATGGTATGCCCGGTGATATGTAGTTTCACCAGGAAGGAGCACCTTCTCACAATGCGCGAAAGATCAGAAATATTTTAAATAAAAAATTAATGGCAAATGGTGGCACCATCAACTGGCCAACAAAATCGCCAGATCTCTCTAAATGATCTTAAAAATCGTATTCGTAGGGCTTGTGGTGCACAACACAAGTCGCAAAAAACGAGAAGAAACTTAATACGCAGATCTGCAGAATGTTTTGCAAACAACGAATTTACATATTGATTTATTGGTACTTTGTTCATGCTGTTATGTTGTATTTATGCAGAATAAGACATGCTGTCAAGACAGTATTAAGGTACATTGTTCAACTGGAAGCTACCAGATAATTTCCTTTGTTCAGCTACCTATTTTTTGGAATAAAGCTCTAATCTGCATAAACGTGTAAATGTTACACGTTTCATTTAAAATTTTGAAGGTATCTGCTACATCTAACATCAAACAAATTTGATGCTCAATTGTCCTAGTAGCGCTGATGGTTGACATTCAGTTGGTACAAAACGTCGTATGGTTGGCGCAATGTCAGTGTCGATTGGCCACAGTCCCAAAAGTGTCAGTAAAGTATACAAAACCAATTGGCTCTAGGTCAGAGAAATCAGTTAAGCGTTGATCGATAATCAAACTATGCTTACAAGTAAACACTTGAGTGACATAAGTAAATCGATGTTGAACCAATTCAGTTGATGCAGCTGTTGAAAAACGTTGCCAAACGTGAGCCAATCACGGAACGTTCGTTAAGGGTTAATACACGACAAAAGTAGCTAGTTCGCCCAAAGATCAGGTAAATATGTGAAAACGTTGCGACCGAATGCTCGGCAAAAAAGTAAAACTTTTACACTTTCAAGTAATGCCGACATTGCTGCCAACGTCGAACCAAGCGATCCGTGATCGGGAGCCAACGATGCGCCAACCGTCTGTGCTGCTAGGGTGCTTTTTTTGCTATAGCAAATAATAGGAAATTAAAAATGTAGAACAACCTTTCTATAACCTTTTGTCGACTCACTAACAACAGTCGAGATATCTGCCGTAATAACTAAAATCAAACACAAGTTCTTTCCTTTACCGGAGTAAAATATTTAGACGGTTTGATTTATACCATATAACTTTTCTCGAAGGTGCAGGGAGGACTTCAATAAAATCATGGAACACGAGCTTTTTTTCGATTTATACCCCTTTTCACATCCAAGTGCCATATGTCTTTTCTTAACATTCTTCCAAAAATATCTTATTTGAAAGTTAAGGGCTGCCAAAGTCACTTAAATTGTATCGAGGACCACAATGAAGGTGAGGACTATGAATAAAGAATCATAAGTAAAGCGACTGAATGAAAATTTGATGAAAATTTCAAATGGCGCAACTCGTGAACTTGTTTAGAAGAATGTTGAGAGTTACCATAAAAAGTTGTATTGATCGTCACCCGCTAAAGCTCAATACGTTTGCTAGAGAGCGTTATCTCCAACTGCTCGATATCTTCAAATACAAAAATGCATTGTTTTTGAAGCGCTTTGGAAGACATTTCTTTACGTTCAAATGTGAAGCGAACATAAAACCAAAATATTTTACAAAAGTGAGGGTGAAATAGGATTGAACTACGTTATTCCTAATCACAACTCTTTGTAACTCCAATTCTTGCCCTGATCATTTCCTCTAACTTCGCTCGCATTAATGTCGCGCGTAAGCATTTTTATTTGCTTTTGTTTTCTTGAGTTATAGTCTTATGTTTTTTTAAGTCTACTATGCATATTACGATTATCTTCGAATTTTACAGGAAAGACGATACGCCATTGACAGTGGCAAGATCACAAAAACTCAATCGGCTTCACCCTAGCACACATGAAATATTGTAGAATGATACCATTCGAAAAAAGCAAACCCAAAACCTATGATCTATTAGAGACAAAATGCCCCAATTCTTGGGCATTTTGTCCCAAATCTAATTAGCTTTAAAATTAACATATTCTAATACTTACGTAACTTCGATATCCACTCATGTTCTTTAACACTGATTTAGCACTTCTGACAGTCACTGATGATAGTCTCTTCACACGTTGTTCGTTTGTCGAAATGAAAACACCAACGCGATTTTGAAACGGTTACTTAGCACTTTTCAAACGAAATATCTACAGTTTAAGGGAGCCATAGGTAACTGGATGAATCGAAAGTGTACACGCTAACCAACTACGGCCGATATTTCCGACTGAAGTTCGATACATGCTACTGGATCAAAATTTAATTGAATTAAATGTTTTTATGGGTTATATTTTTTAATTGGAGAGTCATTTGTTCATCATACACGTATGTACATATGTTGTCGGTCAGCGTTTATTTTCTAATTATTCAATTTAGCTTACTGTTTTGATATTAATAACATTTCACTGTGGACTTGAAAGGTAACTTGTGTACTTACGCGTTAAAAAAATAAGTAATTGCAAAATTGAATTAGAACTGAACGTAGGTATCAGTTCTATATAAAAACTTATCCAAGGAATGTGATCGTTTAGTCGTAGGTACATAGTTGGCTATAGTTTATACCTATATGTAATGAGAGCTTCTTTATCTCTATACAACCTTGGAAGCCAAGAAAACAAGCGAAAAGCTTGCTCAAAATACTTTACTAGCAATTGTTAACAAATGAGGCCTGTTTTTTACTCATATCCATCGAAATTCTGGACAAAAAAAGAGAAAATGAAGACGAGAGACAAGAATATATATTTTTTTTTAATTATTAAAACTTGAAAGAAACTAGTTTTCTGCAAAATCTTTTTGGTCGAAGAGAAGAAAGAAGTGGAATGGAAAATTTCTACGGAAAAACAAATTAAAGCTATTGGACATGTTTAGCTAAATTCACATAGATTCCCTCTTGTAATAAGATGTGCTGGGGCTAATCCAAGGTGAGTTGACAATACAGGAAAAATTTCTGTAGGGCTTATACAATATGAAAAAAAGTCAAGAATTGAGGAATATTAAATGTAAAACAATTTTCCCTTTTTTTTTAAATTCTTTTCGGCTGTCTTTGAGCTGTGACGCCATTATCACCTTCCTAATTAGTAACCCATGTTTTTTCACCAAAATCGGCTACGAGGTTCTTTCTAGTGAACGTTGATAGGGTGCAAGTGGAATCTGTTACCTCGTAAGGAATGATTCCTTTCTCTAAGAGCAAGGATCAAAAATTTAGAAAAATGAATATGCCACGTACAGATTACGAAAATTTAATGCTTGGGTTGGTTTAATAAAGAATTATTATTACTTCCTCTATTTCTTTTACACGTGGTAACGGCCCTACAGGGCATATCGCATTCGCGGCGATAATTATGTGGGTAACTGAAAATTATATTGCCCAGTAAGACTCCCCGCCACAGTCAAGAATAAGCTTTCTTACAACTGGGCTACTAACAACTGAATACTGCACAATCAATATTTTTTTTTACCAATTGGGTCACCAGTAAGAAGTAATTTTGGTCGAAGTATAGTTGTGAATTCTTGCTCTATTCTTGGGAAAAAAGAGTTTTTGACGAAATTCAATAATAAATGTTTACATGGTAAGGAGCAAAACCCACTTGTGAGATATAATATGCAGCAAAAAGAAAGCTACATTGGGCTTTCGCGAAAATAAAAATAAGGGTGCTATTTCAAAAACTTCGCGATGAGACCAGGACTCAAAAACTGTTGACTTTTATTACATACTGTAGCATAAATCTATCTCATTTAAATCTAACAATGCTTCAAGCCAATTGGTTAGGGCAGGTTTTAAATGTTCATAATCTTACATTAATTCATAAAATCAAATTATTTACAACAGGATATTTGTAGGCGACGTACCTATCCGTAATGACAATAATTTTTAAACATCAACCTTTATAAGTATCGCAGCCAGGTTGCGTGAAAATTGAGAAATTTTTTTAGTTCTGGTTGTTGCTTAAATACGAAAAACAAAATGTAATTTAAAACTTTAACGAAAGAACGTCAAAATTTTTGATTAACGAGCCCAAGAAGTATACAGTAAAGGTGATTGAAACAATTTCGCCAACGAAATTATTTCCCAATACGGGGTGACAGCAACAAAGCCCTGGAACACTTTTCAGACACAGGCTTACAGAGGTATGACAACCTTTAAAAAGATTCACAAAAAAAGAACGTGAGTATATCTCTGGGGTCTTCAAACGAAAGACTCAAAATAATGGGAACATGGAGATACCTTATGTTCCCATTATTTTGAGTTTGAGCCACCAAAACATGCGAAAACATAGTGTTCGACGTGAGAATTTTTCTGGATTCTGCTGGTTGAGCACGACAAGAACGCCGCCACGGCTATTGGCGTTATTAAATGTATTTATTTAATCATGTTGTAATGTTAGGTGCAATTGCTTTCCTTGTTTGAAAATCATAATGACTGAAGAAAAACTCCATCCTCTTCTAAAAGCCGTACTTCTCGATAATTTTTTGAACATATTATGCAACTATGGTGTAAGCAGTACGGTTCGTTCAACAGAATTTTGAAAACTTTTCGCATTCTCGAATACCAGGTTTAATAGTTCCCTTTATAAACGCCACCGTCCCTAAATTTGATTTGCAATCGATTAATTTTTACTGAACTTTAGTTACGCAATTGATGTATTCAACATCTATAATTGAGTTCAATTAAAAACCAGTAATTTTACGATCGATTAAAACTAATGTGGGATTAGATATTTATAGGATATTTATAAAAAAATATAGCAATAACTGAGTTTCTTCCGCTTGGCAAGAGGTTTGTTGTATGTACTTCTCGTAGTGTTTTCAAGATATCTAGGACGTAGAAGTTAAATTTAAAGTTACACATTTTCGAATTTAGAGTAATACGGGGATACGAGAATACAATACAGAAACTACTTTTTCAAATGAAATTTTACTTGTTTTTAACTTGTTGTTAATATATCAATTTAAAAAAAAAATTAAATAGTTTTTGCATTGAACATGAAAGAAATAAGGCTGCAATATATATACAGGGGTGATTTGAAAAGTCTTATCAAAGTTTCTTTTACGTTATTAAATTAACTGCTACGCGATCTTAATTTATTTAGTTATAGAATGGTTTCAAATAAAGACTTTTTAAAACTACGAACTGAGGATGTAGAAAATTAAAAATTACGTAATCCATACCCCTATTTCAACATAAAATACAAAACAAATTATAACAGGTATAACAAACCAAACCAGTGCAGCAACTGCAACAAAAAGTTTTGAAAAAAAGCAAGATGGTTGCGTTTTTTTTTTCAAAATTTGTTTTTTATTAATTTTATCTGAAAACAATTTGTTTGAACAATATACGGAACAAAAGCAGAACTTCAAAAAACATTGTTTCTTTGTTATCCCGTTAAGTAAAATGGTTTTCGTCTAACGCTACTCCTAGTTCCGGCAAATCTTATTTCTTTAACTTACTACGCTCGTTCACCTAAAAGCACCATAAAGGTTTTTTTTTAGCAACAACAAACGTGTTTCTTTCATCTTTTTTTCTAGCTTAGAAAACAACGTTTACGTCACTAGATATACAGGGTGTTCAATTTGAACATGGGTAACTTTTTCGTTTCTGAAAATACAAGAACGGTTAAGTTACGATATAATTGAATTTTTTATCGTAGATTGAGAATCTCGTATCAGACAAATAATTAACTGCACCGGTGGCCGCAACTTTAATTTTTTTAATGGAACACCTTGTATATATTTTACGAGCCATTCTGCATCTAAACGCATCATTTTAGAAAGCAACTATAAGAACGCAACTAGAAAATAGAACGGATCGACAGCAACATTAAAATCTAAAGATGCTTTTAGACATTTTCACAATTATGAACCAAGTGCAGATCAGCTCTTCTTAAAATGTCGCATCCTACTTTTTGCGAAATTTCGATCATCATTGTTGATAAGATCTACTAGACCGATATTCTTAATCGGCTCTTTTGGAAACAGGAAGTGGAAGTCTTTTTCTAAAATGTTGGATTCAGATGCTAAATGACACGTAGATTCCAAAAATATAAAAATATACAAAGTATTCAATTTAAAAGAGTCCTTTCCGGTGAAGTGGTATAGTCCAAAAAATTCCATTCTATCGCTATTACTTTAGAAGTAAAAAAAGTTACCCACGGAACGAGGCTCAAACTGAACAGTCTGTATATTATATATGTTTCCTTGCTTTGTCTATACACATACGGCAAAAAATTATCAATACATAAATACATATGCGTTAAGGCGTCTAACAGGAGCACCGCAATCCCCAAATGCAAAAGCAGCTCCAGGCACCACTATTGCAGGAATACTTAAAAGAGCCTGCCAGAAAAACCTTGGAGCGTGCGGACAAATCGGCGAACCCTTTGGTGGTAATAGTAGCAGAAGATCCACACGATAGACCTCTCGCCAAAAGCAGAATCGTTTGGGTAAGCGATCGCATTTGTGATTGAATTAATATTGGACCGAAATGCTGTGATATAGGACAAAATTTATTCTCTAGAAGATATCCAATCCACAACACGAGCTGCAAACGAGCGGTAAGGAAGCTTAGAAAGTCTGGCCTAACTTCAGAAGAAGAAGATCTGGAACAAATTAAAATGACTCACGAATCCAATTAGATTTGAGATTAGTCAACAAATTGAAACGAATCCAATTCAAATCAAAGTTTGAAATCGCCCAAGTTTCCGAGTTAGATGCTCAACTCAGTAATCCATAAGCACCTACCAGTAATAAATCATACAACGTAAAAATTTTTATTAGAGCGCAAAATGTTTTGGTGATTGCTAAGAAAATATTCAATGAAAAATAAACAAGTCTAGGTGTCTTTATTTTGGAGAAACTTTATGTCTAGACGAAGTGGCTTCTTAACTGAAATTATTAATTGAAGCATCTTACATCATAAAAACTTTGCATTCTGCATGTTCTGATGGTTTTTTGTTTCTGTAAGGTTGTTAATCCTGTCATTACATCGTTGTTTATTAATCGTAAATGTTCTATATACCTTCTGCTGCTTCTTTTAGACAGCTACGTAACTAGGTAATTTTCAGTATTGGACATGCAAACAATTTTTGACAATTTAATTTAGTCCCTCATTGTAATATTGTACCTTAGAGTCTGGCGACATCGGATCGAAACGTTGTTTTACAAGATGAGAAGAGAAGGGATTTTAAAACATTTCATCAAGTTATTTTGACACTCATCACGATCTTTCACTTATTCCCTAAATAAAATAAAATAAAACACTGTTGGAGACACATGAGAATCACCAACTTTTTGATAAATTCAACAAATTTCCTTTAACTTTTGTCAAATTCGATTTAAGTATAACTTTAATTCTAGTCCTCTTCGATATGTTTATTGTAATTTTAATGCCAATCCGAGGACTAATTTTAATACCAAAATACTATGAAGTTTCCGCGATACAAACAACAAACGTTCCTAGCGGAATTGGCTAAATAATAGCCTTGAAAACAAATGAGAAACAATCTAGCGTAAATGCATATTATGCCGCGTTTTTTTTTTGTTTTCGTCCTTTCGAATTAAAATATAACCTCTAATTGGCCAAAAAATACACCGAAAACGTCATCTCGAATTAGCCACCCCACCTTGTTCCCTCATACGACTTAAAACAAGGGAAAAAATAATTTCGTCTTCTAATACCTTTCGTGTCTTTCGGGAACGGGATTTTTAAATTAGATCCTAACATATAACTTGAGGATGAGACGGGGCACACTCACTATAACACGAACCACTAGTAGTAAGGCAGGCGGCGCGACTTAAGGCGCGCAGACACGGCGCTAAGCGTCTTCGGCGTCACGACCGGTCCTTGTCGAGAAGTTGCGAACGTAGGCGATCACGCCCTATTTAAAGAACAAGTTGTAGTTCAGCATTCTTCGCCGCTTTGATGGATTATTTTTCGTTACGGTTTACGGGTGGATATTGATGCTGCGCATTGTAAATAACATCACCGATGTAATGTTGTCTCGGGGTGTCCCGTACCATGGTAAATTTATAATGCGAGGGTTCTTTAAAAAAGCTCTATCGTGTGTCGGGGTGAGTTAAATCGGGAAGAAAAGGAGATTCCACTTCGCATTTCGACTTTCTACACGTCGCGCCAAAAGAAATGCGACTGAAATACAGTGGCCTTCATTAGTTGTAGAACATTTTGTTAAATGTTATGTTTGAGAAACGGAAATATGAAAAACGAAAATAATTGAACGGTTTTTAATAATTTAAGAGTTCGTTTAATAATTAATTTAAGATTATCATTTCTAAATCGTTTAAATAATTATTCATGGTCTAAGTTATTGTTAAGTTGGTAACGTCCATTTATACATTGTTTATACATTATATGCCAAGTATTACGTTAATTGCGGTAATACACTCCCCGACAAAAACTTAGACGCTGCAAGATGTTTTACGGGTTTTAAGGGTTACAACATTTCTTTGCGAAACTAGCAAGATATCTAATTAAGTTTTTATTCGTAAAAGTAAAATAGACTTAAAAATATCTCCTCCAGTAATATATGAACTAAATAATAAATTATTACTCCAATGTTTAAACAATTTCTGCGACAAAAATTTAGACGCTCTGTTGCAAATATAAAACAAAAATCAACAACTGAGTGATCAGTAATGCGTAGATCCTCCATTGTTCTTAATCACTTCCAATAGTCTGTTATTAATAGATTTATATAAATTTAACACATAATTTTGAGGGATATTCTGCCATTCAGTTACTTTTGAAGTTTTCAGCTCCTGTACCGCGAAATATTGACGGCCCCGCCATAAACGCGACGTGCCAATTCACCCCACATGTTTTCAATAATGTTTAAGTTTGGTGACCGTGCCGGCCGCTGTAAAGTTTTAATCTTTTTCTCTTTAAACCATTCAGTAATGGTTTTTGCTTTATGGATTGGCGCGTTATCTTGTTGAAAAACAAAATTGCGCCCGGCCCATTGGTTTCCAAAACGTAGAAGATTGTCACGCAATAAGTCTGTATACGTCACAGATGTCATTTTGTTTGTGCAAAACACTATCTCACTTTTATCGCGGAATCGAATCGCTGTCGATATCATCACAGATCCACCCCCTAATTGTCTGGTCATTTTCACTTTTGGTTCCTTTCTCAGATCATGATGATAATGCGAGTACCCATCCCGTCCGTCCAAATTAAAACGTTTCTCATCGGAAAATATAACTTTTTCCCATTGTTTCTTCCAGGATACGTGTTCTTCGGCAAATCTCAACCTCGCTTCTCTGTGTTTCGCCGAAAGTGGCGGTTTTCTCAACATTTTCTTCCGCGATATTACCGGTGACGCCTTTAAAATCCTTTGAACATTACGCACGTGCGTTTGTACCCCCGCCTGTTCTGCAATAACTCTCGCCGACGCAGAAGAATTGGATGCACATCGCAATATCATGCGTTTATCCCGCTCACTTACAGCTTTCGGTCGTCTGGCCTTTTGGTTTGCCGTAATTTTCCGGATCTTTTAGAAAATTTCTAACGCAATGATCGCTTCTTCGTAACCGACGAGCAATTTCCTTTTTACTAACACCATCTTGGTGCCAGGTTAAAACTTTGCCCCTTTCTATCAAGGATAATTGCTTTTTTCTACCCATATTGCAAACACTTTATAAAATATATTTTCTCGTGATGAAACGTGTACACTTTACCAGCACAACCGCTGCATATAAAGAGAAGTATCAAATTAAAACATTTTCGCTTATATTAATGTAATAAATGCACGGGGTCTAAATTTTTGTCGCATTTAAAATTCCTATTTTGATCTGGGAAAATCTCAATAACCCTCATTTACATTTTATATAAAGTCTATAAACTTTGTTTCGTAAATAGAAACGATACCGCGTCTATGTTTTTGTCGGGTAGTGTAAGAAGGTTTGAAACTTTCCTAAAAGGAATAGGTCAATTTCTTAATATTCAACATCAGAGAGTGTGCAGTAAAATGTTGCTAGCACTACATCTTCTAACCTACCTGTCAACAGAGGCGTTCCTCAAGGAAGCATTTTGGAACCAATGTTGTCTTTAATCTCTCTGTTATGGATCCTACTAACTTTTTGTATGACTTGCTGTTATGTGTCGAAATGATATATAAGAGGATGAAAATAGGAATAGTTCATTGTTAAATCTTAGCACACTGCCACAAACTTATTGGTAAACCTAATTTCTTAGATTGCCAAATACGAACTTACCATTTTGCTAATCTTCTTATAGAATTAATCATATAGGATAGGGTCGGTTAACTTTTGTTGAGGAGATTTCCTTAAATTATTTGATGTGTGATAGGCATTGATCATAGACATGTAAACCTTGTTCTCAAACAAGGAATATTCTTCCCTTTTCCGCGGTCAATATGGATCGTATACAGACTGATTCATTTTCGAGCCTCACCATGTGGATTTTTTTTGTGGCGACGATCCAACGGGGTATATAAGCTTTTTAACCTCAAGAACCGTTGTGTGTAAATTATAAATGTAAAGTGTTCCATGGGTTTGTCATTTGAGATTTAAGAAAAAACGAAGAAAACTAATGAGATTCTCCGGGCTACTATTTTCTATCTAATCATCGTCAACCTTCATATTTCTTATCTGTTATGTATTAAATAGTAGCTTGTAGTAAGATAATATGGTTCGTAAACCTGTAAACATGAAATTAGAAATAAAGACAATACGAAACATAACATGGCGCTGCGAAGTTAAGTATGTAAGTGTGGCTATTTCTTTGTAGTTAAAATGGAAGCTACGGGCAACAATAAGTGCCAAAGTGAACGCGAAAGGTCTTCGGCCTTAGGTTGAAGATAAAGATCAACGCATCCTCGAAACAGCTGTCCCGGATTTATCAATTAAATCTGTGTGGTGAGGCCGATACATTTGTAATACTACCCCACAGTCCTTGCTATCATTATTCTACGTACCTATTTTGAAGGAAATGACTGCCTCAGCCTGAAAACACAATTTTTTTAACATAAATCTCTCTTCCACTCACCGATTCAAATGTTGATTAATTTATGTAGAAAATCCGCGCAGAATTGATCTCTACAATGCAATGTCACGTGTCACCAGCGGATTCACATAATCAACATCACAAGATATGCATCATGAATTTTAAAAGAGAAATTGAGTGTAGGCTTTCACGACCGTAATCCATTGTAGAAATGTCTTTCGGGTGATGTCGTGTAGTTGATGTTTAACTTGACGTTTCGCTGACTATCCTGTCAGCTTCTTCAGAAGATTTCTAAAGACTGACTTGAAGAGACTTTAGAAATCTTCTGAAGAAGCTGACAGGATAGTCAGCGAAACGTCAAGTTAAATATCAACTACACGACATCACCCGAAAGACATTTCTACAAAAAAGAAATTCTTCGTGAATCTCTTTCAAGTAGAGCCTGTAGGATACCAAATTGAAGCGCGAACAAGCAAGAAATAACGCGGTGGAATTTTTAAATTGCCTACAGAATCGAATAATAAATCCTAAGGATATTCTAGCATAATTGCAGAGTCTCTCATTGTAGAATATCTCGGAATAAGTTCGCGGGGTATTGGTTACCGCAGCAATGTTTTGACTTAGAACAACGGCACATTTGCTCAAATTCAAATATATTTTATTTTCCTACATCACGTAGACATCGTTTTAAAACGACCTTGGAGAAGCAAGCAATCGCTTGAAGAAGTGGATCTTAAGACCCTGGCGTATATCAAAACGTTGTGGTCCAATTTCTTAAGGAGACCCATTTGGGAAACAGCGTGTCCAACAATTACGATTAAATTTATAAATGCAAAAAGCGTCACATCGTCCTTCTTATCAAATTGCCATTATATAGGTACTATATTTATTACATATTTAAAATTAATACTTTTCAAGTTATTTAAGAAAATTTGTATTGTAGTATAATTTACTTCCAAAAAAGGCAAAAAAAAACCGTAGCTTATGTAGCTTTTTAAAATATCATCCAACTTTGGAGATATCCAAGTTAGTCATGACGATTATGAAACAATCCAGCGTTAATGAATCGTTGAATTGTCAACTCTCCTACCGCTTAGCGTTCTGGAGATTCGAATTGATCCAGTCATGAGAATTATGCCTGTTCAGGAGACCATTTCTTGTTAATTTGACTTCATTCGTTCAGATAATGCCCAAAAAAGAATCCATGCTCTTGAGTTCTAAAATAATTTTGAATTTTTGCCTTGACCGAACTTTTCCAGATTGGGTATTATTCGATTGTTTTATAGAAACCGAGCACCAAAGGTATCGCATGTTCTCAATATCACTTTATTGCATTCTCTATAAATAATAAACAAATCTGAGTAATCCATTCGTATAATATAAGCACGCCGTCCCTTAATGGTCACAACTATCTTGAATATCTCAAAGTTGAATAGCATTAAAAAAAAACTACAAAAACCACATTCTCATGGGTACTCCTTTTTTTCCCTGTTTTGTTGATATATTAATATCTGTTACTAAATGAAATGAAATGAAATGAAATGAAATGAAAAATCAAATTAAATGATAATCGCAAGCCCCTACCTTTTATTTTCAACGCGAAAATATATTAGCTACTGATACGAAATGTTTTCCAGTGTTATTGATGAGGATATGATTCAATATCAGGTCTCGGTCTTTTATTTTCAACGCTTTATTTTGCTCTTTTTGGTTTGCTTTAATATCCTTCTTTGAAATCCTGTTTTCCCTTTTTAATAATAACCAATAACAAGAAACCCTTGCCTCTATTTGTCCGTATTTTTTTGCACCTCTTAATTTAAAGGCACGTAGGCGGTAAAAGTAGGTACTTGCAAATAATATTTTTCTCAAAAGGGATAGAACAAGCGTGTTAGTTTTAGAAGTTTCTCGCATCATTCGGTCACCAGTTGAGAATGTGGATCATTCGAAACGGCCGTCCCCGATTAATTAATTAAACTTGTACGGTGCGGAGGTTACCGACACTTTTGTGTTATTTACCATACTACGCCACAATTCTTGTTATCAATATCACCCCTCACAAATAACACTGTGAACACATGCACGACACAGCCCTGCACGTGGAGCACATTACAAAAACGCATTATTAAGTCAAAATAAAGTTAAAGAAAAACGTGAGTTTTATTCATCCAAACTGAAATAATCACTTTCCTTTAGATTTTTCAAAGTTCGTCGGAACCGAACACATCAGAAAATGCCTAGAAACAATAATCAAAAAATATAATGTTAATATAGCTTAGCTTCCTCATGGTATTGATGGAATAATTCACGGCAAACGCAACAAAAGGAGAGAAAAAAATTATACTAATACACGGACGTGGACCAAAGTGAACGTTTATGCAGTTTAAAAGCAATAGCTTACGACCTAAGAAAATATATTGTAAAATTAGATGCAGACAGAGCATCATCGAAATATAGTTGTTAGCACAGGCTAAAATATTTTTCTGCTGATTGCCCTAATTTTCATTTTAATTATAATTACTTAACTATCAATTAAACCACGTAAACAGTAATTAATTTAATCACGAATTACATTTTAATTCGGGATCAATTTAATTCAGAATTAAAAAGGTTTTTTTTTCGACGACAATTTGTACTAAACAGAAAGAACACATCAGAAAATGCCTAGAAACAATAACCAAAAAATATAATGCTAAGATAGCTTAG
>LR737382.1:19354545-19417266 GCA_902655005.2 Marronus borbonicus
CATGTTTTTTACTAACCGACCGAACTTCTCTGAACGGCAGTGTACGTACTTAAAGTTATTTTTTATTACAGCACCCCTATTTCACGACGTTTAAACGTTTTCTAATACCATTTCATTGATATAAAACTACATATCTTTTGCAAACTTGAATTATAAACCTGGCGCACGAGTACATTCATGTGATACTCATCTTCCGGCCCTAAATCAATGCATTTTTTCCAGATTCAATAGATTTTCAAAATAATGCTTCTTAGAATAAAAATATCCTGATGATTTGTGAAAAGAAAAAACATAGTTAATTTAAAATTTCTCGAATCCAAAAACAGAAAGAGAATATCATGGACATCCATGTCTAAAGTTCAAGGTTCAATCGTCTTCGGCCAGTTTCTGCCACTATTATTTCAATCTATTATCAATTTTCAATTTTCTAATGAAATCCCAATATAGAACTTAATCGTAATTATTTCAGCTCAGTACTTAGTATTTAACGATCAGCAGAATGTTTGTCCTCTTTTCGTGGTGCTTAAAACGCCTACATACGTATGCTCGACACGCTGGCATCATCGTGTTAGGCGAGCGACGTCTTGAAATCTGGAAATAGTCGACCTAGCTCGCGCGCACTACGTCTGTATCTCCACAATAGTACATTCACCTGTTATATACCTCCGTCGATCAAGATAATTTGAAAGAGATCGGATACCTTAGCCAGAAAACTGTCTGAACGAGTGAGGCAGCGACGACGACGACTGAAGAATGCGAAACATTTCCTAGTTTGCCTTCGTTAAAGGATTCTAAACATATTTTAGAGGAATCTGAGGTTTCTTTTTCTTTTTGAAAAAAACTTGGCATGGTTGCATAATTTGTTTTACTTTTTCTCGTTTTGCGGATAATTAAAACCGTTGAAATTTAATTTTCAACGGATCTATTTTTATATTTCATTTTTGAAGTGACATTTAATTTTCATCTCCCAAGTTATTAAGTTTAGATTCACTATTAGCAGGTATAATTTTGGAATTTTTCATAAATTCCAACATAAAACCAATATTTGAATTTCTCGTGTTTTATTCTAAATCCCCTTGAGGACGTTTCAGTACAATACAAAGGCTTTAGTTACATGCTTTTGAGTAAAATCGGATTCGGAGAATCGATTCCCTCATCCACCTATCTCCTTTATTTTTCAAATTACACCCCGAAAAAGCTAAAAAGTTTCCCAATATTCTAAAACTTACAGCTCGCTTACCGTAAGAGATAGAAAATCGGGGTAACTTCTACTGGATCCAGCGTATCGAAATCTATAGGCGGAGCTGCTAGTTGGAGAGATACCATATAAGAAAATTAGGAAAATGATGACTAAAATCCCTAAAGGGCACCCCTTTGGTGATTCGGACGATTTTTACGATTTCAAAAATGTTTTAAAATATTAATTTTGATGATGGTGCCTTATGCTAAATTGAATCATGTTAGCTTTTATTATTAATTATTTAATAATAATAATGATGATATTTACCATCGATCACAAATATGAGATGGGAAATTGTCGAAAGGTAATTACTAAACAAGAAATGAACAAAAACAAAAAAAAAATAGTTTCAATCAACCAGACAAGTACTCATCTAGACTATAACAGCGTTCGCAGTAACATCCCTTTTCGTAGAACGCAGAATGGTCCTACAACCGAACCCTGCGCTATTCCACGTTCCTCAGGCACCATGTTCCCACCATTCGCAGCATCCAGGCAAATTCTCCGACATCTCTCCGACAAATATGCCCGAATAAGATGTAGCGCATTACCGCGAACTCCGTACTTATTCAACTTTTTACACACTTACTATCACGCCAACCTATCAAAGATGTTTTGAAGTAGGTTGGAAGAGTAGTGTGAGGCAGAGTGGGTAAAATACAAGTTGAAATGTGAGGTGAAAGCAGAGAATAGAGTCTAACGAGCCTTTGGTGCATTGATAATGTGGATTGAGTAACCATTTTGGCCATTTTGTTGTCGCTTTCGTAACGGAAGGTTTGAATAATTCTGCTTAACGACCCTTAAATGAGAATACTTAATGACCCTTAAATGAGAAGCGTGTAGTATAACAACAGGTTAACAGAGAACCGGCTAAAAAATGGCGAATGTCGGACATGAACACAAAATCTGAGTTTTTGCAAGAAAGCGAAATTCGCTTCTCGGTGGTCTCTATTATTTGTTTAAAGCAGTAATAATTTGAATATGAATATTATGACGTAATACTACAACGTTCTAGATTTTGAATTTGCGTCCATTAATATATGAATAAATTTAAAAAAAGTATAATAAAGACATATAATGATGTATTTTAATCAATTGTGTCGCTTTGTAGCGGCCTCCTTGGTTAACAAGTTTATCTTTCATTCTCTACAAAGCAGTCAAGGTTGACGTGATGGTTATGGGTAAATCAGCTGTTAACTGAGTTGGCTTTAGCAAATAACTCGAGGTTTCGTCTACAATCATGTTAGGTTTCTTCAGGAAAAAGAAAGATGGTAGGCCACTGTTAGCACGGTAACTCAACGTGTAAACTACGCCAGGGGCGAAACTAATTGAGCGGGCAGCAATTAATCACGGTAATTCAGCACGTGGAGCATGCCAGAACTACACTGGCCACGAGATGTTATTCATTACGTTGCAATTTTTTCCACTATTACAATCGAAGAATTAGAGAGTCTATAGAGATCCCAAGAGTGACAGTAAAAGATACAGTTTAGCCCGTCATCTGTAACGATCAATCCTTGACTGACAGTGATCTCTCCGTTTCTGTGGATAATCTCTCCGTTTCGATGAAAAATCTATTCGTTTCGATGAAAATTCTCTCGGTGAAAAGTTTCTCCAGTTAGCACAAATATATTTTTGTTCCAATGTAAAAAGAAATTGAGTTGCGGAGAATATCGAGAACAACCCTTGAGTATTTTTGTTTTCAGCAGAAGCAAATGAATCTCGATGTAGGGACCGAAGATCACCATAAAAAAACAGTGCACCGAGTATTTTTAAAGAAAAAAGAGCAAACCAAGCGCAAGACCTGCTGTCCTCGATCAAAGACAAAAGAAACCTGGGTAAAAGTATATTAACAGTAAATAAAATACAAGCAACAAAAAAAATAATAACAATTGGATATTGATAATATTTGACTTATGATAAGAAAATAGTGGACCGGTAGGAAAGACTTCAACATCCAAAATTAGTACCTGCAGGTTGGAAATCGGCTTGGTTTCCTGGTGTTCACGTTCTGAGGTTGGTCCTTCAAGGTGTAGGTGTTGCTGGAACAGCCCTCCAATGGTCGAAGCTGCTAAGCATCCGAAAAGAAAAACGAAAAAGATGGAGTCTGTTCAGGACTTATTTAAAAGAAAAAAAAAGTGAATAAAATTGTAAATTCATTTAAAATAAAAGCTAGATTTCTTAAATTTAGGAAGTAGGTGAAATTTAAATTTCAGCAAAGCAAATTACGCATAAGCAAACACATAGTAAAGTGAATTAATCAAATCGTGAAAAATATATATGTAAATTGCTATATAAATAATGTAAATGCAAATATTTTGGATTAGCAAGACGGTGTAAGATTGATCAGCCGAACAGCATGAGTGACAGGTGAGGAGAACGTTGTTATTTTAAATAGAACATTCGATATGTAAGAACACATTTAATCGAAAGCAAATTTAATCTGAATAACAGTGTATAGCCCGCAAAAAATTCCATTTACATTAATAAACGTGGCAAGAATCCCAACAATAAGACGTGCAAATAAGAAAATCCGTTGGATACAGTGAAAATAATGTCATCACTTGCATTACCTTTATTACAATTATTTTTACTGAAAGTTCACCGTTTTTTGCAAATTCAACATGGTTTTTATCTCGGTTCTTTTTAAGGAGTGCGTGTTTTTTTTTTTAGATATTAATTTTAAATTTTTTATAAATTGTGTTATTAATTATTGGTTAACGTATTAGATATTTCTTTTCCCTTGTATTGCTACATTTAGCTGTACAAAGATAAATATAAGGATGACCGCAATATTTATATGCAGAGAGCCATTACATTGATAAAATAAATAACATCTCAACAATCGTCGAATCTGACGTAGTTTATCGTACAGGACGTTCCCAAGTCCATCCGTACCTCTCCTCATCCTCTCCGTTGCACCTTTCTCATAATAATTCGCATTAGAAACATCGACGAATCGCCCCGGCCATGATGGTGTTACGCGACGACGCCGTCGAAGACGCCCGTGTCTATAAAAGGACGCTCCCCCCTACAGGTAACCTGAGATATAACCTCGCCGCTCGCACACCGACGATCGCGCCTTAAATATAACTTTCCGCCGGCGTTCGGCGATCCTCGCTGCGCGCACGAACTCGCTGAAAACAAACGCGAAACGATCGAAGAGCGATCGAGGAAAGCTCTGCGGCTAGCCGGAGCTTTCTTCGATCCGATTCGAATTTAGATCGATACGAAGAGGATGCCTACGACCGACGTTTCGATTTTGTTTTTGCAATGAATAAAGCACTTCCCGTTCGGGATTCAGATCCGTCATGGTCACTTCGATTTTCGTTGGGTTGATGTTTTGTGAATAGGCCGATCGGGCGACGCCTTCCCGAAGCCGTTTGGGAATGTGGAAGGCTTGTATTCATGGAACGGGTTGTTTTTATGTTTCGAGGTCATGCGGTATAATAGTCATGAACTAAATCTTAACGTGCGGACTTCTTTATGAAATAAAGTCAAGCGGGTCTATTAAAAAAGGAAAACATATTTCGATTGTTTGGGTATTCTTGCCAATTGTTTCGTTTTTTATTATTATTATAACTAAAAAACAAGAAAAACAATTTTTTTATAATAATCTTGAAATGTACGGCGTGAAGTAGGCTCTATTTTTATTTCTTTTCAAATGATAACCTACATATATTCGTACTTTTGGCGAAATTGTTTCTCCTACGTCTCAAATTGCCAGACTCGTCTCTCAACATCTCGATGTTGCAATAAGTTATACATACATGACCTTATTCTGGCATTCCGTTATTGGTTTATACAAAGTCAACGTGTTTATCTTACAATAATCGTAATATTGGAGTTTTATTATTTTATGTTTGACGTTTCTAGGAAAATTATAATTGTTGCCTTCTTTTAAAGTTAACAGATACAATATGTATTTAAGTGTATCCTACTTGTGTTTTAAAAATAGGATTCACCTGTAGAAATAAAACTTTAAGGAGGATTGGGAACACTAACCTTAATGTCGTACATATACACGGAAGTATATGCTCCATTTTTTTCTTTTTTTATTTAGGCTAGTTGAAAAAAACTAGCACATTTTTGAGTAAGTTGATCGCTCTTGTTTAAATTGCTCTTTCCTAAGATTTTTATAATAATAAAAAAACTAATTTTTTGCGGGTTTCCCTCAATTTTAATTACTTTTCATAATACTTCAACCCTATTCTTTAAAGTGTTAAATCACAAGTTGTTTTCAATACCGTGTGAAGTTAATCCCATATTTTTTAAAAAATTGAAATTCTATCAACTGTTCCAGGCTGTTCTAAGTTCGTTCTACATTATTCCAAAATTTCTAAAGAAAAGTCAAAATTGGCCCAAAAAATTAAAAAAAACTTTTTCACCGAGACCTATTGTTTTTGAAGAAATTGTGGATGTTGTTGCAGGTTACTCTAATTGTTCTAATTCTAATTTTTTGCGGGTTTCCCTCAATTTTAATTACTTTTCGTAATACTTCAACCCTATTCTTTGGAGTGTTTTGACTAAATCACAAGTTGTTTTCAGTACCGTGTGAAGTTAATCCCATATTTTTTAAAAATTGAAATTCTATCAACTGTTCCAGGCTGTTCTAAGTTCATTCTACATTGTTCCAAAATTTCTAAAGAAAAATCAAAATTGGGCCAAAAAATTAAAAAAAAACTTTCACCCAGACCTACTGTTTTTGAAGAAATTCTGGGTTGTTTCAGGTTGCTCTAATTGTTCTAGAATCTCAGACCTGTATCTCCCACAGATCAAAAGATATAGGTAAAAAAACAAAATCCTCGAAGCCCCCTTTTTTAGAAAATTGAAATTCTGATGGTTATTCCAAGTTATTCTAAATTTTGTTCTAGAACATCAGTACTAGGGAGGGTGGCAGGGACAGGGGACCGGGGGCAATATCTTGCGTCTACACTAGATATAAGTTTGAAATTCTAAGACTATGAAAAACAAATCTAGAACCATCCACAATTATCAGAATTTTTTAACAGAGGGAGTCGCCTTTGGCTGTAACTTTTCATCTGTAAAAGATGCAGTTCTTAGAACGTCGTTTAAAGCAATTAGAACAACTGGCAGAATTTCGATTTTCAAAAAAATGGGGCTAATTTCGCACTTTCCTGTTTCGTTTTTTGATATTTGACATACGGTATTGAAATTTTAAATGAATGTTTAAAATCGCGAGAACCTGGAACAGCGGTTAGAATTTCAATTTTCCAAAAGAAACCAGGATGTCGTTTTTTGGCCGTATCATTTGATCTGTAAGAGGTACAGCTATGAAATCCTACAACGATGTTTAGAACAACTAAAACGACCTGGAGCAACTGCCAGAACTTCGATTTTTAAAAGAAGTGGAGCTGGATGAGAACTCAATTTTTTTAAGCCCATTTTTATTTTGAAAGAATGTGAAACAAACCTACAATAACCACCAACATTTCAGTTTTCAAAAAAAGTGGGGCTAACTATATAAATACTACTTTTTGAGTTCTTTGAGTTGTTATTTGTGGCCAGAATTTCAGATATCTGATGATTTCAAATCTCCAAAGTTTTCACATTTATTACAAAAAATGTGTATATCTTGCGGTAGCGATCAACATAGAAGGATAGGAAAAGTAAGAAACAAGGATAATGAAGGGAAATAAAAAATATAGAGTGTCGAAATTAATCCTTAAATCTAAAAAAACTTCAATTTCAAATACTGATCGGTCTGGGTGGAGTTTTACTCCATTCAATGAATTGTATGAAATGTGGTGGCTTACGTTCTGCCGCCTATTGGCACAGCTAACAAATGATGTTTTA
The DNA here is from genome assembly GCA_902655005.2 of Marronus borbonicus. Lineage (NCBI taxonomy): Eukaryota > Metazoa > Arthropoda > Insecta > Coleoptera > Scarabaeidae > Marronus > Marronus borbonicus. The sequence goes on from LR737382.1 coordinate 19,361,603, forward strand.
GGCGGCTCTTCGTAAGCCACAAGAAATGTTTGAACCAATGAAAGGCACATTCGCTGCTTGTTTGGCCCTCATCGATCTTTCCTTATAAATTAAATAATTTTTTTGTTACTCCAGTTTTAATATCAATTTAAGAAGATAAAAATATATGTAGAGCGATCTGGATCTTTGCAAGCCAAAGATTCTATTTATCGAATATATGATGCACCAATAGAAAAATCTGGATCCCGATATTTCAATTATGAGTAACGATGGCTCGTAGAAAAGCTTCTTAAAATATAATGTTAGTAAACAGACTACGGATTGACTAATACATCGTCGAATATTTTTGGAAAACATCTTGTCACTGTGCAACTATTTACGGTCTAACTCGTTCCAAAAAAGCAGCACTATTTACGGATGTAATTTAATTCGAAAAACATCCCGTCATTGCTCAACTATTTACGGACTAACTCATCCGAAGCAGAATAAAATTAAACAACGAACAATTCCCCTTCATTCTGTAACCTTATTCATCCCGATTCCTATTTATAGATCCAGAGAAATGGCCGTTGAGAATATTCTCTCTTCGATACATCGGCATATCTGCGTAATACTTCTAAAAACGGACAATAACTACATAAACATTGGGATTCGATCGCGGTGAGTGCTTGCTCGAAAATAAATCCTTAAAGGCGCTAAAGATGAGAGATAGAGTGAGAAAGGAATTATGTGAAAAGGGAGCGCGCGACGTTCACCATCAGAAAACGGGAAATCTGAGTCACGCCGAATAATCCGTCGAAAAAAGCGGACGAATACGCATGCGCTCCGTCCGCGCACGAAATGTTATTCCGGCTTAAGCCGTCGCGACGCTCATACGAACGAACAGAGCCACCACTGTTAGGCGGCGCATCGAGGCACGCGGGTTAGTCTCAAAATTAACGACGGTCAGTGCATATAAAAAACGACACGCAAATTTTTCCGTCGTATTTTGAAGAGTGGAAGCAGTATATAATAGTCCCATCGTTAGGATCGCGATTAGGAAGAGTATATAACCAACTAGAAAGAAATCAAGATGGCTTCCTCTGTTGCGAGGACTTCCAAGTACTCCTACCGTTCCAGCGGGGCGGCTGCTGGAAACGTTGCCGACGTCAGCATCGAGTATAGTGCGGACCTGAGCGCCCTGACCAGGCTTGAGGTAATTTATTTTTACGACCAATCCGAGAGAGCATCTCTCGCACAACCTTCTGCGGTACCTCGGCAAGATTATGTCACCGTACGGGATGAATTTCAAGCATCCAAATAAAATGTATATGTATGGATGGACTTTTCTCCGGCCAAAACGCTTAAGAGATAGACAAGAGCATAGTGTGACTCGATGATGATGGAAATGTGATTTTTGTGCAGTGATTTTTTCGGTGCAAACTTTTCCTTTTTTTTTTAAACGGCAACAAGACCCTCAATGTTGCGAGTGATTTTACCTAGGATATCGGGGTCTTACGCCGCCACCTAAACAAAGCTTAAATTTGAGCAGTCATAGCTTTAATTTAAGCTTTAAACACCAACTATGTTGGAAAAAATTATTTAAAACCATCTTTTTCTCCATTAACACCAAAAAAATCCTTTAAAAAACCACTAACCAGTTACTTTTGTTATAGTTTAATTTTCTAAATCCACGCCAAGTGATCTTGGAACTCAAGACCCCTATTGCACCATGACTAACACGTCAATTGAATTTAAGATGGCTCCCTTTTTTGTATCCCCGCAAAGCCGGAGATTTTTAATATCACCTCCAACATCTGATACCTTGAAAGATAGACCCCCCTCCAACTAACTACGTCATTGCTCCTGAATTCAATACGAGACTTGACATCTCAAAATGGCTCTTTCCTGCATATGTCGTTTCGCGATTTTTGGGAATGCATGTAAACGTTAATATTTTGGGTTCCTTTTTCCAATTAAAAAATATCACTAAAGTATTCTCTAACGCAAGGAAGAGTTCTCAGCATTTTTAATTTTAATTGCTCCTACTTCTAACACTAACAGGAATAATTCTTAAAATTCCTATCATTTCGAAAAATTCCTCTTTTTATTCTTTTTTGTTTTGATTGTTAAGAACTCTTTCCAAAATACTTTTGGGTAGTATTCCATTTCGGTTCACTTCTCATTTTTGGATGGGATCCAAACAAAATCTAGTTTACTAGAAAGTAAATTGCATAATAATTTTTGGAGGTACTTTTTTGATACTTCCTTTCAATTTTAACAGAAATTTATTTAAAAAAAAGGGATAAATTCAAAGAAGATTCCGCTCATTCCCACTCGCTAATGAAATTTTGTCAAAAAAGAGGTAGGTGAAAAGATGGTTAATGATTTGTTTTCAAATCGTCAGGCAAAAAAAAAAAAAACTTTCTATCAAACCATATGATTTGCATGAATAAACAGATGATTAAATTAACCGAAAATAAATGCAAGACGGTAGACTTTTTTAAATCTTTACCACGATGAAGTCTGCCTTTACAGATTAAATCTTCTTACACGCTTCTTTTCTTCTCATATTCAAATATTATTTACTATAATTTATTGAAAATACCCTGGTACTACTACTAGACCAAAAAGTCCAACCCAACCTATGTGTTTCAGGACAAGATACGTCTTTTGCAAGATGATCTTGAAGTGGAGAGAGAACTCCGTTCTAGGGTAAGAATCGCAACAGCAATCCCACAACGCCGACAAGAATGACCCGGCTTATTAGAACCTGTAGAGCTGCTGCTACTTACAATCAGTTTTACTTGATAATAGGGAGACCGCTTAGGTCCGCTATGCACAACGCGTAGGCTTAGACAGATTTAAATTAGGTTGCAACGTGTTACTAATCTGGCTATTTTCATTTTGGCAAGTAACCCGGTTTCTGGTATGCGTAATACCGCTTAAAATAACGATTGGTACCGGCATTCGTCTAAGTTGTACGCTATCGCGAGAAAAAAGCGTTCAGTTTAACGAAATTAACAAAAAAAAAAAATTAGGGAATGAATAAAAAAATTGGCGCGTTTTTGCTAATTTGCTAGGTGTCAGCACTGTATATATAAATATTTGGTTGCTCCATTCATTGATTTCATTAAGGCTATTAACTAAATAATATTGCTGAATATTTTCGCTTTGACATAATACTGAACTACAAGATATTTTCATTTCATTGGACAATTATCATGGCCCAAATAATTAAGAATTGTTAAAAATCTTTTCAAAACTCAGATACGCAGGAAAGCTCTTATCTTTTAATTTTTGCTGAATTTGTAGTAAAGGCATTTTTGTTTCTTTCAGATAATTTAGAGAAACGGTGTTTACCATTGGTCTATTCAAAACAAAGAGTATCTGGGTTATAAATAATCTCATTAAAAAACATCCTCCAAAGTGGGTGTTAAAAATCGAGGGTCTCTTCATGTAATAGACTCTACGCCAATTTGATTTGGTGCAATTAGAAAAGACCCTCGTTATTTCCATTAATAGACCGAACATCAGTTCCTTTCGCGGTTCAGTAACATTTTCACGGTATATTAACCCAAATTCAGTCTGATAATGTAAAATAAATAGCTTATTCCCAAGGGAAACAATATCTTCAAAAAATATTTGAATTGAATTGAGTAGTTAAAACAAAAGAACGAATATCTTTGTAGTTTAGTGTCACGTTTTAAAACCTACTCTCTCCGCAAATTTTCAAAGGATAACAACAGCATGTTAAGCAAATAATGCTCAAATAACCTTTGCTTTCTCTCTGGAATATGAAAAACCTATTCAACTCAATAAATTTAAGTCCGCTTTGTATCCAACCAACCACGACTTCTTGTATTTTTTCTCTAATCAGATCGAAAGAGAAAAGGCAGATTTAAGCGTACAAGTTATCCAACTCTCCGAGCGTCTCGAAGAAGCTGAAGGTGGTGCCGAAACACAGGTAAAGAAACGTCTAAAATAATTCGGTTTCCGTTTAATTTCATTTCGTTATCCTTCTAATAGTTCGAGATCAATAAGAAACGCGACATCGAACTGTTAAAACTCCGCAAGTTACTCGAGGATGTCCACATCGAATCGGAAGAGACAGCCGCCATTTTGAAGAGGAAACACCAGGAAATCGTCGTTGATTTTCAAGAACAGATCGATCAGCTTTCGAAAGCGAAAGGAAGGTAAGTTTTGAATTAAATTTAATGACTTTCTATTCTGTAATATGGAAGAATGGTGTAGAAATGTTGGAGTTAGTGACAAAAAGATCCTTCTTCATGAGGTGAAGTGGTTCTTTATGTCGTCCGAACATCGCTCAAAAAACCGTTCAAACAGTTGGTTATTATCCTGAGGGACAAATAGCAATATATTCTTCAAAATTCTTTCAAAATCCTCCCAAAAAAGAAGAGATTAAGTGCGATAAATCGGGAGTTACTCAAGTTAATATTCTTTGGAGCATTAGCTTGAATAACTCCCAAATCTGATCCGAAAAGATAAAATAAATTAACATCCGCTTCACCAATAATCCCATAATTTCGCATACCGTTGCGAATAGTTTTCTTTTGTTTTGCATAATAGTAACAAATTCCAGGATTCATGGCGGGTGTCCAAGTCAGTTTGCCAAAATTAGTGACCGTTAAAATTTATGATGGGCAATTTTGCTAAACACGTTAAACTCGAACATTTAATGATTCCAGGATTTCAAACCAGTTCTATTTCTTGAGAAGCTTAAATGACTCAATTCGATTTCGACAAACGAACTCTGCACCGATTCGCTAAAATAAAACCGTCGGCTTCTTCTTAATTTTTTCCAGCAAAAGAAGCATCGACTCTGGCACCGTTTCATTTACCTGTTCTAAATAAATATCTGCACGTTACGTGCGTGTGGTTATTTTTACAGTTCCGCTTAAAATAGACTAAGCAACTATTTATCTTATGATTAAAGTCTGTATCTAAAGGCAATTGCTCTCATTAAACAGCGAAAGCACTTACTTTAGAACGGTTTCAAATAAATCCTAGTACCGCTTATACATCTTGGCAAGTGTTGAATTGAAGAAATTGTTTTTTTTTTGTATATTACATAATATCATGTTTTCTATTTCTTTGCCATTCTAACGATGCCAAACACAAGCAAAATCCACTAACATGTTTTTGACTAAGTAGTTTGCCAAGAATTATTAAATTCCGAAATGGTATGTTGCATGTCGATTCCGAAATTTGATAGGGTTGTATTTTTTTTTATAGAAATCGCTTTTATCTTTGAAAATCTTTTCATCAGGCTTAATTCTATCTTCAGGAAGTTTGAGGATCTTCATTTCGCCTAAACATTTTTTAATCAGCACCATATTTATTCTCCAAAATAATCCCTTTTAAACAACAAAATACTGAAATTAACAGTTTCGAAATCGTCATTGCTTCAAGCGTATCCAATTGCCCGAAGAGTATGTTAAAATTCAATGTGAAAGTTCATTGGTAACCATTTCTTTAATGTTAAAATTCAATGGTGTGTGATTCACAAAAATTTAGGCTCTTTTTAAAGCACCAGATCATCTTCGCTTTCCACATTCTTCATGATTTTCCTTTTCTTATTGAATATCAAAAAATCCCAAAATACTATTCATCAAATTTGATTTCTTAGATATCCTCGTATGATCCTTGAATTTGATTCTAGGCAAGATCATTGAAAATGGTTTAATTGTGTAGTTTCTCAAAGCACCCTGTTAAAGATCGCTAACTCCGTTTTATTTTGTTTATATTAGTGCCAATCACTCTGATGAGCATCCTTGCAAATGAATAGCAGCGGATTGTGTGTGTAATTTAAGTTGGTAACAATGTAAACGGTCAAATTTGTTTGACATTGGCATTTTTTAAGTTGTAAATCCCACGAAATTCTGATTTGATTCCAATATGACCAACATAGATGTTTTTTGAAAATATTTTCGAAAAATATAATATATGTATATAATAAATATTGTACCAGGTACCAATTTTACCAGAAAACAAAAAACAAATATGATTTTCGTTTGTTTCTTTGATTTTTTTCAACTCTGAAATGTAAGCAACCCGAAACACTTAGGGTACCCCGCGGGCGCCAGGGTACCAGCATCTCGAGAAAGACGAAGAAGCTTCCATCTGTCAACTTTAAATTGATGATAAATGCCAAACGTCAAATATTGATCTGTGAAATACCACTTTGCAAAAAGAGTTACCAGCTTATAAAAATTATTTGTTCTAAATTGGAAAATATTTAATTGTAAAAAAAAAATCTTCAAAACAATTTAATTTTAATACTTCGGAATAACTCGATGGATTTATCTCGTTTCACACAAGTTAAAATGGTCGGTTTAGCCTGAGAGAACGGGCAAGCGTGTATATGTGCGAGAGCGGTGTAGTACTACAGTTTATAAATAGCCGTACTTTTGCCTAGCCATATTAGTCCAGCAGTCGGGATCCGGTTTGTTCATAGGTTGTTTTACGTTAATTTGCGCGATGCTTCATCTCGACGCGCAGCCATTTCCCTTCCGAACGAAAATCTTCCCGATCGATACGAGAACGCGAGTAAATCGATGACCAAAACGAACTTCGATTTTGGCTATCGATCTTTCGAGGAGTTTCGTTCATTCTGACGACTACATGGACTCGTCAGCGGCATCCAGCTCTGCATTATATACACGTGTCCTACTTAAAACCGCCTCTACGTCTAAAATTAAATCCGCTGAAAATTTAAAAACGGTCTCTGGAAAGAATTCGTACACAAATATTTCACCCGTTCTCATATTATCGTATTTTTAGATTGGAAGAGATTCGCCGTGATGCACATGCTTACCGCACAAATGTGAAATGTCAAAACGAAAAAGCATTCGTAAACCCACATAAGCGCCTAAGAATTTTCCGATTACTTATGGAAGCTTATAAACAGTTTTAAATTTACGCTAGAATCCCGACGCCCTTCAAACAAATATGAAATTATGATTTAAGTTGTTTAGAACTTAAACTTTCAACTTAAAACTTGGAATTGGATAGAATTAATTTGAGATGGGTACGACTCATTTAAAATTATAGCATTTCTATTAAATAAAAAAAATATATTAATTATTCTCCTACTGCAATAATAAATACAAAGTGGATTGTGAAACTTGATTTTTACAGAAATGAATGTTAATTTCAATCAACACTGAAGCTTTAAAAGAAAAAAAAATAACTGCAATGGGTGCGATTTTAACTTGAGCAAGGAAATATACGATTTTTTCTAGCTCAATTTCGCAATTTTAGCATACTTGGAATAAATTACAAGAGCTATTAATGGGGCAATGAAATGAATATAAATTTTGGCAAACCTAATGATAATAACCCACTAAACATTTTTTTAAATCTCGCGAGCGATTTAAGTTGGTAATTTCGGCGATAATAGGCATATTCCAGGGAAATAGAATGAGAATTAGCAATAACAGTTGAAAAAATAGTAAAGTTAATCAAACTGGAAAAGACTTTTAACTAAACATGATAAAGATAATGCCTTATTTTAGCTCTCATTCGTTTTAAGCTAATTCCAACATTAACACCAGAAAAAAATATCAAATCTATTAAAATATAAAAGCTTTATAAAACGATTAAAATTAATTCCAGGGCAGAGAAAGAAAAGGGCAAATTCCAAGCCGAAGTATATGAATTGCTCGCACAAGTCGAGTCCGTCAACAAGGAACGCCTAATCTCGGTGAAACATGCCGAAAGATTGGAAGTTACCATCACCGAAATCAACATCAAGATCGAAGAACTCAATCGCACCATCGTCGACATCACATCGCACAAGACCCGCCTCTCGCAGGAAAATATCGAATTGATCAAGGAAGTACAAGACCTCAAGGTAAATCATCTAGATATGTACTAGCAAGTATTGTATTCGTAAATAGGCAATTAAGTTGAGTCTATTCATGTTTGGATTGAATAACTTAAAATAATTATAAGCCACCTCCGCACATTTTTTTACTTTATACCTGAATTCCCACGGCATACATTTCTCAATAAGAGTTTTTTGCTGTGTTGAGGTAAATGCATTCTTGAGTATTAATTTCTGACTACTTTTCCAAACATATCACGTGGTAAATTTTCAACGGTGGATGTGACGCTGTGCTTAAAGTTCGTGACTTATTCTCCGTAGACTTGAAACTTAAGATAGCCTCGTAGCAAAAAAAAATCAAGGGTGAGAGATGGCATAACCTTGGCAACCAATTCATACTAACATTTCTCGAAATGACCCGTCCAAAAAACTTCATATTCCTGCAGCGCTTACCGTTGACGGTCACGTGATTTCTGTGTTCGTCTTCAAAAAAGTAAGGCCCAATTACTCCCTCGATGAGCATACAAACTGCACCTCCAAACAATGACTTTTTCAGCATAGAGAGGCAATTATTGAATCACGAGAATTTTTTCCAGTCCAAATCCTGCAATTTGTCTATTCACAAGTACGCTGAGCCAGAAATAGGCTTCGTCTGAAAAAAGCCAAATAACGAAAGTACGATGCACACCGTGATAAGCAAGTTGGAGTTGTTGAATTTGAGCCTTCTGGTTGAGATCATGGTGCAAAATTCTGCACGTGGTCATCTGAGAAAAGCCGAATTTATTAACACGTCGTAGAACAGAAACGTTAGAATCTTGTCTCACATTCTGACGCGATGCAGACTGGTTTGTCAGCTGGTCGAACGCACGAAAAGATTATCGGACAGAACGTTCATTTTTATAATAAACTTTAGTAATTCGTCACTCCATTGCCAGATACTACCGATAACAGCTATCACAGCGTGGCGATGACATTCCAGACATTGTTGCCAACGTTAGTTTTTTTAATTCTAAGGCCCTTATTCGTAAACACTACATTACAAAATTTTTAAATAATCCCAAAAATTAATCTGTTTTTCTTTCGCATTTCCTTTTAGGTAACACTCGAAAATGTCAACTACCTGAAATCTCAATTAGCCGGCCAACTCGAAGACGCTCGTCGTCGCGCCGAAGACGATGAGAGAAGACGCTCCCTCCTCGAAGCCAACCTCCACCAAGTCGAGATCGAACTAGAATCGGTCCGCGTCCAACTGGAAGAAGAGAGTGAAGCCCGCCTCGACCTCGAACGTCAACTCGTCAAATCCCAAGGCGAAGTTCTCCTCTTCAAATCCAAATACGAAGCGGAATGCGCCGCTCGCGCCGAAGAGATCGAGGAGTTGCGCCGCAAATACACCGCCAGGATCACCGAGCAAGAAGAGCACATCGAAAGCTTGCTGGTCAAGATCAACAATCTCGAAAAGCAAAAATCTCGCCTCCAATCCGAAGTCGAGGTCCTCATCATCGACTTGGAGAAGGCCAACAATACGGCTAGAGATCTTCAGAAACGCGTGGAACAATTGGAGAGGATCAATATCGATATTAAGACCCGCCTGGAGGAGACCATTCAATTGTACGAGGTCAGCCAACGCGATCTTCGTCTTAGGATCACCGAAATCCAACGTCTCAATCATGAATTGGATAAGACCCGTGAGCAAAAGGATGCTCTTGCACGTGACAATAAAAAATTAGCTGGTGAGTAAGATTGGAGATTTTTTTTCTATTTTGCATTCTTTTTATATAGATAAATAATTGAAAGCTATGAAAGCCGATTTTCCATAAACAAACTATAGTAACTTTGGCATTTAGTTATTTCTACTTAAATTTAATCTGGTGCGTAACACTAGCAACTGGTAACCTAAGATATGTCGAATATTTCTAAAAATATAAATTTCACAATTTTCAACAGCGCTATGACAACATCAATAACATTTTTAAACGGGCTACTATACATTTTATGAATTGGTAGAAAAATTTGATATTCGATGGACAAGAAGAAAACAGTAGCTGATGAACCTCACAAATCCAACTATAAAGTAAAAATGCATTGATGAATAACTGATGCCATCACTGTCTCCATCCAATGGACAAAGAAACCCACGTTATGTATCTATATTCTTTACCAGTAGAGCAAGTGCAAGAAAGCAGTGCAAGCACAAATCGCTTAGCTGTTTTTCTAAACAAAGAAAAAAAAATAGCATCCAAAATAACTAACTAACGAATTAACATTTTTCAGATGACCTTCACGATGCTCGCAACTCGCTTACTGAACTTACACGCCGCCTTCACGAATTGGAGATCGAGCTTCGCCGTCTGGAGAATGAACGCGAAGAACTGACCGCCGCCTATAAGGAAGCTGAAGCTGTAAGTTGACCAACAATAACTCGCTCTGAATTTATTCCAAACCTACTACTGCAAATTTTCAAACTATCTTTGTCTCTTGCAGGGCCGTAAAGCTGAGGAACAACGCTCTCAACGCCTATCATCCGAGTTCGCCCAATTCAGGCACGAAGCTGAGAAACGCTTGCAAGAGAAGGATGAGGAAATCGAAGCCATTCGGTAAGTGTTAACAATATATTTACTACTGGTTGAAGTATTTTATATAGATTTTTGACAATCCTTCGAGGAAAGCTCTTTGCCGGAAAACAATGATGGAATTATAAAAAAAATGATTAAAATATCTTGAAATATAGTCACACCAAATGTGACTTGAACTAAAATATTTTCAATTTTCTAAGACTTCCGATTACACCGGAACTAGCTGCAACTTTGTTATTTCAAATAGAGCAACCCTGCTACGGTGTTATTATATCTTTGAATTGCTGGTTCAGTTTTAAGGTTCTTTGAGTGAAAAAGTCTCAAGTTAGTTGCGACCATTAAGAAACAGCATTGATGACGCGATGAATTGCCAACTCATCTAAGCGCGTGAGGATTCGAAATGAGAATTGTGTCGATTAAGCGGACCATTTTCTGTAAATTTGGCTTCATTCGTCCAGATAATATCCAAAAATTATTCCTGCTCTTGAGACCATCTTAAAATTAAATTCCCAAAAGCTATGTTTTGAATTTTTGCCTCGATCGATCCGAAATTTTTCATATTCTAGGAATCGCTTGTTCTCGATATCGTTTTATTGCATTTTCCATAAATAATAAATTTGAAAGTCAACAAACACACTGTATAGTGTTTCTTTATTCACAATTTTGATATTTGTTCAACTTTTCAAGGAAGCATTTCTTAATCACATTTACAGTAAGTTTTGTGCATGTTACGCTGGTAAAGTTTGGCCAAGCACCTCAAATACACTCTGTATATTTGTCATGCACTAGTTCTGCTTCTTTGTAGAATGTTGCTAATAGATGCATGCAGTTTGTTGATGAATACAGCTTCCACACCACAATTAACATATTAAAAGCATATAGTTCGTGCGTTAACAAATCCTAGCAACTACATGTTGGGACGCAATGTAATAATTCTACATTATTTTATTGACGTTCTTATTCTCTGGTTTATTAAGAAAGTCTTATTGTAAAAATATTTTGCCATAAATAAATAATTAAATCAAAAAGAGAACAACAAATTTCGACAATTAAAGGTTGAGACCGCTCGAGTACGTGTTGTCATACTTTTTACAAGCTTGTTACAAAATTCATGAGTTAACGTATTGCAGATTTGTATTAATTTGGCTCTTAATCAGCAATTGCTCCTTGAGTACTTTTTTCACTGCCTGCGTCTCATACATCTTTGATGGTATTTAAATCCGGACTACTTGAGAGCCAAAACAAAAGTTGAGTGTAGGCTTTCACGACCGTAATCCATAGTAGAAATGTCTTTCGGGTGATGTCGTGTAGTTAATGTTTTACTTGCCGTTTCGCTGACCCTGCTGTCAGCTTCTTCAGAAGATTTCTAAAGACTTTAGAAATCTTCTAAAATATTAACTACACGACATCACCCGAAAGACATTTCTACTACAGCCAAAACAAAACTTTTATATTCTATTGGGCGAACCATTCTTTGGTTTTAACTCACGGTACGGGTGTCAGTCTGCCTGTTAGAAAGTAAAATCGACATTTCTCCCGTAAAATTTGTCAATATTGTCCTGCAAACTTTCTTGATACTTCGCACGCTCAATCAATTCCAACTGGCCCAAAATCACCGACAGGCGTACAACCCCATTCCATATGTTTTTTTTTATAAATGTAACAGTCCATTTGAGACGGTCTTTTTCAAAAGTCTCGCTTATTTCTAATCCACCCGTTTTCGATCTCTCCCTACACAAACGTTAAATCTAAGCTTCGTCACTTCCGATCGTCAAAAGTTTGATTTGCTCTTGATTTTGCCCAAATCAACCTCTAAGCAGCAGTTAATTAGAAGTTCTCCCGTAACCTAAATAGGATATCAATTTAATTTGCTGATGTACATACATGATTCCAAAGGGCCATAATTTTCCTTACAACGCTTCTGTAATCTTTTTGCAAATGTTGGCCAAGTTCTTTTGGCTTCGTTTGGTTATATTCTAAGTTTATCAGCACTTTTTCCTTTAATTTCGATGGCCCCAGTTTATTCGTAGTGTTTCCCATTGAAGAATTTGATATTCTTAATTTAGTGGCAATTTGCTTCAATGATTTCTCCTTACACTACTGGGACACAATAAATTCGCCCAATTTTTGTGAAGGAGGGGCCACCTTTAACCGTTTTCTAAAAATTTAATGTTTAGTAATGAACAATAGATTACCAACAAAGGTGATGGGTGGATATTAAATGTTCCACCGTCCCAACATTTAGTTGCATATATTTTTTGAATTTTTATTAGAAATACAATTAAAGAGTGGCGTTGATAATTGTTAAACGTTGATAAATGTTCAAAAAGATGTTTCTTTCAATTTTATAACCAGTGTCGGAACGTTTTAAACTATGCTAAATTTGTTTAGTTAATAGAGCTCGTAGAAAAATAAATTGTTATTAATGAACTCGCATGTACATTGGACGGTTAAAGTCCATCCGAATTTAATCACCTGTGGTCAAAACCCAAACGCCAATTTCAAACGGACATAAATGGAATAGCCAACAGATGAGCAATCAACAGGTTATAAATTATAGCATTCAATGAAAACACGCGACAATAACGACAAACGAAGATTCAACGCAGCCTTGAAGCGAATAAATGTTTGGCAATCCATTTCAACTCCTATTTTAACCCAAGCCACTTATTGGCCAAAAAAATTGGCAACAATAGGCGCGGTATAAAAGCCTTAATGCATTCGTTCGACCTAAATACATCAGTTTTTGACGTCCGCGGTAAAAATAGTTAAAGAGCTACGAGTGACGGGAAACCGAAGAAAATGCCGAGAAAAATCAATTGGAAAAATCCTCAAGCGCTGATCTACGAGGATAACTACGGTTACGGCATGAATTACTACCAGCCGATGATCGATTATATCGAAACGAAGGAAAGAACCGGCCGTGCGAAATATCCCCACCTACCGTGGACGAACGAAAGAGGCCTAGACGCGTACAGCCCGCGGAAAATAGTCCGATGCTATTCGGCCGACGATTTGACCAGAATTTCGCGTCAAACCGAAGCACGCATTAAGACCAAGTTGAAGGACTTCACATACACGACAAAATCAAAGCTCCAATTGGAGTCATCCGTTGCAGCTGCTTCTATAACCCGGAAAGTTCGCACTGAAGAAAAGAAAGCCAAAAAAATCATCAAAGAGATCGACAAGATCAAACACAAAATGGCAGCCGAAAACATCGTTTACCAACCGGACATGGAAAGATTAGTTGAGGAAGGGTTGAAATCGGCTCAGAAATACCTGCATGGAAAATCCGCTAAAGCCATCGAAGGCCAATTACTTCACGAAGCAAGGAAACACATCACCGAAGGTATAGTCGGCGAAATCGATATAAAGAAGTACCAAAGGAATGCCTTCATCAATACCTACGACACCAAAATCCATTCCAGGATGATGTGCGAAAGGATGCAGAAAGAGCTCGACGAGAGCTTCATGCGACCTTTGGATGATCTCAGCATGGAATTGAAAGGGTTCGATAAAAAATCGACGCAATATTTTTTCAACAAAAGGTGAAATTGAACGTATTTAGAAATGTAATTGATGTGGTGTTAAATCCTCTGTATATCTCGTACTAATCCGCCACACGTGAGTATACTTTTATAAATAATTCTTCTTCACAATGTAGTACCCGATGTAATCTTCCTAATACTTCTTGTTGTTCTATTTGTGCCGTACGGTATTTAATTCTCTAAATATAAACCTAATGCGCTTTCGATTAATTGCCAGAGCCCCGGATAGGCGTTCGATTTATTCAGTTTAATGCCGACTGTGACGTAGAATTTACGTAATTCGACGTTCGTTGGTTCGAATTGACGTGATAAGAGTTGTAATTTGGAATGGATGCAAAGTTATCTTTATAGAACTTTTACGTAATGTATCTTAAATCGGTGAGTAGATTAAAGATCGAAAAAAAAATGTGCAAATTTAGCTTATAACTGTAAAAATTTTGCAAAAATCTATCACAGAAACGTAGATCTATTTTTCTGAAATTAATGCAAATTTTTATTAAAACTAAAAATTACAAAATCTGGATTTTGAATGAGATTCAGAGATGCAGAAAAATTCAGAACTGAAAGCTTCTGAATACAATTACAATGGCGAGATTATTTAACACTTCAACCCCCGTTGCGTGTTATAGAAAATTTGCCGAAATAAATGAACGTTTTTTTTCAAGCATTAGAGCACAAATAATGCAGCACCCTCTTTTCTCATATTCTTCAAGAGCATGTCGATTCTGTGATTGCAGCCACAAGATGTTCTCCAAAAGTTTCTATTGTCCATTTGCTTCTTCAAAGTTAAATTGCAGAAAATCGCCTTGTTCAAGAACTCTTTCCAGGCCCAAGTAGAATTTTATAAGAAATATCGTGTTTTCTTTTCTTTAACGAGAAAAGGTTTTATTTGAGTAATACTTCTAATCGATGCAACTGACTCTGCGGATACCAAAAAAAATCCTCAATAGGAGGCTCAGACGCAACACCCTCAAACATTGAAAATTTGGACCAAAATTGCAACAACAGAATTATGGGACCGGGATTTTTTAGAAGACTTTAGGGACTGGTATTTAAATTTTTTAGATATAAGTAATTCCGGCATTGGAGAAAATGAGCACCTGCCAAAGATTATCTGATTTCAGTAGGACAGGGCACCATCTCATTAGGCTCACATTGTATAGATGGATTAGAAGAAGAGGTATCATACAATGACCGGCGTTATGCCCGACCAAAGTTTACTTTAATTGACGAAACAACTTACAAGAACTAGCTGAGAGAATAGCCAAAGATATTCCTCCAGAAATAATAGCTGATGGTTCAAGAGAATTTACAAATAGATTAGCATCGAGAAGTAAAATGTTTAACTCTATTTTAACCTTGTAATATTGTTTTAGAAGACGGCAATACTTGTCAAAAATATTCTTTGTTCTTCTTTCTTTGAAATATTCGGCCATGTTAGACGCTCAGTTCTTATTTAACAGTCATTTGCGTCAATCAACACTAGCGTTTCTGTAAATTTGGTAGAAATGTCTGCATTTGAAAGGCAGTAATCATGCGCAAATTAAAGCCGAGGTAGACGCTATTTATGCAGAAACTCCTGTAATTTTGAGCAGCTGAATTTAAACGTGGTTGAACCAGCTCCGTTGGCGATCAATGTTCAAGAGAGGCAAAAACTGCAATCGCTACCAATACTTCACCGAATGGTGCTAGACGACCGTCGAATTAAGGTTAGACGGACAGCAGAGGCCGCAGGCACCCTAAAAGAATATGTTTGTTTGTCATATATTAACTGAAAATTTGGCCACGAAAGAGCCATTGCTCACTCAGGACCAAAAACCCATTCGAACGAACATTTTTGGAAATGCTTTATTGACGCAGTTTAAGCGAAATAAGTCGGAGTTTTGGCGTCGATTAGTAACTGTATATGTATCTAGGTACCTTCGGAACTGCGAACGGTGAGTCGGCTCCGAAGATAACAAAAGCTCCTCCATCAGCCAGGAAAGTGATAGCGACTTTTTAGGGATTGTCATTGAGTTGCGTTAATCGACCGTCTTGAAAAAGGAAAAGTAGTAACGGGGCCTCATTACTTGATAATCTAAAGACAGAAATTGCGGCATTCGAAAAAAAAAGAAAGTTTTGTTCCACCAAGACATCCGTCTTATACTTTAGTGGTCACCATGGCAAAAATTCACAAATTGGTGTTTGAATTGATAGATCACCCACACCATTCACCGGATTAGGCCCCCAACGAGCTTTTTTTCTTTTTTCTGTACTCAAAAATTTGCTCGAAGCACAAAGATTTTCGCTGAATAAGTCTATTTTGCAGAATAAGATGCCAGCTAGGTATTTGGACGGATTAAAGAGTATCGCTAAAAAAGTGCACAGTTCCTTAGTTCCGCATATTGGTCCATCGCCATAAGCGTAGAAGTTTACAGCCAATATAAATTTATTTATCCATATTAGAGAAGCTCTTATGTACCAGCTCTAATTTCTTTCTTTATTTTTGTTTCCAGCAAGGCGACCAGCATCGAAATCGAGCAATTGAATGCTCGCGTTGTTGAAGCCGAGACCAGACTCAAGAGCGAGGTAGCCCGCATCAAGAAGAAGTTGCAGATCCAAATCACCGAGTTGGAAATGTCGTTGGATTCCGCCAACAAGACAAACATCGATCTCCAGAAGATCATCAAGAAGCAATCCCTAACCCTCACGGAACTCCAAGCCCATTACGACGAGGTACAACGCCAACTGTCGGTCACTCTCGATCAGCTCAGCATCTCGCAGAGAAGAGTACAAGCGCTCACCGCCGAGGTTGAGGAGATCAGAGGCAACTACGAATCTGTAAGTCGAAATTTTGAAAGCGATAGATTTGCCGGATGTAGTAACGTTGTCGTATCTTCTTTTTGTATAGGCCCTTCGCAGTAAGAGAGCCGTTGAACTGCAATATGAAGAATCCGTTGTACGTATTAATGAATTGACAACGATCAACGTCAATCTCACGTCGATAAGGGCCAAGATCGAACAGGAGTTGGCAGCCATTGCCGCAGATTACGATGAGGTCACCAAGGAACTTCGTATTTCTGACGAACGCTACCAACGTGTCCAGGTAAATAAAAAACAATATCGGAGTACAATTTTGACCAATTGAACAGTTGATTTTAATAAATCGACAAAATGCTACAATGTAGTACTCTTAGAGCTTCAACCCCCTGCTTCAAACTATTTTAAAAGAAGATTTTTGGTACTCGATATTTGAAATACTTTGTTTAAGTACTTGGCATCTATTATTTGTTGCTGTTCATCGATTTTATGTGAATTAGATCTAAGACAACTAATATTAACCAATTTGTGCCGTTCATGATCAAAAAATTGTTCAAATAATTTCAATTTTAATTTGATTTCTGAAAAAACCAGCGCACCCACCAAAATTTTACGTACTCGTACACTGCCACTATATTTTTCTATATTCTTCAAGGCCGAAATCAAACATACCACCGAACTCCTTCACGAAGAACAGGAACGCGTCGTCAAGATCGAAGCGATCAGGAAATCATTGGAAATCGAAGTCAAGAATCTGTCCGTACGATTGGAGGAAGTTGAGGCGAACGCGATCGTCGGTGGCAGACGCATCATCAGCAAGTTGGAGGCGCGCATTCACGACTGCGAATTGGAATTGGACGAGGAGAAGAGGCGTCACGCTGAAACCATCAAGATCCTGCGCAAAAAGGAACGCAGCGTCAAGGAATTGATGATCCAATGCGAGGAGGACCAGAAGAACATCACCATCTTTCAGGAGGCGTTAGAGAAGACCAACCAGAAAGTTGGTCTATTTAAGAGGCAATTACAGGAACAGGTATGTAAAAGTAAAGATGTAGTTTTGTCGATGTGTTTTAATAACCAAATTTCATCTAAGACTCTGAAAGTTGGACTCTAACCAAGTTCATTTGACAAACGCAATTTCTTATTGTATTTTTTGCGAGTTCTTTAAAAAGTCTTTAAGTTTAAAATTTTCGATCAAATTAAGTATAGATTGCTACAAAAAGACTTCTATTAATTTTTTATTACAATCGGATGCTACAACAACAAGCGGCGACTGTCAGCTTATTTTTTTTTTTAAACATTACAAAAAGTTGGTACCTTCCGTTAATAAACCAATTATACAGTGTGTGATAATGAAAAAGCATTAGTCATTTATTTCATAGTATGCGCAGACTTCTAACTGCAACGGTTTCTCTTGGATATTAATCGCCCCACCCTGTATATTTCTACACGGTTCCTTTCTTTGCTCTCAATAATAGTATCGTGATTGCACAAAATTTATTTAAAAAAATAATCCACTTAGGCCCTCAAACAGCAATATCCGATCGGATGTCCCTCAGGACTTACTATTAGGCCCAGATACATATAATATCTCCAAACATCTTGGGTCAAAGCTAACCACATTCGCAGATAATTGATTGGAGCGATGGAAATGAATTATTAATGAGTCCAAAGGATGTCGCGGTTCGATTTATAAGAAAAAGAACTTTCCCCGCCTAAATTATATATACAAATGGAGCTAAACTAAACTGGAAGAAATTGGTCAAGTACTTAGGACTTACTTTAGACCAACGAGTTACCAGGAGGAGGTGGCAAAAAGGTTTTATCGAGGCAAAAGCCAATTATTGGATCTGCTGAGGGACAGGAATCTTTTACACACCAAAGGCCATGAAAAACAAAAGCAATTAAAAACAAGATCCTCAGAAACATGATAGGAACTCTTTTACAAAGAAGAGATTAGGGCTTACTAATAAAGGAAATAAGGAACTGGGCACGTTAAATTAGAGACTGAAGGGGAGACCGAAGATCAGGTGACAAAACCAAGTGATACGGGAACTAGGAGGGATAGAAACTGTACAATGGAGGGAGAGAATCGGTTAGTGGAAGGATCGCCAAGGAAGCCAGAACCCACAACGATCTTTGAAATTCGGGAAAAGGATACACGAACTGATCCACCGTATGAAACGAATTATGGAAGGATAATAGGAGTCAGTAGGAGTCATCCAATACATTTAAATTGTGCCAAGTTAGGATGTATTTTTTCAAGTGGTACATTTCCACTCTCAGGCAACAAATAAAGTTTTTTTCATTTTTTTCTCATATTCCTTTACAGTTTATATATTTTGAACGAAATTTTCTTCTGTTTCTGTAGGAGGGCGTATCCCAACAGAGCGTAACCCGTGTCCGCCGTTTCCAACGCGAACTGGAAGCCGCCGAGGACCGCGCCGACACAGCCGAAAGCAGCCTATCACTCATTCGCGCTAAACATCGCACTTTCGTCACCACCAGCACAGTTCCCGGATCCCAGGTGTACTTGGTACAAGACACCCGAACAGCCGAATTGTAAAGACGCCGCGCTAGACACAAGAGATTATTAATTTTTTTTATTTTATTTTTGTTTTACTCTGGTTCGTGCACATAAAAATATTTAATAATTATAATCTCAAGTTATATTATTATCATTATTATTATTATTACTATTATATAAACAATTTCTCTCGCTCTCTTGGAACTATCATTACGTCATAATTATATAATTATTATTAAATATTTATTAAGATAAAAGAAAAAAAAACATATATAATACATTCATTTATTATTTTGTTGTCATTTGTAATACGACCCCACGCTGCTGTTTTGTTAGCTGAATAGATCCGAAAACACTTAAATATACTTATCCCATTCATGAATCCATACATGTAATAATTCGCCAAGAAAAAAAAACGAAAGAACGAGGATGTAAGTTCGCGGAATCGGTAAGAAACCAAAATGAATAAACGAGAACAGCAAAAGGTTAAAGGATCGAAAACCGTCAAGTTGTCCGATTGTATTAAGGATAGTATGTGCTATATGAAATGATCAAGCTAAGATATAAAAATTGACATAAAATAAACACTATGTAAAATGTAAGTTTGAATGTACTGTAAAAGAAAGATAATAAAAACTGCTTGTATACAACACGTTGTAACTTCCATTTCACTAAATAAATGTTTTAATAATAAAGAATCAGTTTGAAAATTCACACTAGATTCTTTCGCTTTTCTTCGTTAATTGTAATACCTTATTGTGCCACCGAGGCAAAGTGCAACACTATAGATTTGAATCAATCTACAAGGATTAATGGTAAAAAACTAGAAGCTATGAAATTTGACTCGTCGGGAATACTTGTACCCGTACATTTTGCCCAGAAAATGTTTAAAAACTGGATTATCTAGTTTTCGGAAGGGCATATTTGCAGCGACAAAGGCGTCGCAGAGATCGCCATAAAGATTCTCCAACAATGCGATGAACATCTCTTTTAAATGGTCTGTAAATAGAAAACAAAAAAAAATAACTGTGGAAGAAGCTAAATAACTAATACTACATAGAACAAGTATTAAAAAAAAATCCCAGCCTCAGAAAACGAATTAGAAATTAGAGAACAAAGCTAAGGATGAACATGTACACCCATGCCTTCTGAATACACATTAACGACTGACTCGCATGGAGGGTGGATAGGGTGTGGCTTGACTATGGGGCGTGTATAAACCGGCACGACTCTGTACGAGCATCTATTCTAAATGATACAGGCGGTCGTCGAAGCATAACTCGTGGGCGTTTACTAGTACGCATCATTAGATGACGCTTGGGATATGGAAATATATATAATGAAATAATTTCTCTTGTTTGATAATTTTTATCAACAAATAACCATCATTCTTATTCATAAACATTCGTAGATGAAACAAGTGCTGTAAACTTAAAGAACGATTGGTAGTTGAAATATCCCTAAGAAATCACTAAAAATAAAAATCACGGGGAAGATCTGCATTAAACGCAGCCCCCCTGACTGTGCCCCGTTTAATTCTTAATTTAGCGGCATCGAAAACTTGGAGGCTTGTAAGCCTCCCCTATTATTATTATTAAAATAAACACTATTTATTATATATTACAATAATGCTTAAGCTATGTATGCAAACAAGCTTCCAATAAGGCACGAAATTTTACTGCACGCATTGCAAAAGCAAGAGGAGGCTAGCCGCAAATCTGGCGTTTACCCGATGTTCGCAATTACGCCTTAAAAATACACGGGTGTAAGGCACAACGTATGATTATAATAAAACAATACGAAAAACAGAAATAATATATTTAACATTAAAACCATATTTGAATCATCAAAAGTACTATCAAAGTAAAATATTATTCTTTGTACTCTAATTAACTGCAATTATAATCGTGGTAAGTAATGAATAATGATAGACAAATATAAGGCACAAATTGCTAAAAAAATACTAAATACTAAATAATACTAAATACAGTCTAATATGATTATTATAAAAATAAATTATTCCAATATTTCTCATTAAAAAAATATATGTATATCCGTACATCTAAAAAATATAATATGATTCAACTTGGCAAATCCTAGTCACTGTCAGGAGGTAGAATAATATAGTTTCTTAGCGATTTTCGTTTGTAAAACGTTATAGAATCCATAATCCAGCTCTCTGTCACGCAAGATTTGTCTTGTACGTATTCACCAACAACTATGTCTGCATTTCGGGTTACGAGAGTAATGGAACCTTTGCATAAAATCACTAGTTCTTGCAGATCGGAACATCTTGGATTACTTCCTTTCGCAATATAAATTTTGCCGCAATTTTGGAAAATGTCGAGGGAGAAACGGGAACCAAAAGCTTGTCGTTCTTGTCGTGCTTTCTGTAAATAAAGAAAATAAATGCACACAAGTTTAATTAATTATATGATATAATTAATTAATCCGGGACGGCTTCTACGCCACAGTCCTTGCTATCATTAAAAAAAAATAAATATTTGCAGAATGGTATTAGATGTGAATAAAATGGTTCATCTTCTAGAGAAAATAGTAATGTTCAACATGAATACGAACGTAAAGCTAGGATACAATCAATAAATCCAAAACAAATGTATCAGTTTGAAACTTTAACGTAATTCATATTGTTATAAATCAAACAGTTTCAATATAATTTTTTAGTAGAGTTAATGCTACGTTAAAACAACGCTTTGATTCCCTCGTGTGTTTCCGTTGCGTATCGTGTACATTGTGCTATACCACGGAAATACACGAGGTTGTAATTGACCACCCATTTAGATCGCCAGCAACTGCCACTGTATGTAAGGGTTGTTTTTATTATGAAGGGAAGAAAGTTATTATATAAAACAATGCAAAATGATTGAAATTGTTAAAAATGTATCTGCTACATTAACGTTAAATACATTTAGACTATACATCTTATAAGCACTGCTTATTTTCCACTAGTTCAATAAGTGCCACTAGTTGGAATAAAAAAATAAGAATATTGCAAAACATCCTTAAATATGTTAACACAAGGGAATTTTTAGTGCAACGATTGGACAGAAACAAATATACGAATATGTAACTGGCGGAAATAGCAAACATTCGCGGTAACGATTCCGAATATATTCAGAGTATACACGTTTGCGCTTTTTAAAAAGAATGGTACGAAAAGCTTCCATCCGGACCAAAAAAATCCTACGTTCGGCATACGCTCAGAACTTGTTCCAAAGATTTGCAGGTATGACGAAAAATGTTAGATCCGACGCATTCGTACCAACGCATAGACTGTAAATGCGGAAAGGTTTCAACGCGTTAGTTACAATCGTGTTAAATAGTGGTATTCTATCTAACCTTATGAGCTGATTGTATTCCTGGTGTTGATTTAAAAAAAGACGTTTTCATCTAAAATTATAAAGCTACTAAAAAGTCATCTACCTTCTTGGAACATATCAAACATGAATTAAGAAAAAGAAAACAATTCACTATCAATCACTTTCATTAGTAACTTACCTGTACAGCAATTGAAAACTCTATTAATTCGTATTCCTCTTCGGCTATCCAGTGACCCGCTTCCAACGACCGATACAACTGCAAAAATCGGTAGTTAACAAGAGAATCAGTAACGAAATCATATCATAATATTACCCATTCGCTCTTAAGTACCCAGCAGCCTCTAGCGATCGCGCGCAATAAATTCACAGTCCTCCGAGGTTCCGCAGCCACCAAATGCGTCGTCTTTTCGCTAACCTCATCCTCGTAGAAGAACACGCCCAGTTTCCTAACGATTTGCTGAAAAACTTGCACTTCGGAGTTGTGGAACCTAGTACATACGATGCTACACCTTTTCGCTTTCCTATTCTTCAGATTTGATTTAATTCTTGTGCGATTCGTTGCTGAAGATTGAGTATTGGGAAGGAAATCATGCGTGCTGCGTCTTTGCGCCGGGGATGTATCGTTTTCTTGAGTACTCTTTATTGATAGTAGACGTGTGGATCTCCTCGTGGGTGCTTTTGGAAGAGTCTTCGTCGCTTTTTCGGTGTTTCCCGCGTCTGGCTCAACAAATTCATCGCAGGAATCAGCAACTGGCTTTGATACAGGTGTTTCAATTTTTTTCTTTGGAGACAACGCGTTATTTACACATGTCGAAGTGCTTACAATTGTTGTAGGTTTGCGAGTTTTAGGAGTAGATGTTGGTGGCAAATCATCTTTCAATTGGGTTTTTTCCCTCTTGGGCGGTGTTAGATTTGGTCGGATCTCGAATTCTTCACCAGAATCGCTCAATTTATCAATTTTCGTTTGTGTTTTAGAAATACTCCTTTTACCTTTAACCAAATTAGATTCATTACTATAGGTATTCTCAGCGTCGTTTTTACTTCCGGCATTCTTTGAAGATGATTCACTACTCTTATTTTGTATTAATCTCAGACTCTTTCGCATTGGAATAGCTAAAATCTCTTTTTTCAAATTCTTATTCTTAATTACATTAGTTACAATTCCATTACTATTACTATTACAATTGTTATTATTACTATTTACAACATCAACAGATTTTTCACCCAATGTCATTGGATCATCTACATTGTACAGCCTCCGGGCTGTCTTTTTCTTAACAGGAAGTGGAGAATTTTCATTATTTACTTCATCACTGTAAATCCTTTTTATTAAAACGTCCTGGAATAACTTTGTCCTATCGGTATTTTTAGCCTCGTCCATTTCAGGTGAGCTTATAATCACATTCTCTAAGATAGTGATTTTATTACTATTTTCAGGTCTCTTCTTTCTTTCGGTAACGTTATTATAATTTAACACCTTTTGTTGTCGGGGTATAATAGTTTTATTAACTTCATTTGAGCCTGTAGATATATGTAATGATGATAGATTGATGGATCGAGCCTCAATTTCATCACCTCTATCAATTTTGTCGACTATTTCATCTCCAACACCTTCTTCATTATTCCCTTCAGTAATTCGTTTAGTAATATTACTTTTTGATGACCGTTTATGTTTAAACAACCTAATCGAAACTTTCCTTTTCGAGTGATACTCTGGTTCTGAATCAGATGTCAATTCTGGCGAAGTGTCTAGATATAAACTTTCAGGTGTTTTTTGTTTATTTTTTAAATCGGTTGTAATTGAAACCATCGAATTAAAATCACAACTTTCACCAGCATTAATCACATCCGCGGAATAACTTTCAAGGGGGTTAGTTTTCGATTGGATATTCAAATTCTTTGATCGGTTCAATTCATCTTGTATCACATCAGCGTAGTCACGTTGAAATTGCTGAAAATACAAATTTATTTAAACTCCTTTTTAAACTAAAATCGTGCAGTTACATACAGCTCATCTATGCACACACGTCACTAAATGTTGCCAAATTACAATGTCAATATTAAAAGAAACATACTTATTTTGGAAAGATATAAAACTCTGAGTTTGTGCATTGGAGGACAGAACACAATGCACATACTCAGTAAGAAGTACTGAGCAAATTTTGTTGCTACATTATTAACAAAAATTTAGTTACAGTGTTTTTTATACATGAACAGTGATTATGTGGAAGTTGAGCTGTAAAAAGTGCAGGATTAACCAAAATAGTTTGTTAAAGTATTTAGAAGAGCAAAATATATTTTATTATCGTACTCACTTGACATATTAAAGAAGCATCTAAATCTGAAGCGTCGGTACCTAAAGCTGGATATTTTTGTTCAGGTACACGATACATATTTTTGCGAACTGCTTCGATCCATAATACTGACACCACATGTACTTTCAACAATTTGGCCTTCTGGTAAGTTCGAAAAGATCCATCCTGAAATACATCGTGTTAATTTCCATTTTCAAAAATACAATTAAATACCTAACCTTAAATACAACGTGGGTTACATCTCTAGTAATTGTATCTTTAACGTCAGCACCCATAGCCCGCATGAGAGCTTTTGCACCGGCAGATCTATCTTTATTCTTGCTCATTATTTCAACATAGGCGACGACACCTTTCAATACCTGCTCGAATGGAACTTTCTTTGCTGTGTGCCCATAGTTGGCATTGATACTATCTGAGGAATCGCTATTTTGGCGCATTTTCTCCAAGGCGCGACGTCTACACAATGATGTAGGGCTTTCGAATTTGAACCTATGTTGAATGGGTTTTTTCCAAGACTTCTGATCTTTGTTGACATCTTCCTTCAGCTTATCTTTGGATAAAGCTTCCATTAACAAGGCACGTTTTATAGGATCCTTTAGTAGACTTCCTAGCAGATGTTCTGGGCTTCTGTCATGGAAAGAATGGGACAATCTACTTCCAGGGGATAGAATTTTCCGTGGTTGTGGCGTAAAAAACACTGTGTTTCGCGAATGTTTCTTTTGCATTGCCATATCTTAAAATTCACTATTTCAACTCTAGGTTCATCCAGGTTTTCCTAGTTTCATAAATCACAAAATCAAAACATTATCAGAAAAAGAAAGAAAACCACTACACAGAGAACTTTAGAAACAACCTGGGACAACCTTGGCGCGAAAGACATGGACAGCAACTAGAATCAGGGTGACCAAATCCAACATACGAAAGTTACTAAGTGCAAAAGTTACATCATAGTCTACCGATCACCGCAAAACAGTTAATCTATATTCTAATTTCAATCTCTCTTCTTCACTAGTTTTGCTAATATGCAGCTCTATAAACTTAATTTTAAATGTTGTTATTATATTCCATAATTCAAATGCACTGCCAATCATATAAAATTAAAATCCTAGGGGCCTTCACTTTGTTTTTGTCTGATCTTTTATCTTAGACAGAGGCGTAGCCAGAGGGGATTAGGGAAGGGCATCCTGTACGTTCAATGAAAAGCGAGCCTTTTAAATATAATTTAAAATTATTAGGAATGTCTACACAGGATGACTCCAACAGTTGAACCTCTTTATATGCAAGCTGGCATGGCCTTTGAGTACATGTCGCATGGTGTGTATTATTGTATAAATATACCATCTTCAGAACCAGGTGGTGGTGTTATAATTCAAGCTGGAATTTTTTAAATTTCCCGGTTAGTAGTTCCGGTAATAACGGACATATTCGTTAATTTCAAATATGTTCTTTCTTGCCGGAACTACCAACTTAAATCATCCGACAAAAATGCTAGCTCTAATTCTGGCGGTTTAATTTCATCCAGTTGAATCACTAGAAGAAGTAGAGGATGCGATCAATTGGAAAATCGGCAAAACTAATTAAAATTAGAAAATTATGTAATACAAAAATGTTTTTATTAGAAAAAGCCAAATGAAAAAAAGACATTAAACTAAAAGATCTATGTATGCAACGGTCTATGAAAACCATGTTCAAGTTTTCAAATAACAAAAAAGGATTGTAATGTGAATTGTTGATGAAGGAAACGCAGTTCTTGTTAAAAATTATTACATCAGCTTAAAAATAAAATCCTTTAAATAAATTTTAAATTAGAATTTCGCGCCATTTTACTTTTGAAATTGATTGGCTTATTTCAACAGAAATTACAAACCAATCAGGCAAAATTCGATTGGAGAAAAGAATGGAAACTGTTTTTTAACTTATTTCACAGCGATTGGCTTTGATTAGTTTGCGATTTCTGTAGAAACAAGGCTAATATGTGAAATACTAAAATTCGTTTGACACTATACCCCAGTATAGGAAGAATACACTAATGCTACCTGGCCGTTTTTTGCAAAACGTAATATGCCCATATTTTTCATCCCTTCAAATTTTAAATTTTAAAGAGAATCCCCACCACAGATTGCACTGCACGCAACCAACTACCTACATAGGAATAGTCTGCTGCAATTATTTCTGTTTGCCTCATTACCTTTAGTTTCTCTATTAAATCGTATTTTTTAGTGTTTTTAATTTCACATTTTCTTTTTCAGTTAAAAGATAATTAAATAAGAGGCGTGGCTCAATAGAAACTTTGCCATCCCCTTTATAAATAACGTCCGAAATTCTCCTAAATTTAGGAGTTGTTTTATTATCTAAGAATACGTTCATAGTGGAGCTGTAATAAACGATAAAACCAACGAGTTCCCAAAACAGAGCAATCGGTGCGCACTGTTTTATTTGTTTTAATAACTCGTCACTGCTATACGTATAAACGCACCTTGACAGGTAACAGATAGATAGGCGCAAATATTCCTTGCTTATGTACAGTGGCCGGCTTATGTTTCGCCTCTCCCTTGCAACAACTAAATATCTTCCGCGTGACAAGGCCAAGTACTTAGGTTCGGCAAATAAAAGCACAGAACCGCGTTTGTTGGGAATACCCATCATAAACTAACATGGAAGCAATAAATTCAACGAGTGGTAGGAAGTATAGATACATCGTCTCAAAGGGAGACAAAACATAAAAATGTGGCTGTACGTTTTAATTTCACTTCGAATGGTAAAGCGAAATACGTACGAACATGCGTATTTCCCCTGAAAATTCCAATATTAAAAAAAATTTGTTTAAGGCATGTAGTCAAAAAATAAATAAAACAACGCTTAAACAAAACAATAAAAATATATTTGCGTACAGCAAGTCTGATCTTTAAATTTACAAAATTGTAAGTGCGAATCACATAAAAAGATATTGATTAAATGATAAATATTCTGAAATTTTAGTACACCATAAAATTTACAATTGAGACGAAAAGTATTTTCTTTGAAAGTCATGACGCAGCATGAGAAGTATTCTATAATTTTAAAAAGGTACTACTAGACGTAGGCAAGACTGACTTTTACTTAGGAAGTCGTCTGTTAGTACAAATTTTTAACATTTACGTGCGATAAAATAAAAAAAAAAGACAATATTGTCATATCTTTGCATAAAGAAGGAGACACAGATGGTGTTGTAGCAATTTACAAATCTCGTAATGTGTTTGGTCGTATTGTGATGATAGGATTAATCTTTCCTACACACGTGTCTGTTACTCCTTCCTTTAAATAATATCTTTGCGTGTAGGAAAAAGTCCTGAAAAGAATAATTTCAAAGTCAGCTTGTATTATATAACAAATTATAAGAAGATCTGAAACAATTCTCAAACACATTTAGTTTAATGGAAAAGAATTGCATCAACAAGGAACTATTTCTGCTTTTAAGGTTTTTCCATAAAGTAACAAAAATGTATATTTTCGGGTAAAAAAAAAATGTAATTGAAAATCTCTTCCTTTTAATTTTCGGTTTTCCTTATACTAAAGGATCATGCATTCTGAACAAACAACATTATCGACATTCTGTTTTTTAATTTCAAAAACTTACACCATAAAACATTTGTCAGTTAATTTATATAAAAAGAGGTGAAATCATACACAGTTGTTTATGGGATCCTTTCTAAGTATAATATGAGAAAAGTACCGAGATTTTCTCAGCGTTTTCCTTAATTCTCTGATGCGGCAATTTTTTACCTCCATCTTGTATATCTTGCAATTTACGAGATCCGCATGCCATTTTTTTACCAATTTTAGCCCGAAATTAAATTGAATAACTGCAATGCCATTTCAACAAACTCTCCCACAATATCTCCTTTTCGAATTTTCGCATATATGCATTATACGTAATCAATCTATTCATTAAACAAAATAAAATATATATTGAGTAATAAATATACAACATTATTCATTGCAATGTACAAGAACCATTTACGATCTATATAAACTTAGAGTCATCAAGTGTTTATAATCGCCTAATTATTTAATTAATTAATCAATAATCAAGTATGTACGAGTAATAATAATATTAATAATAATAATTTAGCGTATTTGATAAAAATATATATATATACTAGTCAATTTCTTAAACATTTTGGACATACATTAACAATTTCTAGAATTAGACTGCAGCGATCGGACAGTACTCTTTCTTCTCTCTGTCTTTTACGATTTTTTTTCGTCTTTTTAATATTGAATATTATACGTAACAAAAATTTGCTTTAAAACGTACAAGTACATCGTTTCACAAATCGGGGGAAGAACTTAACCTAACCATCCAATTGCGTGTCCGTATCTAATGTGTCTCTTTCGTGATATTGCTTGCAATTCTCCAGGACAATAACAGCCAGTTCCTTTACGCAATTTGGCGGCATAGGATGGTCGATTACTTCTTGTAATAATTCCAAACCGCCTTCGATCTTTACTACCGAACAATATTTTTCAGCTGAAAATAGGGAAAAATATTGAACAAAGCAACATATCCTAAAAACTCCAAACGAATGCAATATTTATCGACATTAAATAAGAGCGATTGTACAAGGTTAAAAATCAACGATATCAGGTCAGAGGGGCGGTGTATTTACAAGGTCACAAGACCGCACACCCTCCCAATACATCCAAGTAAATATGAAAAATACTTACGATACACTTTAGTCAGATTCGCCAGCGCCCACACGGCCCAACGTTGGCATTCGGGGGTATCGTAGATCCTAACTAGATACAAGATCGGCTCGAA
This sequence comes from Marronus borbonicus, assembly GCA_902655005.2. NCBI lineage: Eukaryota > Metazoa > Arthropoda > Insecta > Coleoptera > Scarabaeidae > Marronus > Marronus borbonicus. The sequence continues at coordinate 19,391,314 of LR737382.1, forward strand.
CGACCTGTAGTTGATGTTCCGCAACGAATACAGGTCCCACCTGTCGATGGCGGCCATCATTCGAGCGAGAACGTGCTCCCTGCAGGGGTTATCGATCGTCCAAGCCTCCGGTCCATCGGACGCTATGTGAGATATGACACCTGCCGCATTATAGCTTACTTCGATTCCGTCGCTAATTGAGTCGAGCAGATCGGAGAAGACTGTAATGTATTCAGGCGTCATGAGATACCGTCGCAAGCTGTGCACCTCCGCCACGTTTCCCAGGAGTCCCATCATGTTTCGTAGTAGTTCTTCTTTGTCAGGAAACTTCTACCAAATGAAATTAGTACGTAAGATAAGGATTGGATAGAAAAAATCGGTTTGATACGACCATCTGGTCTACAACACTCTCAATGCAGTTGATAAAAAAAATGTCGGCTTAATCTTTATTCGCTGCATTAAAAAACTACCTTGAGACATTGAAGAAAATACTCCATTCCTTTATGTTCGAGAAACTTCTGACAATTCTGAGGTGTCTCGTCGGTGACATTCCACATCGTAGACCATGCTACCTCCAAAACATCGTCACATACACATCTCTTTAATCTATCGGCGATGAGCCACAGCATTTTCTTCACATGAAAAGCATCTCTTATTTAGTTTAACACGCACAACCGTCTCTATAATACACGTATCTACTCACATCTATCGCGCCGAGGTCGCCCAGTTTGATCTTCTGCCGGCCGTCGACCTGGCAAGCCAGCGTATTCAGCAAATAGATGCCGATTCGTTGTACGAAACTCTCCTGCTGCATCCCGTACACGGAATGCAACAGTATGTCAACCAGCCGTTCGTAGTCGAACACCTAGAAGCTGAAGAGTTACTAGCAATCTTTATGCGGCGGCCGCCGAGTCTCTTACAACGTCCAGCGGTACCTTGAACTGACACAGCGTCAGGCAACCGTTCCTCATCATTGTATCGTCGTTCCTATGGGCGCACATGCCATTCAATAACGTCGTTATAATTCTTCGTTTCACTCGGACGACGTCGTGCAGTTCTTTGCCGGCTCCCTTCACGATATAAAATAATGTAGCACTGAAAACCAAACGATAAATTACAACTAAAAATCGGCTAAAAATGCGCGATGAACCTGTAGTGAGCAAATATATACCATGATTGGTTAAGGACGGCAACCGGGCATGTCTCAGCAACCGTTTGTCGTAGAACATCTTTAAAGGCATTTTCGAGATTCTAAAATTACCGCAAGATGGCGTAATTTGTTTCTTTTTAATAATTCCCTATTATTAAGGAGGACGAAAAATTAACGTAAGAGTAGCCGCTGATGATTATCTACAAGTTTGGTGAGAGGCACTTTGTGATTGCGCCTATTATGAAGTGGTGGGACAATCATACTTTCTATCCCACAAAGGTCCCTCCAGCCTCAGTGAATATCAACCGATTTTTAAAAACTTCGACTCATTTTGAAGAGAATATGAAGTTAAACAACACGCGTTGCTTTGTTGCTTTAAATTGACAGTACATGGCGTTATGTTACAGTTTGTCCTATTTATACGATATTCTCGAGAAATTAAAACGGACTCGTATAACTATAATCAGTCCAGAAAAATAGGAATGAAAGGGTCGCTTAACCTGCCTAAACCGCAATTCTTTTATTGTTCCAAAGATATTCCGATTTTTTTAGTTTTCTTTGTTTTTATACCGTATGGATGACGCAAATCCGCAAATCTCCCTACCTCACTGACGCTAATAGCATTATATCTAACCTCAGATACCTCCTGCGCTCTGCATATGTTACTACGTAATCAGATAGGAAATTTGTGAGCAAACGGAACCGAACATACTTGATAGGTCGTCGGCAGTACCGTATTCGATCGAAACGTATCGTTTTGAAATTTTACCTGCCAGATATCTGTATATGCCTCTCGCCCAAATTCCTATTCATAGCCTCGAGAACGATATTTAAAGCTTGTCCCACGTGGTTACAACTCTCGAACCTGAACAGGTGAAACAGCTCGTTCAGTACTTTCTGCAGCATGTCAGATCTATCCAGATAAGCTAACGCTGCCACCAAAACTTGTTCTTCGTTGGCGTTTCCGGCTATCTAAAAATAAATTGCAAAGGAACGTTAGACAAAATCGCTGCAGAAGATATAAATGCAAGTATTAATTGTAGACTTGATCTGTAGGATTAAACAGGCATGTCCTCTCATGCATATTCGATGCATGTAAGGGCATGTTGCAGGCATCGAAAAGCCGACGGAAACCAACGTATCAATTACACGTACCAAACCCTGATCGATATCTTCACGTAGTTTAGCTACTTTGAGAAGGTGGTCGTTAGTGGGCGAGAGAGATAGGAGATTGCACGAAAACAAACGAGGGAGGATTTGTGGTCGACGGGGTTTAAAAACTAGTTACTTTTGTCAACTAAAAAGCGTAATTTCGTTCGCTTGAGAGCGCGCGTGCTTAATTACAAAACCCTTTCAGGGTGTTATCCAAGTAAAATATAACAATAAAATCGCTTACCTAAAAATAACGACCTTCCCAAAATTATACCACCAATTAAACATTCAATAACACAATATGTGACAAAATACTTATATATGGAAGGTGGGCGACCCAACGGGATCAGACCCACAATGGCAACACTAAGAAACTTCCTCCGTTAAAAATGTACTTACTAGTTTTGCTGGGATGTCGTGCCGAAAACAGGCGCCCCGCTGCGTTTCGTACAGCCCTAGGAATTGAAATTTATTATGCACCCTCGAACTTAAGCCGGGTATATCGGAGGCGTACGGTCCGAACCGATCATCGGTCCGTTCGGCGACTCCCGTTCCGGCCAAGTTCGTGCCGGAGATATCCAGGGACGTCAGTTTCGGCAGGTTCTCGACGATCGCCGCCAGCACCTTGCTGGGATTCTCGTACGTGCCGTTCTCGTCCTTCGATTGCGAGATGTCTAGATGCCTTAGGTTCTTCAGTTTACATATCGCGGGTATAAGATTCTCTAACTTATTCACGTTGTACAATATGAGCGAGGTCAGGTTAACTAGATTAAGCAAGTAATGAAAATCGCCTAAATCGTTACAGTTCGATAGATCTAAATGCGTTAGGTTTACTAGCGGCCTAAGTAGTAACATGTAAAATTCCGGGCGGAGGGTCTCCGACGTTCGGATACTTAAACGTTTCAATCTCGGCGCTAAAATTATGTATTCCCTATCTAAAAGGTACGGCGGACCGAACAACACCGAAGGAAACAAGTACATGCCATCACCGATCGACAACGACGTTAGATTTCCGCCGAAGGCCGTGACGTACTGCAAACAATCCGCCGTTAAGAGCGAACAATGCGCCACGTCTAGCGAAATCAACCGATGCTGCAGCAATATCTTCAAAGATTCGTCGTTGATTTCCGTATTGCACAGCTTAACGCGTTTCAGCTTCGTCGCCAGTTGATTCCTGAAGATATTAATGAAACGTGAGTTCATTCGCGGCTCGCGATTCGACCGCAAGTACAGCAGCTTCTCGCATATCTCCACGGGCAACGTGACGTTCTCTCTAAGTCTTAGGTTCTCTCTGTGACATGCGAATTCGCAAATCGTATGCAAGTTATTCAGTATGTAGTCGAAGCATATATCTAGCAGGGTCTCCGGTCCATTTCCATTGCAAAATGCGCAGCAGTCCGGGGGTAATGACTTAGAATGGCAACATTTATGAATCACTGAATGTATCATCTGAAAAAAAAAACGGTGTGTTAGAGCTTAAAATAGATGAGCTGCATAAGTTTTATTTAAAACGACTACAAATACAAAATAATAATAAGGGTATAGTGCTTAAATTTCACACACGCTCTGTATGTTTTATCACAAATTTGAGCGCTGCATTCAGGATCCAAAAATAAACAAAACGATTGATCAAGAATGATAAAAGAGAAGAATGTTGCGTATTATAGCGAGCAACACTAACTGGAACAACCTGTATATAGTATTTTAAAAAAATTAATAAAATAAATGTAATTACTTTATTGTAACAGTGCTACAAAGAAGCAGAAAAACAACAAAACGTCACAAAAGAACGCTTGATTGTCCAAAGTAAACAAAAAATATATATTAAATATTATTACTTATTTACTATACAATATATCAGTAATACCTAAAACTGCGATAAATACTTCGAATAGGGGAATTCTGCAGCGACTAAACAGACTCTTGTTTTGTTGATTCTCAAGGAAACCAGTACGCAACACGAACCCCCTCTCACGAGTTACATAAACACGAGTCTGCCTAGTCGCGGCAAAAAAGCAATAATTTCCCCTACCTTGCTCATCTCTATACATCAATCATTGGAGCTAGTTGTACCTTTTTAATCACTAAGTCAACATTTTAAAAATGTTTATTTTGGCGAATGTCACAGACAGGTAGGGGCAGGCGGTTACGTAAATAGGAGTTCGAGGACAAGACTTTGAGTCTCTCGTGTATTTCCGCTGTATACTACGATATGCAACGGAAATACTCGAGGAAATCGAAGCTTTGTCGTCACCACCGGTAGCTACTGAGAGCAACATAATCTACCTAACCTACAGCGGTTCGATCAAACGTTGATTACATCGGAAATAAAAAAACTATGAATAATATCATTTTTTGAATCCTTGGGTCTCCTCACGTAAGGTACCCAATTTTATTCACAAAGATTGAACAACTGCAAAGATACTTAAATGGTTCCATTAGTGCTGCTACGTCTACCTATGTTTCGGTAGATCTACCGGCTTCAGATCTTTTCTGCCGATCTATCCGTTTTATTATTTTAGTATTTAGCACTTTTAGTACTTATTTGAGATATTTTTTAATGTTTAGTGGTTCTATATGTATTGTTTAAGTATAAATAATTAAAAAACAAAGAAAAAAAACAAAGTTAAAGTTTGTATATCCGGAATCTACCAATGTCTACCGAATTTCATGTGCGATTTCTCTAATCACAACCTGGCAGCACTTGACTTCTTTAAAAATGAAACGGCGAAAAAGCCAGGATACAAAATGTTAGAATGAAATATCAAAAACTGGTGTCGTTTTTGGGAAACCTCATCGACTTATTGGTATCAAAATAAATCTTGACATATTGATATGTTCGTTTATGTTTAATCAAAGAAAAACCAACTGTATAAATCAATGAATGATTGAGTACATATAAAAAAGATAATGTTTTGATAACAAACTTTATCGTTAATAACATGCAATAATCTTTTTTCTCCGACATTTTTGCAATTTGACATATTGCAAATAACAAATACGGTGTAATAAATGCTCTTACAAATCGTGTATCGAAATATCATTCCGGCACAGTACCTTTCTTAACCGTAACTTTGACATTTGCACGTCCATTGGTGACACATTAGTAAGTGACCATCCGGCAGTAAGTTTCCCCAAGGAATAATTAAAATAAAACGTACAATTCGGCAAGATTCGCAAACGGAGAAACGCAATATGTAGAGATATTTTATTTTTAGTACGTCCATAAACTAATGTAACCTATATCTTTAGAGAAGGCATTAAGTAGTACTATTATGTAGGTATATGCAGAGTACTTACTTTGAGTCTAGTCTAGAATAACCTGAATTTTAATCACATGACAGCTGCCAGTTTATATCGTCAATTTCATAATTCGTTCGATTATCGAATTGAGAATTTGATATTACGGCTTAAATTAGAAAATTCCAGGTGTTTCTCTCCTATTTTTGTTATTGAGTGACTATATACGAGTGACTTTTTGACATGTAATGTACACACTAACACATACACTACACACATGCACGTACAGCGATGTCCATCTCAGATCTTACCCCTCTCGCTTGCGCCTAGCGCGAGTCTGCGAGAATCCCGACATTTCAAACGGATATCGCTGTACAACCGAACGGCCTATGGTGGTTCGCTGTTTAAAAATTATATTAACGTTCCTGCAAACGTATACTTTGCAGTAAACACATCGCCTTCGAACAGAAATACGATCATTGCATAAAAGAATAATTATCGTCGGTTTAAATTACTCCCTTAAACTATAACAGAACTTCCTCTTCGTATTCTCAACTTTATATAAATTGCGCATATTTTCATGTAGTTAATACACATGTCACAGCTGACAATTGTCAAATTATGGCATACAAGGCAAGGTACGATGTGAAAGAATATATTGAAATCGATGTACTTTTCCTTCTTTTCCAGATTAAAAGAGTTTCACGACATTCTACAAGAAGACGTTATACAATCGACGAAACTAAAGAGATTAGCGTTCAATGGTAACATGTTTACTTTCATTACATTATATACAAATACGCATGTGTTTACCAAGTAAGGAAGATAAACGAGGTTTGTTATTTACAGGAATACCCGACGATCAGGGCCTTCGCGCCTTATGTTGGAAATTGTTGTTAGGATATTTACCGTCTGAAAGGGAATCATGGGGAAACGTATTGAAAAAGAAAAGGAAGCTTTACCAAAGTTTTATAGGTAGGTGTACCATGTTTACAATAGTATTCAATTTCACTTTTAAGTACAATACTGATATCCTTAAAGGGAGTGGAATAGATGTGGTATATAACTTATTTTCTCATCGTCTGTAACCATATTCTTAAAGGGGACGCCTATCGAAAGGAATTAAAAAAAAAAAAAAAACTGGTTTGGTCGTGATGCTGATTCCATTAAAAATATGTGTCATTTCAAGATTAGATAAAAATTGGATTCCCTAAAATTGTAATTATTTGAAAATTGTTGAATTCTCAGAAACTTGGCCAATTGAAATTGAGATAATGAAACATTACTTGCTATTTGTAACAGGCACAAAACTTGGTTCCTCTCAGCATTTGGATATTTGGTTTATTTCATTTGAAATCGAATTGATTATACTGAGTATAATTGAAATACAAGGCTAGATAGTTGAGTGTAGACTTTCATGACCGTAATCCATAGTAGAAATGTCTTTCGGGTGATGTCGTGTAGTTAATATTTTACTTGACGTTTCGCTGCATGCTGTCAGCTTCTTTCTAAAGACTTTAGAAATCTTCTGAAGAAGCTGACAGCATGGTCAGCGAAACGTCAAGTACAATTTTAACTACGCGACATCACCCGAAAGACATTTCTACTACAAGGCTAGATGTTTATAGAGCGCTACTCGGATACATATGATCTGCGCGTGCGCATAACCGAACAACCGTTAAACTCACCCACCTACAATATTTTAAATAACACATATTCAACGACAATGCTATTCCTACGAAACTTTTCCAGGCGACCTCGTTGTTATGCCCGGTTCCGAAGAGACCAATGGGGATTGCACACTACTAGATCACCCGTTAAGCATAAACCCCGACAGCCAGTGGCAAACCTACTTCAAAGATAACGAAGTGCTGCTGCAAATTGACAAAGACGTCCGACGACTATGTCCCGACATATCCTTCTTTCAACAACCTACCGAATATCCATGCGGTCAAATCGTGAACAGCAATGACGTCAAACGGTTACACACGAGGGTCCAAAGGAGTGTTCTGAAATGCGCCAACGTAGAAAGGAAAGGACTAGGGATTACCAAGGTAAAATAGCCCAAAAACGATCGATAAAATTATTTGAAAAATCAACAAAGATTTGTCTTACACGCGAAATCTTGTGATAGTAGCAGGTAAGTTGATTTTAAATAGCATATAAGCTGTATAAGCTTGAAGCAATTGCTCTAACAAACGGGGTCTCTCCCAAAACAAAAAATACAATGGGTCGAATATTTAAATCGCTAATTGGAATTATACTTCCATTCGAGTCCGATTCCTTTGATTTTAAATACCAAAGTTAGGCTGGACCAAGTTGAGCTAATTCCAAATCAAATCAGACTGATTGCTCGCTTTGAGTCGTTACTATAGATAGAACCAATTGGCAGACTTTGCGAATTATTTTATTTATTTTTTCCTTAATAGGGGAATATTTATTCTTTCCTCGTCCGTACACTTGATCGCTAATACCACTACCTCACACACATCTATGTCAAGTAATTAATTTGATAAATATAAGCAATGCAAAAAAAAGACATCATACAAATATACGAGAATGATATGAGAAATACCCGTGTTTGGAGACAGATGGCGCTCTGTGTCAAAATCTGCATTGCCGACTGTGAGTACTATTTTTTACTCAACGTATGTGAACATTTCGAAGAGATATATCGGGTATATAGTGTTGCTTTGAGAGCTGTTGAAAGTGAAGAAACCTGTGCATTCGTGGAATCATGGAAAAATAATAATATCGCTTAGTGAACCGTTTTCGTTTTTGGATGGGAAAACGTGCCGAAATCAAAGAAAAATTGGATGCATTTTACAAGCAACTTCTTTTCTTTTTGAATGGCTTAAAAAAAGTGGAACATCATTGGACTAGGAGAATAGAGCTAGAAGAGTATGTCGAAAAATAATGCAAAACAATATTTTCTACTTACCTTTTAAGTTATATTTGGTTTGTTTTATTTAATTACTAGAGATGGCAAAGGCAGGTGAAATTATTACTTTTTTGCAGCGACTAGACAGACTCGTGTCTATTCGTCTCATGGGCGTACTGGTTTCCCCGAGAATCGCCAAACACGAGTCTGTCTAGTCGCTGCAAAAAAGTAATATTTTCACCTGCCTTTGTCATCTCTATTAATTACTTCCTATAATTTATCTTTCACTCTGAGAGGAGTGTAAGATGTTAATATAATCGAGAAATATTCGACTCGTTACATCATCACTTCATAATAACTAATAAACACGGTGATGATATAATTTTCAGATTTCGTTAGTTCTAAAAAAAGCCCAAGAAGACTATCAACCGATGACGGAAGGCGAAGAAGCCCATTGGGAGGTAGTAGAGAGAATGCTCTTCTTGTACGCGAAGCTGAATCCTGGACAAGGATACGTACAAGGAATGAACGAGATTATCGGACCCATCTATTATACATTCGCTAGAGATCCTGATCCGGTGTACAGAGGTTAGCGAACATTTCGAGGAATTCCTGAATGCTGTGCGCTAAAGTCTATCCATTTTAGAGCACGCTGAGGCAGACTGCTTTTTTTGTTTTACAAATTTGATGGCTGAAATTAGAGATTTCTTCATCAAGACGCTGGATAGCACCGATTGCGGGATCAATAATATGATGAGCCGGTTATCGAATCAGTTACGGGAAAGCGATTTCGATATTTGGTTGCATTTTCAGCAGTTGGAATTAAGGCCAGAGTATTATGGTTTCAGGTTGGTAGTAGCTTTGAAATTTAAAAAAAGATCTATATTTTTTGTAGTTCTAGCTTTGTAACTGTAGCAGACGTACGCAAAAAATAAGATGTTAAATGTAAATAATAACTACGGTTGTCAACCAAAACTGATGTAATAATTATGTACAGTAGCATTTTTATGTTTTGTCTCCCCCTGAGACGACGTATCTACACTTTCTACAACTTGTAGCCGTGCGCTTGAATTCGCGGGTATATTTTATTACTCCCATTTCAATTTATGACGGGTATTCCCAATAAACGCAGTTCTGTGCTTTTATTCGCTGAACCTAAGTACTTGGCTATGCCACGCGGAAGATAGTATCGATATTTAGTCGTTGCAAGGGGGAGACAAAACATAAACCGGCCACTGTACATACCTATTTAACTTGTAAAAGATATTTAGCGATATACGACCTAGCTATGTTAGCAACGCAGCTAGTTGCGTTGTATGTGGTGTACCTCAAGGTTCGGGCCGACTCGGTTTAAGAGCGAATCTATTTCAGATGGATCACACTTCTACTATCACAAGAATTTCCTCTTCCGGACGTGCTGAGGATATGGGATACCCTCTTTTCTGACGAAAACCGTTTCAATTTCTTAATCCACATCTGTTGCGCCATGATAATGTAAGTCTGGCGTTTCATTTATAAACCTATTTACGGAATAAAATTGCAGTAAAAATTGTTTTGATCTTGCATCGAAGTAATCTTTGAACAGATGACACTACTCGACAAATACAAAAGATTTTTCGAAAAGTTATTGTTGCATGACATCATTTGATCACATCATCGCTGTTACTTATTCCTGATTTAACGTTTATCGCGAATCGATTACCTTATTTATTAGGTCACGGCCACGGTGTTATTGCTGCAATCTATTACTATTTTCTTTTAATATTTGAAGCTCATTTTCTTCCGTATTTTCTGAAATTTATTACGCAACTTGTTTCTTCTTCAGCATGGATCTTCATGTCTAGCTAGTAGTGTTATCTGCTTAAAAATGTACTCAAAGGTCTAAGACACCCTATATAAATACTAATACCATTTTACCCTTTTTTTGCAGTGTACTAAAAGATAAATTAATTAAAGGTGATTTTCCGTCCAATCTAAAGCTATTGCAAAACTTTCCTCCTACCGAAATACCTAGAATCTTACCGAAGGCAGTCGAACTATCCTTTCAAAAACTCTAACGTTCATCTCGCTCGCAAAAAGAAGAAAAAAAACAAATGAAAAACGTATATAGAAGATGTAACATTTTACCAATATTCATGCTCACTACCTATAACAGTAGTAAATGTAAATAATTTTCCTCTCTGAAGAGTGGTCGTAAAAGAGTACCGTTTGTTTTTTTTGTGCGGCTATTGTTTTTTGAAAACAAGCGGTATTTGATTACGAATAACGCCCTCCGATTTGTATACATACGTTATTACGATGGTACAGTGCCAGAGAAAAATATGGAAAGGTTTTTATTTTTGAAGATCCTCCCCCGAATTTCGACAAAGGAAAGCGTAAAATAGATACATATTTGCATGTTACGATATTTTTCTCCGGAGCTGTATATTCTTTGCTTCCATTTATAAAAGAAAACAAACTGTAGATCTATTTTTGTAAGTAAATTTTTTTAATACGTAAGGAACTAAAGCGTGAATGTTTGTTTACAATTTTTTTATTCTACACACTGAACAAATGTTGAAATAAGTTATATAGTATAATATATAAGTACATTAGAAAGCGAATCTGTTTTATTTTTACCTATTTCTTGGCTATACTCTGCTTAAAATGGAATTTTGCGAAAGTTTCAGCTACTATTAATGGAAATACTAACGTTGCTTCGGCATAAATTTTCACTGGCGTTGCACTTCCTTTAATTTTACCCCAAGAAACGGCTTCATCCGGTCGTGCTCCAGAATCACTACCATCAAATTCGGAAGAAGTATTTATGTAAACAGCATAGTCAGCACCGTTTCTCTAAAACGTTAAATCAATGTAATATATCTTTTACAGCAGCCGGCGTATATCTTGGCGGGCGTTCTCGGCTGGTACAGCTTAATTATTGTGTTAACCAGTGGTTACAGTGGCGTAGCAAAATAAGTATAACGGGCAACTTCACAATCAGTTGCGCAAAATTGTGTTTAACACGTACTTTTGTGTACATAAACGGAAGAGCAAAAAAAGATATAAAATAATGTGAAAACGTATACCCTCGTATCATTTATCTTGACAAAAGATATGCTCATAGCAGCCTTCGCATCTTCGAAAAATTGGGGTGATAGTCCAAAAGGTTTTGTACTAACCCTGTATATCAAAATCTATACTTACCATAAGATTAGCATTGGATATATGGTGCTTTACTAATCCTCCCCCAATTATAATTATTCCCGTGTTCACTGATTTAATTGCCATTAAATTCAACCTCCGTAAATCTTAAAACAAATTAATGACGAATATGACAAGACAAAATCTTTTCTTCGGAATTCATACCATGCAAAATATCCAAAACTAATCCGGGATTTTTAAACGAATGGAAAAACATCATATCACCTAGACTACCATCTGTTAATGCAGGACAAAATACTGGAATATTATTTTTTGCTGCCCAGTAATATATACTTTCTTCGTTATTAATTCTATCCCCTAATCTTTGTATCATCTTACTGGGAGTCCATACAATTCCTTTCTCTTTCTGTTCGGTACACATCTCGTCAAGAATTGGCATTATCCAATCTTCGAATTTGCAATAATTATCGTTCGGAACAAGCAAATTTCCAATTCTATTAATTCCATTTTCCCTGAGCATTTTTCCATCTAAATGAAAGTTACCCAAGTATGTAGGAAGGAAACATTTTATAAAATCTTCTTCGATACCTCCTGCAGTTGTAACAATGCAATCTATCTATAATCATAATCTGCGTATATAATAATATGATATCTTTACCGTAGCATGAATACCATTTTGTGTTGTACTAGGAATTTAATAGTTTCCCTAAGTCCACTCGAGACAATATTCGATGTATATCCCAGAAATATAGTACAATTATTATTAATTTGAGTAAATTGATCTTCGCTATCGTTATATTTATCTTGCGGTATTGGCTGTTGGCGGCAAGCGATCATTTTATTAATTTCTTCAACAGCTAAACCGAAATTAGTGGCTTGAAAACCGCTGCACCGATAAGAATCCAGTAATTTATTAAAATCTAGTCCATTATTCCAATCATATCCAGCAACTTTTTCATTTAGTAATGATGTAGCGACTGTTTTTTTTAAGACAGCTTCATGTACAATTTCTGGCACATTTTCACACATTTTTATGCATAGATAATTTTCAATAACAAATTATTTATTTTTACGATTTATATTTAAATAAATTCGATGCTCTTAAGCATAACCTAAAATTGAATCTTGAATTTTAACCTCTTTGTAACAGTGATTAATAACAGTGAACACGGGTATCAGCAGATTAAAAGGTATCTTGTGGAATTATGCATGAAATATTTCCTATCAAATCTGATGCGATTCGAATTTTAAAATCGAATTAACCATAATTGGATTATTTTATTTATTGGAATAATTAGTTAGGTAATTCTGATGAAAAAAAAACATAACAAGGAACATGTGATTTAGATATAAAAAACATTATTTTGTCACAGTTATCAAATTCAAAGTAACTTGATTTATAGCGAATTTGCATAGAAAATTTTGAATATTGTTATTTATTCGTACGCTCTTAATACGTAAATTTGAATTGATAATTATTTTTATAATTTAATCGTTTCTGTTGTCAGGTCACAATTATACGCGTATTTGTATCTTTGTCGTGGCAGAATCGTTTTTTGACAACTGGTAACAGCCATTTTGAGTTGCCTGGTGCATCCTATTAGGTGTGTTTTATGTTCTGGACGCTTTTTGTATCAATAAATTCCTAATTCGCTTTTTGGTGCAACGCTGAGGAAATAATCTAACAATTTGAATGCGTATGCCTAGAAATTCCACCGTCACCTAAAGGTAATGCGTTTAGCTAGTTCTTTCCCCCTATTTAAATGTAAAACTGTGTATAATGCAACAAGACAAGATCCGAAATAGGAAAAAGTACAATCGTTTCTCCTTCTTATCTACTGCATTACTCACTTTTACACGATATTGTTGTTGAATCCATAGAGTGCATTCGAAATTGTTTGTTCCAGATGATGATCGAATTGACTGTTAAAACTTTAGATTCTCAAAATCATTCTTTTACAGTTAATGATGATGTAAGTACCGATTTTATTGTGTTCGATTTTGTTAAAGCCCGAATTTTAGATTACTGTGGCAGAATTCAAACAGAAGATTGCCGAGTCTATTAATATACCGGCAGATACCCAGCGTATCATTTATTGTGGTAGGATTCTCAAAAATGACATTAAATTAAGCGAATATGGTAAGAATTTTATATTTAATTCAGAAAAAGGGAATATATCTTATTAATGATTTTAGATGTTAATGGAAAAGTGGTACATTTAGTTCAAAGAGCCCCACCAACCACGTCACAGAATCCGAATAGAAACGCATCTCCTCAACCGCAAAGAAGGAACTTACGAGGCTTAGAACATGGAATGTACTTGGGATCAATGGCGATTCCTTCGAATCTCATGGAAACGCAAGGGATTGTGCCACCACCACCTACTCATAGTCTTGCAGCTAGCAGGCTTAATGTCGCAAGAAGGTATTTTACTGACTTATTTATCTATTTTTTTCAACTAGTTAATAATCTGTAATACTAACCCAAACATTAAAAAAAAATGCTGAATCATTCCCCTTTGTATTTTTTTGGATTGATTGATTTTTCCCATAAGCATAATTAAATTATTATATTTTTCATGATGCCTTAGTATAGTCACTACTCTTTACTTCAATAATTTTCCATAACAGCCATTCTTACTTATTGTTATTATGTCTCCTTTCTTAACATTTAAATTTGAATACTTAGAATGTTGAGAAGAGCCGAAGGTGTTCTAAGCCAATTGGAAAATCCATCACGTGGTACGGATCAACCGTCCTCGGAGGAACCTCAAGAGGAAGTGACGCCTATATTTGAGGCACGCGTCATAGTTCCTAGTAATTCTCTTAACGAGCCTATAGACGAAGTCATTTCGGCCGTACATGATAGTTTATTGAATGCAACGCCCGTGTAAGTTCAATGCAGTGAATGAATCGATTTTCCGCTATTCGAAGGATTACTTTTAGGCCTCTGAGTGGAGCTCAAAATGGAGCAATTGCAGATAATAACGTCGAAGCGGATAACTTTTCTGAAGAAGGAGCCGCTGCTGCCGTCGCAAGCGCAGCCGCCTCTGCTTCGATCAACGTCGAAATGGATACGCCTCCGTTACATTCAGCCTCTTCCACGCCAGAAGGTGCCTCTCCCGCTTCAGTATCTGTAGAAGATCTAGCCGTTGAACAACGAAATAATGGAGGTGGAACTAACGGAGATGCAGCGTCTGCCGAAAGGCCGGCGGCTGAAGGAGCAAACGGACCTACATTGGCGGAGTAAATGCAGAAATTAAAATGTCAAATGTCTTCTATTGGTTAAATTAATTGTACTTTTGTAGGAATGCATCCAGGACATCTGAAATGGCTGATCTTTTGGATACTTTGTTACGTTTACAAATACGATTAGCACCGTTCTTAGAACAGTATCAAACCTTTATGCGACAGGATCCTAGTACACCGGCAGTGGTAAGTGATGTAATTTAAATTTTTGAATTACTATTTTTTTGTACACCTTCAAAGTACTACTTATTAAATACAGTGAATCCCCGATATCCGCGCCCTCCCTATACATAATCATTCACGATTCTGTTTTTACTGCCGTCTCCCAGCGTTCACTGTTCAACGTAGTTGGAAATCGTTACCCAGAGTGTTATTGTCTCCTTTAAAAGACTGGGAATGGCGACCTACAGTGTTATGGATGTAATATAACGTATCAAATTATCTTGGTGTCGCATTAAATCTTCAACTATGATATTTAGCAAAAACAGCGATAAAGAACTTTTTATTTAGTGTATTGTATTGCATTAGATCTTTAATTTTTAGGATGTTAGAAAAACGCAGGCAATGATAAACCGCGTATCCGAAATTCTACACTTCCTGGGTCACGCCTACCACTCTCTAAGCGACATAATAGTGAGAGTGCGCACACCGCCACCTAGACCGTTGTTGTGTCGTCCGATTCTGATACAGCATTCCGCAGTGGTGCAAACTGGCTTCCCAATCCAAGTTGAGGTATGCTATATCTTTTATCTTTAACATCTGCGATTTCATCGTATATTATCTTCATTACAGGCCGAGATAAATATTTCACAAGACGGCATGCTGCCGAACAACACTTCAACAACTCAACAAACAAGCACCAATACGACGAACACCGCCACCGCGCCTACGGCGAATACGACCGGCAATGCAGGTCCCACATTTACGGCGCATATTCCACCGCAAATGCTTGGGTTGCTTCCCACGTCGGTTCACGTGCAATCGTTTCCGATTGAGATCCGAGGCATCCATCGTTCCAACATTGGCGGTGGTCCACCTAGAGATGCACCAGCTAGTACAACAGCGCAGCCGTCGACTAACAACGCTTCCACTGAAACGCCCGCTGCTCAAGCGGCCGCTGCTTCTAGCCCTAGCGATCAAGAAAATGCTCCGACTGCTGCAACTACGGCCAGTTCAAGCGGAATGCCGTTTAATAATCCGAACCTCGAGTTCTTCATGGAGGTCACACCGGAAAGCATCACCATCGATTCTTTGGAGGCCACTTTATTAGGATCGAATCAAGGTGGGGACGGTAAGTGCATTTCTTACTGTAAGTGATTATATAAACATGCTTTAAATGAGTGGTTCTGTTTGATGTTTGCTTCAGTGCATTTGATGTATATGTTCTGTATATGAGTGGCTTCATTCAAGACCAGTTTGTTTCACAACAAATGTCAGTTTTGTATTAAAATTCCATTTGTTCCATCCTTTTTGTGATTTGTGAAGAGAGAAGCAAGAATGAGCGAAACTGGTTGTAAAAACATTTAAAGTATTGGTTAAATTAACAAATTGAGTATTGTTAACGGACACATAAACGATATTTTTAAAGAAACAAAATCGAATCCAATTCATTTTTTGATATCTGCAGTATTACGAGGTGCCATGACCGGCCCACCGCCAGAATTCCTTCAGTCGATCATCCAAATGGCCGGACAAATCATCAATCGCACCGCAAATCAAACAAGTGCCACGACAACTTCGCAAGCAACCACTTCGGCGCCCACTTCCGCACCGAACGCCGATTCTTCTAGCCAATCCACTCAATCTTCAGTCCCGAACAATGCGCCGAACGCCGGTCAGAACTCTCAAGCCCGTGGAAATACGCAAACTCAACCGACCACTTCCACGCATACTAGGTCCACCGCAAGGCCGCATGTCCATCTTGCGCAGCACGCGATGCAAGGTTTCGATCCGTTCTTGCCATGCAATTCGCATCACGTGACGCCGAGGCGGAGAATACAGGCGCGAAACGTGCAACCGCAGAGTAATCAGAACAACAACGCTAGGCCGGATGCCCAGCTTCCACCTCAAGCGGTGCAACTGCATCCTGTTTATAATATTGTGCAAGGGATAGTTAATTCGTTTAGAAATGCTTATAGACAGAGGACGACTCAGCAGAACGCCCAACCGACAGCAACGCCGCCGCCAACTGCTGGCACTAATGCTAATGCCACTACCGATTCGCCAGCGTCGCCACCACCAAGTGAAACCACGCCTTCTGCGCCTGTAGTGATGCCTATGCCTTTTCTGCCGCATCTTCAAAATATGGTAATAAATAATTTCAGTTATCTAAGAATAGAGGAAAGAAATTTAAAATTGTTTTTTTTCTTTAAAAATTTTACTACGGCAATGCCTAAAACAACAAAATATTGTTATTTGTATTACTCAAATTTGATATAAACCGACAAGGACAGACCACAATCCTAATTATTTTCGTTTCAATATTCTCTCCAAATACTTCAACCACTGCTTAATTCATACCCCCAGAGAACTGTCTTTAAACTGTTCATAATTTTTCAGAATATTTCTGATATTGCTGGTCCACACGGTCCCACACTATCACAGCTAATGGAGCAATTCTCCGATGATAACTACGTAGAAGGCGAGAGCATCTTCACCGACCTAATAATGTTATTGTCGCGTAATTTAACGATTGCGTAAGTTTTTTTATAAATTTATTAACTGGGGTTGTTTCAAATAAATTAACCGTTTTTTCTTAGCGATTTAATTCGACTTAATAACGGTCAACTAGAACCTCTGATGCGGATGAGATCGAACATAAGGAATTTCTTCTTGGAACGTGTTTTGGATGGTAATACCAGTACGGCTGCTGTGGATAGAGGCGTTAATAGGTTTATGGTAGAAATGCAACCACTTCTGGAGAATTTGGTAACGTTTTTATTTATTTATTTGATGCTTTTTGGATTTTCACTATTGATTTTTAATTTTTAAATATTCTTACTATTCGATGTTGGGTCAGAACACGCTGTTCAATTTTAAGAAATATGCGCTGAACAGTGTAATACAGAAAATAATGTCTAGAAAAATTTCTCGTCTGATTCTTTTTTCTTTCTCTAGGAGAATCTAACTGTTCGCGACGACATCGATATAATACGATCGACGCAGTTACTCTTCCGAACTCGCCTACCTAACATCATATCCTTAGCGGCGTCGCGGAACCCGAACTCGCTGCGGATGCTGGTCGACCAGTGCTCCATCACGTTGAGGCAACTATGTGCTTTAATTTTGCATGCCAGTGCTAACGGACAACAAGGGGTTGAAAGCGTGCTCGATCATATAGTTGTATGTTGTACTTCGTTTCTCTAAATGTACCAAGAAATTTATGCTAGGTCTCTTTCTTTTTTTGTTTCCTCCAAACTTTAGAGGCAACATATGCAGGGCGTTCCTAGGGTATTTGAAGCCTGGACCTCGATGGCTAGCAGGGCGCAGCTGCGTCAGTTTATCTTGAATCTGAGCGTGCCAGACAGCATATTGCAGCCGTATATAGTGAGACGTGTCGATGCTGTGACGTCGCCGGTTGTGGAAAGTAGTAATCCGGATAGGCCAGCGGAAGAAGTGAGTTGGAAATAATTGATTACTTTCAGAAGCATATTTTAAACCGCAACTTATTCCGTAGCCGATGGAAATTGAAGAGCAAGAAGCCAGCGGTTCCTCAAATGGTTCGCTTAGTTCGATTATCGATTTGCAAAACGATCCAGAACCTTTACCTCCTGTAGATTTAGGATCCGAATCGTGGCATGATCAGGTTCCAGCTGTAAGTAGTATGATAACGGAAACACGATGTTGTCAGTCACACTTTCTTGATCACAAGTATATGTCTTTAAAACATTTTTATTGGTTAATACTTCGAAAGAATCCTGTTAGTGAAATTTAACGTCGTGTATGTTCAATGCATCGAACATCCATTTACAAAAATAACGATCAATAAGATTGCGTTTTTTTATATCGACTTTTCAACATTTATCGTGCAGTACCATCGCACATCAGCGTGTTGAACTAGTTTGGCAGATATGCATTCAACCATTTATATTTTTGATAATGTCCTTAGATAATTCAAATGAATCTTTGAAAACTATTTAACATAGTGGCATGCTAACTTGAAGCAAAGGGCCAAGGCGACGGGGTTTTCAAGGACGTTTGGTGGCATTCTCATAGTATACTTTAAATGTTAAAATTACAAACGTGAAATTTTTTGTGTCATTCTTTAACCTCGACCATTTTTTAAAATAAAATTGTAGGAATGGGTACCGATCATAGTAAGAGACAGTAACCGACAACGTAGACAGATTCCACAGCCTACTTTTAGCGACGCGTACCTCTCGGGTATGCCCAGTAAACGGCGCAAGATTGTGACCAATGCGAAACCCCAAGGTAGTCTTCCACAAGTGATTCAAGGTAACCTATCTCCATTGCACAACTTAGTATTAATTATGAGAAATAAAATGAATTTGTACAGAAATAATGGCTAATTTACCACATTTGACCATAACGTTAACCAAGTTCTTAGGCCTAATATGTTAGCACATGGTGCAATAAGACATCCAGTTTTTTTTTTGTTTTTATTTACTTTGCAATAAATTATTCCCGGCTACGATTACACGTTTATATTGACTAACGTTGAGATAATCGATAACACTGTGTGAGAAATCCACCACTCTTCATGATATTACTCTAATGAATGACGCTTACCGGTAAATAAAAACTCATTAAAGTCTACAGTGTTATGACCTTCGAAGCTGTAAAGGTTGCTCATTCGTGAAGGTTCTTCACGCCTTTGGTTCGTAAATAACTATTAAGTTTAGCTCTTTTTGGCGTGATCCAGGATGGTCTAAAAAAAAGCAAAATATGCATTTGAAGCTAATGTTATGGCTGTCTCTCCATCATCGCAGCCGCCCATTAGATGCGCCTAAGTTTTCATACTTTAATTCTGTAGCCACCTCTTTGACTTTGATCCAAATAATGGGAATATACCCGTTTTATCAATCTGTACTGGCACTACATTTAATTTTCTGCTTTTTTGATTCTAAATTTTCACCTGATTGCTATTACCTATGAATGCTTTTCTTATGTTTTTATAATTTCGGCCGCCTGACTTTTGCCTATGTTGAATCTAAAATTTTCATCAATGACATACCTTTGACCCGACCAGCGAACATTCAAATGTTTTTACTCAGCAACATTAATCACTTCAATTTTTTTGCCTTAAAAACAAACAGCTTTTTTTAGGCGCCATGCTTTTGTTCTACGCAGCTTTCACGACTCTCACAATTAATGCAAAAGTGAATCTCAGCAACATGACGCGACTCAATCTTGAGTGAGAGCGAACAAGCTACGCTTTTTAACGTGCTTTTTTCTATCCATTTGCGAAGTTTCGTGTCCGCTCCTGGGGTCTGTCAAAGAAAATTACCCTCTCCGCATTTGTCCGCTTGTCAGGACGAGTTTTACGTAGAAATGTACAACTATAAAATGGGTTCCAGAAATATTGTCCGGTCGTGAGGGCCGTCTGCTTGTGAGAATTGTGTACAAAGTGGACCTCTTCATATTCTGACATTTCTTGCAATTAGCGCGGCACCGAACGCGTGGTTCACATCCTAATCTTCAGTCAATATATGACAAACGAGTTTTTTCGACATGCTCACACCTTTGCTATTTAACCTTAATTTGACGGGCGTGTAGTACCGTTTGTTGAACTTTTCCGATGTTCCATCCGGTAACGGCATATCCATGTTGAAGCTTGAAACTTTTCAAACTACACTCGTATTCGCTTGATTCGCTATATTTTATATTGTATTTGTGTTTTTACAGATAGTGTAAGACGTGCTGTTACCGCATCAGGACTAGCGGCCGTTGCACCTTTAGAGACAGTTTCACAAGCCGCAGCCGCCGATATAAACATACAATCAGCTTATCGCGAACTGTTACGTACCAGTGTTCAGTCTACTTTACAGGATAACGAGGATTTTACGCCCGAAAGATATCCGAACGCTTCTAATTATTTTAGCAAACCACAATAGAAAATAAATAATATATATGCACACACAAACAGATTAAAAATTATATATCTTTTAATCGGACATATTCACAAACGCAAACAAAAAAAAGTATAGTCTTGCCTTTTATTTGTATATTTTTATATTATAAAGGCATCTGTTAATTTAATAATAATTATTAGTACATTTACATATTTAGAATAATTAAACAAGCAAGAGATATTTAGCGAGACACCTACACTGCTGTAATTTCATTTTATGTAATAGGATATCTAACGGGAGGAAATCTTCGCAACCTTCGGCTTTTTCCTCCTTTCTTACTTGTTAGCGGGAATTAGTTTTAAAAATGCTACACGAAAAAGACGATCGGATTAGCAAAAGAATAACAAGTTTCTTTCTCAACCCTATTTTTTTCGTTTTGAATCACGAGATCTACATACTTCACTTAGTTACGTTTCTTTTTTTTGTTTATTGTCCTTCGTTCTATTTGTGATACGATAAAATTGTTCAATTTTCCTTTAATGCTGATTGTTTTTGTAATTACTTAAGACTAGCGAAATAGTTTGTGTAGTGGAAACCTCCAAGTCCCATACAACTGTTTTTCGTTCTCTTTGATTGAATGTTGAAAGACTGTTAAAACGTTTTTTATGCACTATTATTATTACAATAATGATTCTTTCGTCTATAGATAAAAAAAAATAATTCTTGATCATAGTATTTGTAACGATGATTGTATAATAGACGACCTTTAATAAATGAATAAAGATTTATGACTACTAAATGTGTTGAGTTATTTCTGCATTTTTCCGAAAAATCCATATTAACCGTATCAAAATAAAATAAAAAAATCGAATTTTCGAGGATCAAGGAGGCTTATTCCCGATAGTTTCTTTTTTAGATGATTTATGAGCATTACGCCACACTGCTTTAGGAAAGCAAATGGCAGGAAGAGAATTTAATTAAAATGGGGAAGTTTTCATTCATGTTTCCTGAAGTAAATAAGCAACTTTAAGATATAAATTCCATTAATTGTAGATAGCCCTTAGATTTGCTAAATTCTGTTGGAGTGGTGCATGAGAAATAGTGGAAGATTTAATTCAAAAATTTTGAAATTTTGAATAAATATACAGATCCCCGGGAACATTGAACAAATTAACGATTGGTCTTTAAAATTTGAATATTATGCATTTAGGCGAAGAAAAGAAATATGGTACAATGGTATTGAATTACAAATTTCTAAATATTTGTTAAATATGATTAGTTCGGGACTTCTTAAATAGATGACGGTGCATTTTATTTTAAGAATTTTGATCGAACGGTTGCTCAAACAATTCCAAATTCTAGTTCGTATTTAACTTGACTTCTAAAACACAATTTTCCGTTCGCCAACAAATTGATATTATGTATTAACTATTGCTTGTAAATGAAATTGTGATATATACAATTAGCACAATATACGAAGTCGTTTCATTTGTATCATCCTAATAAAAATGTTTAAATGTTGATTTTTTTTAAGTACGCGTTTAAGAAAAAAAATCATCCCTGGATATCATCAGAT
Source organism: Marronus borbonicus (assembly GCA_902655005.2). Lineage (NCBI taxonomy): Eukaryota > Metazoa > Arthropoda > Insecta > Coleoptera > Scarabaeidae > Marronus > Marronus borbonicus. Next base: position 19,413,717 of record LR737382.1, read on the forward strand.
GATTTCTACGCGAAATTTGTAATTTTTAATAAATTCCAACGTAAAACCAAAATTTCTCGTGTTTTACTCTAAATCCCCTTGAGGATTTTTCAGCGCAATACAAAGGCTTCAGTCACAGGTTTTTGAGTAAAATCCGACTCGGAGAATCGATTGCCGTCACCCTAATTTACCTATCTCGTTTATTTTTCGAATTACACCCTGAAAAAGGCTAAAGATGGGGATCAATGTTTCCCAATATTCCTTACAGCTCGCTTACCGTAAGAGATAGAAAATCGGGGTAACTTTTAATGTATCCAGCGTATCGAAATCTATAAATGAAGTTGTTAGTTGGAGAGATCTAGCAAAAATTAAAAAAATGATTTTAAAATATTTATTTTGATGATGGTTCCTTATGCAGTTTGACAGGGATTACAACCATTTTGCGGTGTCTTCAATGGTTTTTGAGAAATTTGAGTTTGAATGTCATTATTTTGGTAAATTTACTAGATATATATCATAAATCTATTGTCATATGTTCAATAGCACGTGCCACAATTTTGTTTGTATCCTAGTGATAGCAGAGTGTAACGTCATTTCCAATGTATTTGCCGCAGGAATTAACATCAATTACATAACGATAAATATCTGTGCAATACAATTAAACCAACAGTTTGCGTTCAGTTCGTGTGGCTTAACGGCTCCGAATAAAACGTAAATGAGTTGCTAAATTAAATCGATAACTCATTCGGTAAATGCTAAATTGCGTACTTTGAGTTGGGAGTGGTGCATTTTTAATTGCAGCTAGTGTACCATTGGCACAAAGAGAAAAGCACATTGAGTTCCGTTAGGAAGTCCACAGGGCTTCATCTTGAGACCACTCTTACTTCTCGTATATGTTACCGACATTACCAGTACCTGGACGTTTTCCTTGTTAAGCCTGGAGTTTCCAGGGCATTTCTGAAATTGAGAGACAGTGCCAGAGATAATGGAGCTCAGATTGTTTGGGTAGTAGTTAAATATAGTACTCGAAAATTCTAATCTTCTATCTAACCCCTGCTCAAAATTAAAACGAAATGCAATCATGCACTTCCCGAAAGTTATACAATTACCTCTTAAATAAAGTATCACACAGTATACACGGACCAAAATGAATTACATTTTGCAACGCTCACCGATCTAATGCTCCGCTCAACGGGCTCAACTGGGACGACAAAGTTTAATTGAGTGTGACCATGTCACGTCCCGCTTATTACACTTTGCCGGCATCACTTTCCGGTGAATACGTTAGAATATCTAGGCCTATACGCTTATTATATCACCCTTTACCGTTGTTATAATAATTTTTGTAAGTACAATAGTAAATTTAATTATTTTTAACACAAAAAAAAAAAGACTTCACCGGTTGTCGATAGCATTTGTTAACTTCCAACTACCAAAATGATTTCTATTTAAAAACATCTATTCTTTTTACAATAAAATTACTTAATTTATGCGAATGGTTTCAAATTGCAAAATTCTTTCTACCTTATAACATCATGCTAGGGTTTACCGTCTATCATCAATGCGAAGTGTCATCGTTACATATACATATCTGCAATCTTGAACTGCGGACGTTCCTCAGTGAATTTGACGATTCATTTAATTTGGGAAAACATTATAGACCGAGTGTTTGATCTCCTAACGATGTCGCCAGGCGAAATGTACAGTGAGATCTAGTAAAATTTGCGAAAGTATCTGTTTGTGCATTTGTCTTCTTCTTTACTCTTCGTATCATTATTGCTTTATATGCCTCCATTCATATTTTTACAAATAAAAACGATAGAATACTCAGCGATTTGAACCGCCAACTGTATATTAGCGTATTGGACATTTCCATATGCGCAATATTTAGTGACGCCTTGTTACAATCTGTGTATTGATTGACCGATCATTGCCAGGTCGGAAAGGTCAAAGGTCGGGGCGTGCGAATAAATATTAATAGTACACCTACATGCGTGTGCGGTTCAATTGGATTCGGCAGAACGTATTTTCACCTATGTATGCGTTATTAATGATTATTCCCATTAATGGTCTGTCGTTGAACCGGAAAGCGTTGGCTTTTCTGTAGCTGTAACGTTATTCAGGAATTTTTCAGGGCGAGATGATAGAATCAATAGATCAATGTCAGTTTTAATTGAATTGGGCAAAACTAAAATGCCGAGTGCGCTTAGAATATTACTTTGATAAACACTGCCGTTCAGAGAAGTTCGGTCGGTTAGTAAAAAATATGAAAAAGTTACAGAAACAAACGAAACTAAAAACAAAATGCAATTTTCTTGTATGTACAGGTAAAAAAGAAAAATAAATAAATAAAAAGTGATTCTGGCCTAATATAACATACTGAACATAATATTTTTTTTTTCATCGAAAAAACCTCCTTTGCTGTTAATCACCGCTCGAACTATTCTAGGCATTCTTTCGATAAGTTCTATTAAAACGGATTGTGGAATATTAATCCATTCATGTTGCAGAATATTCCATAAATGTTCTTGTGAAGTTGAGCATATTTTTCCGATCCTCCTGTCCAGTTCATCCCACAACAACTCTATAGGGTTTAAATCTGGGCTTTGTGGGGGCCACGTCATTACTTGCAGGGTGTGCCGTTCTTCTTGCTCCTTTAGATAGTTCTTACACACTAACGCAGCGTGTTTTGGGTCGTTGTCGTGCATGAATGTCAAGTTACGGCCTATTATACGCAAGCCTGATTGCACTGCATGATTCTGGAGTATTGCAAAATAATTTTCCTTCCTCATTACACCCTCCACTCTGCATAAACCTCCCGTCCCAGCAAAGGAGAAACATCCCCACACTAACACAGAACTACGCCCTTGCTTCACTGTAGGCACAATGCAGTTCGGGATCACTTTTTGGTTTTAGATCTTCGGACATAAACTCGTCGATTTTACTCAAAAACCTCAAACTTTGACTCGTCACTCCAAAGCACGTGTTTCCCATCATCTAACGACCAATCTAGATGAGAGCCCACTGTAGCCGTTTTGCTCTGTTGCCCCGACGTAATTAGGGTTTTCGAATGGCAATGCGTCCATGAAGGTCCGCTTGTTGAAGTCGACGTTTTACCGTACTCGCCGAAACTTGTTCTTCACGGCCGCGATTGATTTCGGCTGCTATCTGTGGCGCTGTTAATTTTCTATGGCGTTTGCTTAATAATACAATTCTCAAATCTTCAGCTTTTGTTGTTTTCCTAGATGCTCCGGGACGAACACGATTTTCTATAGTTCCAGTTGTCCGATATCGCTTTATGATGTCATTTACTGTTGAACTTCTCGTATTTATTTTTTCAGCAATTTGTCGCCCCGAATATCCTTCTTCACACAGCGTAATAATGCGTGAACGTTTTTCTACACTGATAGGCTTGCCACGTGCCATTTTGAAGTAAATTTTCTTAAAACTTTCGCGCAAAAACGACAGATGCACACCAACACACGTTTAACAGTAAAATGAAGCAAATTTATATCTTTACGCCCGTGATAAATAAACAAGAGTGATACTGCGGTATATTTCCTAAATGTAT
>LR737382.1:19423849-19478361 GCA_902655005.2 Marronus borbonicus
GCCCCCCATTTAACAGCACCCGCACCAATTTTTCGGTTTTCGAAAATCTAATGATGCCATCGTTTTGTGGTGAATATTCTCAAATATCTCGAGAACGATGACATTATTTGACATTATTAAATTTTCAAAAATCTAAAAATTAGCAGGAGTACCGTTGAATAAGGGTGCGCACTAGCCCTCGTTCTCAAATGTCTTAAGAGCGGTGCGGTCAATTAAATTAAGTTACCAATTGACTAATTTCTTGGCATTATGATCTTTATTGTAAAGGGGTCATACAAGACTGCGATATTTTTATTGTTACATGTTTAGCTACGTATTGCAGTAACTAAATGCGATGGCGAAGTGTGAGCACGCATAAAATAGAGCCTTAAAGGTTCAAGTTTTTATAATAATATAACGGTTAGTTTAAGTTTTAAAGGAAAAACTAACACGAAAATGCCATAGCATGCGGATTTTTAAAGAAAAATTTCCTGGAACGGTTAAATTACATCTGGTACCCTTATTTTCAGCAACCACATGGTTGCTCCACTCCTATCTCCAAGCATTAGTGGATGATTGATGCTCGAATATGAATTGAATTGAATTCACTCGTTGTTGGAAGTAACTTAAGGAAAAATTCATTCGCATCGGTCCATTGAAAAGAGTCTCCTCTTTCCAATCATTTACAATTGATCATAGTTTGTACTGTGACGTACGGATAAGATTATGTTACGTCGTAGTGTGAAAATGGTTAGTTACTTTTGGTAATCACGCACGGCGCAGCTCACATGAATGAAATGAATGACTCTGACGCGCGATGGATTCGTTATCTTGCCACGTCCCGATTTCTCGACCGTTTTGAGTGGTTTATTTTGATACGCGAAGAGAACGATCGGTATGCGATGGACGAAATGTTTTGTCCGGCACGCTGCGCGTAATTACGTACTCGCTTACATTAGATACCTGAACGAGAGGCACGCGAAAGAGGAACGGGAGACGTAAGAATGCCTATAATTGAAATCACATGTATTCCGCTAACGTCCGTACGGCGCATTTTTCAGCAAAATTCTTAAGCCCGTTTGACGTACATACGAACGACGGTGCGCAACGGCTCTTGAACCGATAGAATTTTAAGGGCGGACGAAAATACTAGATCTTATGTCATACGAGATGATATTTTTGGGATCCTACAACGTATCGTATTTTCGCTCTAAACAACGAGTTTAGAGCGAAAATATTTGTGAAAAATGGAGGAAGGGTATTTTCAAAATCGTTGGCTCGATGATATCGATTTATCTCATTCGAACCTATTAACTTAGTAGGTGGAAAAGAGATCTTAATGTGAAGTAAAGTGAAGACAACAATTACGTAGAAATTTAAATTTGTAATAATAAACGTAAAAAAATAAAGTAGATTGTTGAAATTGAGAACAACAATTTTTATCTTTCGAGTATAAAATATTTCATGCAAGTTTGGCGCTTCCCTATAGTCGCATTATTTATTTTGTTGAAATAAATGAAATAATATTTTGAAACTTAACGATTTGATATACAGCTTACCTCTTGAAAAAAAAAAAAGGTGGAGGTGCTAGGAATGTTAATATGTATTTGTGCAAGGGATTTGAAGAGCGACGGGACAAAACTATTGAGCCATGGTTTGTCGCGCCTTTGTTTTTCGCTACTAATCTGGAACTTATTGAACAGCTTTTTTGATATTTTAAAGTCATCACTTTAGCGGGAAACTGCAACGCCTGGCTCACCCCAATCAGCCTTGCTGGAAAGACACAGCATGGTATCCCTTTCGGAACGATGTAATTCTTACTAAATCTGATGATTAATAACATAGATTGTTCTTATCTTTTGGACAGCATCGCATTCTACGTCTCACATCTAAACTTTAGCAGTGAGGCCATCTACACACCACCACAAATCAAGACGTTGCAGTAATGACCAGATTGGTGGAAGATGTAATTATTTTTTTTTATAGTTGACTAATTTTCTCGTTTAAAATTAAACGTGTTCCGGGTTCGGACTGTGTCATGGTGAAGCGAAAACGCGATGTTTCGCCCGATGTGGCTTCTTCGGGAAAGGGAAAGGTGATAGGCAACAGTTAGCACGGTAACTCTACCTGTAAACCACGCCAGAGGCGAAACTAATTGAATGGGTAGCTCAGCTTTGAACGATACCATAGCAAACATCAAACTGCGGGGATACGTGGGGAGCAGCACGCTTTTATACCGACAGTGGGCGGGGTCTGTCGCTGATTGGTTGGGTGTCACGGTCATTGCAAAAGCCCCAACTATGACACGGTCCGAACCCGGAACACGTTCGGCTTTAACTGAGCCTAGCTGTGGAAGCCTGCGTTATTATTTCAATTTTCTCATAGTTAGCAAATAATATATTTTCTTTCTTTTTTATTGCATTGTATGTGCTCCGTCCACCTGAAACTGATATATATATATATATTTTTTATTTTTGTTTTAATTTATTTTAAATCATTCATGGGAATATACATTTTCGACGATTAGATAACTTTTTTCTAGTACCCGGACGAGTATCGAAACGAGCTTTTCAGGTACATTTATCGATGTTGGCATTAACGATTAAACTTATCATCGGTAGTGATCTAGAAAGATTCAGGAACGCAGAAATTCCACGATATTTATCGAAATAAATGTGTCACGCTCCCGAAAAACAATCCAAACAAACAAAATCATAAATACCAACAATCATCAAGCATTTTGTCCAAAATTAACCACCGCTCGGTTAAAATTAGAAATCGTTCGCGCCTACGCGTTTCGATTGTCCTACAAATAAAATCGTGTATTCGGATGCCTCCCGTGCTCTTGGGACCTTCTAGAAATTCCAAATATGCGCGTAGGTTACGATTTGTGTAGCGACCGAACGATCTGTCACATTTCGGTTGACAAACGACAAGCAGATAACCGAGATCCAAACCGGCCCGAAACCGTTTCCACGTCAGACGGAGCGAGACGGAGTTACAGGGGTGCGTTTGCCGGAAACGAGATGGGACACACATTTGCGTGTTGTTTATAAGCTAAAGCTGGCCGTATAAAGGCAGGGAGCTGCTAGTAGCATGCAAGATATTAATAAAGAATTCACCATGAGAAATGGGTGCGCTTAAAGCTGTCGGAATAAATTAGTTTCTTTGACGTATTAAATGAGAATTTATTATAAGTTAGTGTGGTGATTGGAATAACAGATTAAAGGGGCCAATATAGGATTAAGTTGTAGATTAGAAATTGTCGCCATTTACTCTTTCTATTAGGACAATAATTACTTTTCAAAATTGCTTGGCAACAGTCCGTACAATATTTAAGCGATAGACGCAAGGACAATTATTATTATTAATTATTTATTAACCAAATTCCACAAATTTCGTAATCAAATCAACGAAATCAATGGATTCACCGAATTTTTATAATAGATAAGGAGCTGGTGGCGGTAATTTTTAATTGATTTCGTAGTTTGGCAGAAGTTGATGAAAGTAAAGGCTTGCTGTTGTGTAAAATTAAGTTAACTCCAAAAATTAGTTAATGCGAGTGGCAGACGTTCTTCCTGCTGCATTTAAGAAAAATCAATTTTTTTCGTCAGGCAGATTCCGTTAATCACACTGGACAACAGCCAAAATATAATCGACTAAATCTTACTAGATGCCATGTGTTCCTTTAAACTAACACTGTAACCGTATGTCTGCCTTGTACTGAATAGCCCCTGTATACAAACAAATGACAAACGCCACTATCGCGATTATTATGAAATTAAATAGAAAACTCTCGAATATTCTCTAAAAATCTAGAAGCCGTATTTGGGTATATAAGCAGCTACAAAGTGGAGAGGTCAGAAATTCCCAACGCTAAGTGAAGTAAGAATTAAAAAAGGTGTTTTTTTTGGGCCACAGATTCAAAATATTCTGAAAGACGAACATTTTGACAGCACTCTAAGAGATATTGGAAAAAATGTTTGGAATGACTTTCGCTTCGTGGTCACTAATTTCTTGGGAAACAAAAAAGGTGACAATTACGCCACTCTTATTTAAAATATGCTGTCATCGTATCAAAGAATGGGCTGCAAAATGTCTCTAAAGATCCATTTCCTACACTCACACCTAGACTTCTTTCCTAGAAGCTGCCGAGCCGAGAAGTGATGAGCACGACGAACGCTTCCATCAGGATGTATCAACAATGGAGAAAAGATACCAGGAAAACTGGAATGCTTCCATGCTCGCCGACTACTGTTGGACTCTTGTTAGAGATGCTTCAGAAACAATTCGCAAAAGAATAGCAAAAAGACGGCCCATTTAGGGACTTTAAAAGTGTAAAAGTATCTATTTTTCATTATTTTGTTAAACGTAAAATAAAAAAAAATTGTTCCTGAAAATTGCAAGTAAGTTTTTAATTTCAATGTCATTTTTGTATTCAGTGCCCAAAAATTAACAAAAGAAATGCACTTTTCAAACAAGATACAACAAATAAACTAAAATTTGTTGTTCGGTGTTATTAATGTTATATTATAAAAAGCAAGAAACGTTACTTCTGCCATCTGAATAGTGCTGCATTAAAAATAAAAAAGGCAAACAAACTCAATACTGATTTTTGGAACGACTGCCGTGTTGTAACTCGTTTTACAAAGAATTTCCTGATACAGTAAATGTACAGATTAAAAGGAGTTGTCTTCATTAAAATTTTTTCACAAAAATTCTTGCCATAAACTTTTAAAAAACGTAGATTACCTTTATGTTTTGGCCGTTTTTTGGAAATTCATCTTCTAAAAGGCTGAAAGAGGAATGAAAGGTGTTGTAAAAGTTAGAAACATGGAAATTGTTATTTAAGCTTTTGGCTAGAAATTAAAAAAAAAACAATTTTAATGTTTTTGAAAAAGTAGGGAGTAAGATGGGTGGTGAAATTTTGTCTTTAAATTCTAAAATATTTTAAACATATTTCATAATTTTTGGAAAACCAATCTTTAAGAGTATAAATTTGGGGTGGACGCTTTTCCAACAGACACAGCATTATTTCCTGTTATTTAGCAACAGATGCTGCATTTCCATTAATAAAAAATACGAGGCGGACAACAGTTATCTGAAATAAAAAATCTGTTTAATTAATTCGTTTGGTATGGAATATTTGGACGACTTATTGGCTCCGATCTAGCAGATGCTGCTAAAGTAATTTTAACAGCATAATTTTTTTAATGCATGATAATAATGGGAGACCAGCATTGCCCAGGTATATACACAGCCGTTCAGTGAAGTTCGGTCATACAATAAAAATCTATTATATCACACTGTATATAATTATTAATACATAAAATTAGAAAAATATTGAGCATACACTCTTTTCTAAGGGATTAGAGACATAAATTATTATGTAAAGTAGAAATATTGCGACGACCACAACAAAGTCCCTTTTATTATCATTCCAAGAATTTCTCGGAAGTACCGATCTTTTGAAACAGATCGTTTGGGGATTATTAACGAACAATACATTTAGGAAATATACCGCAGTATCACTCTTGTTTATTTATCACAGGCGTAAAGATATAAATTTGCTTCATTTTACTGTTAAACGTGTGTTGGTGTGCATCTGTCGTTTTTGCGCGAAATTTTTAAGAAAATTTACTTCAAAATGGCACGTGGCAAGCCTATCAGTGTAGAAAAACGTTCACGCCTTATTACGCTGTTTGAAGAAGGATATTCGGGGCGACAAATTGCTGAAAAAATAAATATGAGAAGTTCCATAGTAAATGACATCATAAAGCGATATGGGACAACTGGAACTGTAGAAAATCGTGTTCGTCCTGGAGCATCTAGAAAAACAACAAAAGCTGAAGATTTGAGAATTGTATTATTAAGCAAACGCAATAGAAAATTAGCAGCGCCACAAATAGCAGCCGAAGTCAATTGCGGCCGTGAAGAACAAGTTTCGGCGAGTACGGTCAAACGTCGACTTCAACAAGCGCACCTTCATGGACGCATTGCCATTCGAAAACCCTTATTACGTCGGGGCAACACAGCAAAACGGCTACAGTAGGCCCGTTCTCATCTAGATTGGTCGTTAGATGATTGGAAACACGTGCTTTGGAGTGACGAGTCAAAGTTTGAGGTTTTTGGGCAAAATCGACGAGTTTATGTCCGAAGATCTAAAACCGAAAAGTGATCCCGAACTGCATTGTGCCTACAGTAAAGCCAGGGCGTAGTTCTGTGTTAGTGTGGGGATGTTTCTCCTTTACTGGGACGGGAGATTTAAGCAGAGTGGAGGGTGTAATGAGGAAGGAAAATTATTTTGCAATACTCCAGAATCATGCAGTGCCATCAGGATTGCGTATAGTAGGCCGTAACTTTACATTCATGCATGACAACGACCCAAAACACACTGCGTTAGTGTGTAAGAACTATCTAAAGGAGCAAGAGGAACAGCACACCCTGAAAGTAATGACATGGCTCCCACAAAGCCCAGATTTGAACCCGATAGAGTTGTTGTGGGATGAACTGGACAGGAGGATCCGCAAAATATGCCCAACTTCACAAGAACATTTACGGAATATTCTGCAACATGAATGGATTAATATTCCACAATCCGTTTTAACAGAACTTATCGAAAGAATGCCTAGAATAGTTCGAGCGGTGATTAACAGCAAAGGAGGTTTTTTCGATGAAAAAAAAATACAATGTTCAGTATGTTATATTAGGCCAGAATAACTTTTTATTTATTTATTTTTGTCTTTTTTACCTGTACATACAATAAAATTGCATTTTGGTTTTAGTTTCGTTTGTTTCTATAACCTTTTCATGTTTTTTACCAACCGACCGAACTTCTCTGAACGGCAGTGTACGTTGACCATGAAAATGAAAATGCAGATATAATAGAAGGTGGCGTCAATATATAAGTACTACGCGGACCATTGCAAGACAAGAACCGCCTAGAACTGCACGAACTGCATACCAACAAAGAAACATTCTAGCTAATTATTTGCTCACCCCTCAAGGAGTACCTTGGTAGTTAAAATACGCTAGAGGAGGATATAAGATAACATGTGATATGTAAATTGAAGAATGAAATAAACATTTTGCTTTATACCTTATTTATTACAAAAATAAAAATGAACATTTGTGCAAGTGTTTCCAATTGACATATTTACCAGTTTAGTTGTGAGGCGGAACAGTGTTGATGACTTCGTCCCTCCAATTTCCTCAGATTGAGTTTTTCATCTTCGTCTTGTACATTGAGTGAGATAGGTTTTATTAAAAAAGAAAGAGTCCATTAAACAACTTATGCTGCGAGGAGTTACCACATTTAAATCAATATTTTATTTCTTATTATGAAAATTCCTTAAATATATCACATGCAGACATGTTAGACATGATAAGACCGTGCACACCGTCCCCAAGGTATGGCAATGCTGTTACCTTTACAAGATTTTGTAAGAGGTAATAATAACAACATGTTAGAGTACTTATTACTTAGAATAGCGACCACCTCGCGTCTGTTCGACAGCTTGCGTACGTCTCAGCATTGTGTTAATTAAATTTTGGACAATGCAGAATCTAGGACAACGATGTGGTTCCAGCCTAGAAACCAAGAAAATACCCAATATAACGATTTCCTTACTCCTGCAATGTAAATAGCTGTTATAATGTCAAAAGACTTCTATTTCATGGTTCTCTATTGAATTTTTCGCTCAAATCCCAAATCTCAGCGAACTATCGAATTCGAGTGACATAACTCCGAGAAGAAGTACCTTTAGTATCGAAAATCATTTTTCTATCTATCATCTACTAAATCTACTAAATCGAAGGAGTATACATTGAGTAAATTTCGTTCCGAAGGGTTTCTCGTTGGTGCCAGTACATTGATGTTTTATGAGTCTGATGGCACGCGGTTTGTTGATGTTTTTTCCGTCGAGATAATTAATCGATAATGGATATTAAAACACAGCCATAAAACGGGTCGTAAAATTATTTAGTTCGAGCTGGTAATTTCTTCACGATCATCGTTGTTGTCGCAGTCATCTTCACGACGACGACGCGCAGCGTACGAATTATGTACGGACTGTCATTAATTAATTGTTTAATATGACGGCGAGGCTCCGGTAAAGTACGTGGAGCGTATACGATATTATGTCTCGGGAGAGAGATTGCGCCATTCATGCCTCCGCTTTCGCGTAATGATACGTGTGTGGATGTATGTATGTAATTCTAGACGACGGAACAGAAATTTACGCTGATTGATGCGAAAACAACACAATTGTGACGCTAGGCATACGATACGTGAATAAAGTGCGCTACAACTGGAATATTTATCAATCGATAAAGAAATAACACTGTCTCTAGTATCTACTAACATGCGCTTTCGTATCCTTACGTACGGAGGTGTAGATACGAAGATCGGCTAAGGAGAAAGCGACTGGATTTTTAAATAGGTTGACTCTTTGTTTATTACCCAAGCTTCCGGTGTTTTGCTAATTTATCGCATCCATCGCGATACTAAAATGGAGAACACGAGGTGGGACAACTTTGAGTTTCTCACAAACTATCGCTGAGCCTACTGAGATGAAAACATCTTTAAAATTCCAAATTTCAAGTTGGAAATTACACCCAAAAGGCAAATAAAGCAGGAGATTTTGTCAAGAACAAGAACAAAAACATGTTTTATCAAACAAATATATTTAAAACATTATTATGTGTGTTTATTTCACAAAAGTCGTTAGTCAGAAGTTTTAGCGATGTTATTATGAATCGAACTCCGAAATTTTGGAAGAGGTAATTGGTAGCATCGGACCTATTAAAATCAACTGTTTTCGAAGTATTTACGATCATGCTGAAATCGCTTTTCTAGATCGCTATTCTAGAATGTCATTAAAACTTCTAAGTAACGAGTTTTTAAAATACCCTGTGTAAGAGCTTTGTGCCAGCAGTAACAAACTAGTCAGAGCTAATCATATGTATTCTGTGAAATCAGTCAAAAAACAGGATTTTTTCTAGCCAATCTCTAATGGGAAAAGCCTAATATTTTTAAATCTTTCGAAATCATAAATTAAATTTGAAATACTTTCAACTGGTTAATTTTATGGTGTTCCTCAATGAACCTCCTCGTCCACATGCAAAGTACCATCAGCATTACAAGCTCTAAAAAATGAAAAACAAAAATGGCTATTCCAATAGTTAATCTTGCCTACGGGGCCCTACGGATAATTTAGGCATCTAATTGAATTTATGGTCGACAACCAATGGAGGCTGGTGATGATGTACACTGCCGTTCAGAGAAGTTCGGTCGGCTGGTAAAAACATAAAAAGGTTACAGAAACAAACGAAACTAAAAACAAAATGCAAATTTATTGTATCTACAGGTAAAAAAGACAAAAATAAATAAATAAAAAGTTATTCTGGCCTAATATAACATACTGAACATTATGTTTTTTTTTCATCGAAAAAACCTTCTTCGCTGTTAATCACCGCTCGAACTATTCTAGGCATTCTTTCGATAAGTTTTGTTAAAACGGATTGTGGAATATTAATTCATTCATGTTGCAGAATATTCCGTAAATGTTCTTGTGAAGTTGGGCATATTTTTCGGATCCTCCTGTCCAGTTCATCCCACAACGACTCTATAGGGTTCAAATCTGGGCTTTGTGGGGGCCATGTCATTACTTTCAGGGTGTGCTGTTCTTCTTGCTCCTTTAGATAGTTCTTGCACACTAACGCAGTGTGTTTTGGGTCGTTGTCATGCATGAATGTAAAGTTACGGCCTATTATACGCAATCCTGATGGCACTGCATGATTCTGGAGTATTGCAAAATAATTTTCCTTCCTCATTACACCCTGCACTCTGCATAAATCTCCCGTCCCAGCAAAGGAGAAACATCCCCACACTAACACAGAACTACGCCCTTGCTTCACTGTAGACACAATGCAGTTGGGGATCACTTTTCGGTTTTAGATCTTCGGACATAAACTCGTCGATTTTGCCTAAAAACCTCAAACTTTGACTCGTCATTCCAAAGCACGTGTTTCCAATCATCTAACGACAAATCTAGATGAGAACGGACCCACTGCAGCCGTTTTGCTCTGTTGCCCCGACGTAATAAGGGTTCTCGAATGGCAATGCGTTCATGAAGGTCCGCTTGTTGAAGTCGACGTTTTACCGTACTCGCCGAAACTTGTTCTTCACGGCCGCGATTGACTTCGGCTGCTATTTGTGGCGCTGCTATTTTTCTATTGCGTTGCTTAATAATACAATTCTCAAATCTTCAGCTTTTGTTGTTTTCCTAGATGCTCCAGGACGAACACGATTTTCTACAGTTCCAGTTGTCCCATATCGCTTTATGATGTCATTTACTATGGAACTTCTCATATTTATTTTTTCAGCAATTTGTCGCCCCGAATATCCTTTTTCGAACAGCGTAATAATGCGTGAACGTTTTTTTACATTGGTAGGCTTGCCACGTGCCATTTTGAAGTAAATTTTCTTAAAACTTTCGCGCAAAAACGACAGATGCACGCCAACACACGTTTAACAGTAAAATGAAGCAAATTTATATCTTTACGCCTGTGATAAATAAACAAGAGTGATACTGCGGTATATTTCCTAAATGTATTGTTCGTTAATAATCCCCGAACGACCCGTTTCAAAAGATCGGTACTTCCGAGAAATTCTTGGAATGATAATAAAAGGGACTTTATTGTGGTTGTCGCAATATTTCTACTTTACATAATAATTTATGGCTTTAATCCCTTAGAAAAGAGTGTATGCTTAATATTTTTCTAATTTTATGTATTAATAATTGTATACAGTTGTGAAATAATAATAGATTTTTATTGTATGACCGAACTTCACTGAACGGCAGTGTAAATGACAAGCTTCATAAGTTAACTGCCAACTTGTTCGGCGTAAGCTATGTAAATACGGAAGGTTTTGGAAACATATGTTCTTTAACTTACTTGGATAAATAAATATTTTGGCTGTTCAATTTTCATCAAAACTCGCACATTTGTAAGTTACCTTATTTAGGCTTCTCTCTAGACCAAAATTAGCATGTGTTAGGCCACCTAGCTATATCTGCAAAGTAGTTTGATAAAATGAAAGTCTGTTATACATTACAAGCATTAATTGCTTTACTTTTGCCATGGCGCTTTGCGTTCTCCTAAGCACAATGGTACACATATTTGAACACACAAACACATATTTGAACATTTTGCTAATCTTTCATCTACACTACCACACCAGGCTGCACTAGCAGCTCAATACAAAGAAAAGCACAAAATTACCCTGGTCCACAGAAAATACCATTTTTATATCCGCGCACTACTGAGAAGTGGTGTTGTTAATAAAAAATGTATGAAACTTAACAAACCAATAATATCTGTCAACTCAATCACACTCATTTAATCATATGTATATTTAATATTAATTTTGGATAACGCAGAATAAGCAACCATGTCCTACACACAGAGAAGGTGGTTTGTTAAACCAACAATAATTTTTTTATTGGAGATTTCTTCCTTCGATAAACAACAATTGGTTTAACAATTTCAATTCCGTAACGGCAACATATATTTAATGTTTGCTTTTTTTGTTGAGGCAATTATATTTTTTTGTTGGAAGAATAGCTGGTGTTACTACATGATTCCACTGACATTCTTTTGTTGTTGTGACAAGAAATCTTCAACCACTGCTTTTTGTTTAAACGAATAAAAAATTGAACAGACGAAAATTTCTTGTTATAAATGTGGTAGTTTTGCGATTGGAACTACCTATACCACTACTGCTGTTGTTTTTATTTAATTTTGGGTATTTTTACTACGAGTAATTGGGAATATTTGTTTTAGTGGCGATGTTAACACTGAGAACAAATGATATTCTACAACAACAAATCAAGTACTGCACAAGATGTGCATAAACCGAAATATTACTGATCTGCTTTTGTTGTCAAGTTTGAAAGCTTTTCACTGTACAGAAAGCTTTCCATCTTTGCATCGATCAAACCCATTCCTCCACGTAGCATTTCTTCCATTCATCCACTGACCACTACATTTTTCAGAAAAATTAATTTCCCAGTTCATACATCCAAAATTTAATTGTATCATTGTACGTACAAGTTCATATTTGTTTTTGGCTAAATCAAAAATACTTTGAATTTGAAAATATTTTTAGAGAATTAACCACGTAATAATGTCTCCTTTGGACCTGGAACTTTGATTTGGCGACTTCTCAAGTGAAACTGTGATACGGAGCATTGTCTGTTAAAATTATTGAGGGTTCTTCTAAGTTGGGGAACCTCCGGGTCTTCTGACACTTTTCATACCGTCATCCTGCCTGTATCTTTTTAAAGAAGTTGTCGACGTTTCCTGGTATTTCTTTAAGAAGGAAAATCGTAATGCTAGTATATCATTCTTCTCCATAAGAGCTTTGCGCTCGAAATTTAAAATTTGGCAATACGGCAATTATCTACCACGATTTCTATAAATGAACGTCATTTCCCACCGTTGATTACTTCACATAACCTTGGCTAAATTGCTTAACAGTTATTTATAAACGCCTCTTAAAATTCCTTCTTTCTCGTGCAACCGTCGTAATCGCTAATGAGGATTTCAATTGTAATATTACAAGTACTCCTTAAACGGAATACGCAATATTATCGCGAATAAAAGTAGCATTGACCTTAAATGCAGATCTTATTTTAAAAGCGGCAGTTGGCTATTTTTAACCTTCTGAATCGCGATCGTACCAAACCAACAACAAACAACAAACTCTGCCTTATTAATAATCGATGCGACGAGCAAAGAGGGGAAAGGTTTTATCTGTCGAATGCGTTCGCATTTTCGGTCGCAGCACAATAATCAAGCTAATATATGCAGATATGAATACGTTTGTATGCGTGCACGTACTTATCGATAATGAGCCCGAGAAGGCATGTGCGTTGGACGAAGAAGATATCCCATCATCGCCATCATCATCATCATTATCAACACCGTTGCAATATATGTAGCGTACTCATTGTGACCGCGTGGTGAGTATTTGCGAAGGAATTCAAATAAATCGTCGGATATGAGATGCCTTTGCTCGTATCGTGAAATCGTAAACATGCTAATTTACATCGACCAGTTAGTTTCTACATATGCAAGCAATACGAGGTCCTGCGATTAAGCAACGGTGTCTACAAATATCTCGAGATAATTAAAAGGTGTTCCTTTTATTTCGTCGTTAAAAGTCTCCATAAGCGTAATACAGCGCTTCTGAATCGCGACTAGAGGGTGGGGAATCCCAGAATAGGAAAGAAACTATTTTCGAGACCTCTACCGGACATAAACAAAAGTTATTGCTCTTCATATCCAGAGCAAAAGTACTGGCTGTGTACGTTAGGACAACGTTTGAAGATGGAAAACAATATTGGGGATTGCAGCCGATAGATAAAACTCCCATAAATAAAATACGAGGAAGCTATAGAACTTCATAAAAGGGATTCTTTTATTTCAATCGGCGGCAATCTACAGTATTGTTTTCGATCTTCAAACGTTGTTGTTCGCAGTTGTAGAAAGCCTACTAAATCTGTTAAAAATGTGAAAGGGCAGTCGATGTCATCCCTCAGCAATTTCTGTAGAAATCTCTCACAGATTCGTGTATAAGAGCAGCTACTGAAGTTGACGTAATAATTAAATGAGCTTACGAAAACTTTGAATAGAACAAAGTGGAGAAAATATTTGTAATTCGGGCTTTAGATATTGTTAACTTTGTGAAAAGAAAACTCATCAGCATGAACAAACATGATTATACAGACAACACAGCTGAATAGAGATCGACTTAGCATCCAATCCAGAGAAACTAATAGAAGTAATAAGAATCATAGAAATAGTGCCACACACAGCTTACTATGCGCCTACGTTAAGCAAACATAAAATCGATTTTGTATAAAAAATATGTCATCCTCACCTTCTTCACTGATCAGGGTTTTTTTTTGCGCAATAAAAATACAAAAAATATACACAACACAATGGAATCACTTACGGCAATCGAAGTGCAATAAGAGAAAAAATACACTATACACAAACATGAGTCTGCCTACCTCAGCGTGGTCCCGAGAGTATTTTAACTCTAAACTTTACTTCGCTCACAATTAATGCCACAATATTACGAAACGACGAGCTAGACACTTCTTGGCGCCCTCTCCTACCCAAAAACACATGCCTGCCGTTTAGAAGACAGCGACATAAACCGGGAGCTGCACATGTAAAAGATTCTCACAAGCTTACCACGATGTATATAACAGAACACACAGAAAATTTTGGACACAAACTCCGTCCAAATTGCGTTTGCTGTAGATGATTCCATCAATACCATGGGGAAGCTATTTTAGCATTATTTTTTCTAGAACTCGACGTAGACAGCCAATAACCACTAAGCGACGAAATTCAATCTTCTTTATATCTTATTCGTGGAAATGTGAAACGTAAATGATGAAGCTTTGGAATCTAAGGCAAAACCTCACAGCGAAAGATAGCACCAAGCATAAGAGGATCTCATCCGAGAAGGTGCCTAACTCTCTAAGAACAAGCACATGCTATTACGATGTCTGCTAGATAAAGGAAAAAATTTTTGGTTTTATTATTTCCAGGATTTATCATTCATTTTTTTTTTAATTTTTCCTTTTCGAACTTGGAATGCAATAAAAAAGAATGTCTCGGTACAAGAACTGCGAAACTCCGTATCTTGTGTACATGTTCAAGAATCTCTGCATGCTGGTATAATCGCCGCTTGTGACACGCCTGTGACACAATCAGAAGGATGACGCCGGAGCCTGAATATTTCTCGCCCGTATTTTTGTTTTTATTTAATTTTATCGGTCGGCGTTACAATGTTGTATAAACAACGCGCATGGCGAAAAAAAATAGAATATTAAGAGAGATCGCCTCCGAAGCAATTAACTCTGGATATTCCGTCTAGTCTGTATTTACGAGCATGTTTGCCGTACGTACGCCACATTGTGTGTGGATGTGTGCGTGTATCTGGACGTAATTATATTCAATTTAGAAAAAAATAATAATAAAAGCAAAACAGTGCGCGCTGAATGTGCCACTGGAAAGTTTCTAAAGTAATTAATTCTAATCTAAGCCGTATACAGCACGGTCATGGTCTAATCTAATCGAAGTCTACGCAGAGGTCTTCTCCTTTCTTGTTGTTTCCGAATTATCCAGACGATTAAAACTATACCAATATCTAAAAATGATATTGATGTTGTACCATTTACAATTGGAAATAATAAACAGTTTTAATAAGAGATTAGAAAATTATTGCATGGGCGAGCAAATATTCGTATGATTCTTATAGGATTCACGGCTAACATGTCTGAAGAACAGCTGAAGTTTAGTGGTACTGCAAAATACGTGCAAAACAGAGGAATTGTCGATTAATTGATAATTCGCACTGCGCAGCAATGGATTTTCCTTGCCTTCTTTAGCATTGTTTTCGGTCTTCTAAACTCCAGCTCCAGCAATCAATTTGAATTTGGCCAGACACACAGTGATTTAGGAGATTCCGAGAAAATTCTTAAGCATAAAATCGAAGAAAATTCTGAACCTTTTAAAGGCACTCGACCACAGTGGAAGAAACTTTTAGGTACCACCTCTTTATATCACATAATAATAATATAAAATCAATTAAACTTTATTGGTATCAGACCAAGCAGTACTGACAGTATTCATTAAAGGTAGAACGGAAGCTAAAACATGCCGCATCGGATCAGGAAACAAAAATAAAAAGGAATAACATTGCTTGAAGGTTTCATGAATTTTGAAGGTCTGTAGTTTTAGAGCAAGTTCCCAGCAAGAAGTATCCTTACACACTGCGGACACCTGCGAATACTGCTTCTTACAGTTCTCAATAAGGGCGCAGCGTGTTCCTACTTTTTTCTACAGATTTGCTTACTCTATCGAAACATCAATTTACGTTTGATAGTAACGATGCAAATTATTTTCTGTTTAAGGTCGATCTTGGATGGTTTATGATCCAGAGTTGAAATAATTTTATTATCTTAAATGCAAATATGTTTAGGTTTGAACTTCCTTATAAACACATAACTCCAATAAAGAAAATATTTGCTACAAATAACGTTTGAAATCAGAATTTGCCGCACATTGTGAAAATCCGACCTTAAGACGTAAGCGGCTGTTGTGGTAATCTTTCATTTTAATTCAAATCCTTCCTCGTCGTTTCATAATGTTAAATGCGCGGACGAGATGTTGAGGCGTTCATCATGTCACAAACGTTTCGAACTGCTTCGGTAAGTTCTTATATTGTCTGCGGTGACTCTGTGTGAGTTTCTTAATTTAATACTCTTTGTTGAAAGTATCCAACCCTTACTTCGCCATAATTCAACAGATTTAGAAAACGATATCTTTCTGCATTTAGCGTTTCATGAAAAATAATTAATCGATCGTTCCTGTCCGTGAATCGAAACATCAACCTTTTCAGGATGCAATGATTTTCATTGAACCATGCGCGCATAGTTTATTTGTTAAAAAGCCATTAGGGTGGAACCAAGTTTCGTTTGAGAGGAAGGACTTACTAAGGATGTTATCATCATTCGTGAGATTTTCAAACCAATTGCAGAATTGCACCTCCACTACATGATCAATGGGCTCTAATTCTTGCACAGCACGACATTTCTCGAGATAGTTTCTCAATTCTGAAGCTTTCTAATTGACTTTTTAAGTATGCGATCCTTTCAGTTTCAGCAATCCTTTTCTTGAGCCTACCACTAGCGGGTCTGCGACTTACTGCATCAATTTCACGAAATGTAGCAGCGCAGAGAACAATTTGTTGATATAAATCAACGTGAGCACAAAGTAAAGACGAAATTCATCCATACATTGTTGTATAGAGTAGGACCATTCCCCATTCTCCTGCTTTTATCCATTACGAAAATAGCTCTCAATGATAAACGTTTGGTGATCCGTAGTAAACATGCTTTTTTATTGGATCAGTAATCAGTAGGATACTAAACTTTGGGACGTTGAAATCAATCTACAGTGTGTCGTTCGAATCGATGCTTTCGTTCGGTATCGCAGTGTGGGGATGTGCTTCGGAGTATTTGATAATGAGGGTAGTTTTTGCACTTATTAAGTTCATAACGAAGCTAATATTTATGGGGAGGTGATGGTTGTGGCTGCTTAAAAACTGTTTGTTCAACAATCTGAAGAAAATAACTCCTGAAACTCTTAGCGGCCGATGTGTACTCTAGAAACTCTAAACAACTTGTGAAAACTACTTTGAAAAGATGGCTTCGGTTTAATAATATAATGAATAAATAAATGTGTGCCAATGTTAGTGTTATTGTCAAATTTATTAGAAAAAAAAATTTATTTAAACAGACCTAAAAACCCAAATGTTTTTAGGTCTGTTTAAAGAGACTCTTTATTTTGGGTTTGTATATTTGCTTGTATTTGGCAACGTTTCGTTGATTTTTCATTTTCAAGCCTTCCATCGCCGTTGTAAAAAACGTTTTCGACTATTTAGAGCGTCAAACGTTGAACAAAGTGTTCATCATCTTGATTGAAATAAATAAAGTCAACGGCGACAATAACTAAAAACTTTTGAAATATTCCTTTTGGCGTTAATCAAATTGGACACTTATTTCCGAGCAAAAAAAATCTGCTAAAAAGGCTAATTTACTTTACGGAGATTCGCTGTAGCTTCTATTATAAGCCTCTACTAATAAGATAACTTCATTAATACGAGAGAACGAATAAAAATAATAGCCATAGCTTATGTTATATAGTAAAGCCGCATCCGTTGCATATTTCACCGAGGGGCTTAGCATTAACGCCCATTTATATTTACGACATTCGTAGAATTCCTAAGTAATGTCCTGACACAGGTTGAAACGTACATACATATGCTCCCTATGTGTATAATGAGTGCTTCGGAATTTGGACTTCTCGGGATGTAAACAGCAACACGCAGTCACACGGCACACACGGGGGGATCAGCTAGACGCCACTCGATACAAATGGCTGTTTGGGCGAAAGACACATCACCGAACTGTGATTTGCCAAAATTAAGGAAGATTAAAATACCGAGGAACTTCGGGAACATCCTCCCGAATCTGCATATAAGTATGATGGAGATTATCTTCGAGTTCCCGACGAAGAAACGCACGACGTTTCATAAATATTTGGTAAATACGCGACGCAATCGAAAATTCTTTGTCCTCAAAATCTTATTTTGTGCATTCCACAGCACAACACACGACGCTCAAAATTAGACCGTACGCCATTATTTATTGTACAGTTGGACAGCCAAATGTCTCATAAATACGATGTTTCGTTAAAATTTGTCGCGAACGATATAAAAAAATGTCATAATAACGAAATAAAGATAAAGAACAGACAGATAGTTCACAGATCGCCTTCTGCTCGTTACAAAACAGCTTATTAGACAGACGGCTGCTGCTCCTGTTGCGTACGGTGTGAGTATGTTTCGGCTTTCAGTTTTTTTTTTTCCTTCTAAATTCTTGCAAATTTTATGCTAATAATGATCCAATATTTTCTTGCTTTGTCTTTATTTAATCTTATGTTGGCACAATGCGATTAAACAAGAAATTGTATTCGAAAACACACAAACACGCCAACACTACGTGACTACGACAAACAATTACTTCTATGAATGATTAAACGTCTTGTTTGTCGATAGTTACTCAATACCCAAGAATTGCATTTGTCGTTTGTGGTTGTACACACATCGTATCGCATAATTTACAATCGATACGGGCAACAGTAAATTCTAGAAATCGAAAGAGAGAAAACGAGAGTGAAAGATACGATCATAATATATGTGTGTAGGGGTGGAGACCGATGAAATCTCAGAAACCATATCACCCAGAATAATGGGAGAAAATATCATGAGCGAAGTTACAAAGAGCAACTCAGCGAAAGCATCTGTAAATACGTAAACACCAAATATATCTGATAAAGAGCGCAGTTCAGCAATGGAAAATTAAATTTTGGATAATAGCCGAAATTAAATTTAATTGCGGAAATAAAAAATCACAAGGTACCGGCAGCATTTGAATCTACTGACTTCCGTTTGCCGAACGAGCGCGCTACCATCGCTTTTAATACCTAAATGTTCGATGTCGCAGATGTATCGCGAGTTTAGGTGAATTCGTCCGTGATCGCGTGAACTAAACAAACAATAATGAAACAATGCAGGATATTATTAAACGTTGAGTGTAGGCTTTCACGACCGTAATCCATAGTAGAAATGTCTTTCGGGTGATGTCGTGTAGTTAATATTTTACTTGACGTTTCGCTGACCATCCTGTCAGCTTCCTCAGAAGATTTCTAAAGACTGCTGTTGTTGTATTTTGCTGCTCGTTATATATCCTATTTCTGTTCCGCTTTGCTGATCCATAACCGTTCTGCTTTGCTGATCCATAAGCGTTCCGTTCCGCTGAATATCGATTCAGCGGAAGCAAATAAAATATTAACTACACGACATCACCCGAAAGACATTTCTATTATTATTAAACGTTCTTTTGGGCATTTCTTTCCACCACACGCCTGTGTCATTAGCATTAAAATCGTGATGTAGCATATATCCACCCTGTTCAATCTTTTTTTTCAACTCTTTTGAATAAGGTTTAGCAGCTACCGCATCAATAATTGAGTGTAGGCTTTCACGACCGTAATCCATAGTAGAAATGTCTTTCGGGTGATGTCGCGTACTTAATGTTTGACTTGACGTTTTGCTAATCATGCTGTCAGCTTCCTCAGAAGATTCTAGCTTCACTATCAGCTGGTGTGCTCCCTTCTTGCATTTTCATGTTGTGTAATAAAACGCGTTTTCTAAAGCGATCCTTACTGGCAACCAAATTGGGGTTGGTAGCAGATTCTCCATTTTCTTTTAAAAAGTAGGAGATTTTTAAAGCTTTATGTTTAATAATATTGGTGTCCAATGGGATCCATTTCTTTGAGCGGTCGTCAATTCAAATACTTAAGGGTCTTTTCCATTTTTTCGAGAATTCGTGCTCTGGGACGAGCTGTCATATTTGCGGAGACAGAACAACGTGCAGTAACGAAGGATCTAATTTTTTTACAATTTTTTTTGTACGATACGGATTGTAGCTTTATTTCAAGGTTTTATGATACCTTTTCCCTCTTTTTAAGACGTTATTTATACGGTCCATGAGGTCCAGCCATCCATTTGATACCATCGATCAGCATATTTTATTACGTAAGCATTCATTCTTTGGCTTTAGTAATTCGTTAATTATGAATTCATATCTTGCGGTAAGAGCTACAGGTTCAGATCTTTCTGTTCCCCGTCTGAAGTTCCCCATGATTAGAATTTGGGTCTTTTAATGTTGATTCTATTTGCGAATGTACAATTTCTTCAGAATAACCTGAACAATTGGTATTTAGTGAAGAAGTTAAATTGAAACACCAGCAAATGTTGTGTCGCAACAACACTCTCATCGGAGGAAAGGGTTAGGTTAAAGAACTACGAGTCACATACAAACTTAGCTGCGCTGATCACGTATTAAATATCACCTCTTGTACTACATACATGACGACGCGCGCGAATGTTCCTAGTGAGGAACTCAAGTCTCAAAAAGTGTTCTGTAAGCAATTGTGATCGCACGCTTGAATTATCAAAAGTTGTGCTCACGCTGGGTACCGAAAATGTTGACAAAAGTGCTCAAAACCAAACGTTTCAACGTCAACGCACTGGCTGGCGTTGACGTTCCTAGAACGGTACAATGAGGAAGGTGATGCTTTTCTTTTAAGGCAAGTTGTCGCTGGCGACGTTACCGCAGGAATGGAAGCAACAATCCGTGGAATGGCGGCATTCAACATCACCCACGAGAGTGATGAACAAGGCAAACAATTTCAATCCGAACAATTAAATAATTGTTGATTATACCTGCCTACGCATTAATAGAAAACCCACACGGGCGATTCTGTATTACCGTTTGATGAGAATGTTCATCTCCTATTATGTACATTCTTATTTCTGGCTGGTAGGAATTCGCGAATCCCCAAATATTCGGCCAGGCGTACGGTACGATGGGTAAGGTGGCGCGCATACTACAACGGCCAGAACGCCGAAGAGAGACCTAATTAGTTCGCTCGCCCCGCAAGATATGCGCGTAGTTCTCTTCTCCTCTTCATCGTCATCATCACTACCATCATCATCATCGGCCGGCTACCGCGCCGATATACCGATAGGAGCGATATGTGCCGTGGAATTGGCGCCGGTCGACTCCGGATTTACGATGTCCTCCTCTCTGAATCGGACGCAAGGCTGCTTTAACTGCTGCTGCCGTTGCTGCTATTGCCACCGATGCGAGCGAACGGCGACAAGAAAATTTAGGCGCCACCACTGGCAGTATCAAGCGTCAGTCGCTTACCGACTGCTGTGCGAATAGGGTGATTTATCCGGAGAACGTTGTACGAAAGAAACGCGAAGATATATTATACGCTTCTTCCGGTCACTCTTTTCCGTCGAATTTTGTAGAAACGGTGACATCCCGAAAAGAATACAAGAATTAGAAAAAAAAACTAAGAACAATACGGACACTTATCATTAAAAAGCAAATGGAGTAAAATTAATCGAAATAACCATCTACTAATCGCGTGTCAAGAAGAAACAAACCAAGATACGCAAAACTAATCGAACAAAATAATTTATTTTATTTATTTAAAACAGTGCATAGTGTTTATCAATCCTCACTAGATTATTTTTGCTTTCATTTTACACTCGATACAAGAAAAAAAAACATGTGTTATCAACAATTCCCTTAGAAACATACGAAAATCGACGGTAGTGCTTTTCTTTTGTTATTTATAAACAACACATCGTAGTGAAATCAAAGCTTCCTTATTTAATCGCAAAAACGAAAAAATCTTCCTTAATGACACCATCATCAGTATTAGTAGGACTTCTCCTTATGTCCTTCGGCTTCGAAGTCTACGGCGTATCCACTTCCTCGGCGAAATACTGCAGCGTCTGGAGGGAAATCCAGCCATGCTCCTGCACCGTGCGTTTGATTCCTAAGCAGGCTCCGATCAAGGTAATCCTTTGCGAGAACATGGAGTCCTTTGGGGACATCGTCAGATTACTGCAGGATAAATTCTCGCCAACCGACAAGATCTCTTTGAGGATCAGCCTATCCCGGCTGGACGATTTGGAGTACAGGAGTTTCAAGGAGCTGAATATGACCATCGTGAATTTGAAGTTGGACAATAATGATTTGAGGTAGGTGTATAACAGATTAATTAGGTTCAATGTTGATAAATTTTTGTTAAAAACTAGTAATTGACATTTGTGTTTTGGCGGATCAATATAACGAATACGTTTTTGAAATTTATCTCGTTTGGATTTTTTGCTGTAGTCGAGTACGTCTCTGTTAAGAATTCAGTAGAAATCAACCAACATGCTTTACTTCCACCTTTCCAAACGACCTCCATGCGGCATTTTCAAATAACTGAAGGCATATATTTAATTTGGTGTTGGTATCACGCTGGTTGGCTTATTTGTGTTGATAGATCAATATAATGAAGACGTTCTTAAATTTTGGCTGTTGTTAACCTTTTCCTGTAAATTCAGGCACATCTGTCTTGAAGATCCGGCATAAGACAAGCGATATACATGAATTTCATTTGTTCAACATTTTTTCAGCAACTTTGGGTTCCTTCAAACTGTTTTCAAATTCGATATATTGCCCTACAAGAAAGTAGGGGTCAATAAGCGCACAAATTCATATCTCAATAACTACTTAAAAAGTAAAAAAAAATAAATAAAATAAAATAAAACTGCCATGTGTTATTATTCGAAATTAATTCTTAAAAGTTAGACTTCAGGCAAAATCACGCGCACGAAAGTAAGCTTTACATATGCTGCCGATACCGTTGCTTCCAGTCATCCAAATTTACTTTTGTGAATATTTAATACATTTAATGTTTAAATTAAAGATTTGGGTGTTCTTTTTGAGCCATTTTTGTCTTTTGCCAGCCGTGCCCAAAAAAAAATTTGGAAAGTTCAAAGAAAATGTCCAAAACGAGAGCCATAAACAACGAATTTCTGGGAGCATTTCGAAGTAATAATACGATTTCTCCTCTAGTCCATTGTTCTGCAATATTTTCGGGACGGTTGCGGTAAATTATCTTTTAAATGGGGTCATAAGAGAAAATTACACGGAGTATAATGTGATCATCGTGGGGGTCATTTTACAATTTCCCTTTTTCCGATCCAACAGTTTGGAAACATTTCATTTAAACAATCTATCACATCGAGTTGATAACGTGGTGATGCAACATCTTGCGGGAATCGGGAACATTGGGATTTAGATGGATCTATTTGTCCTTTCTCAACCTCCTCATCATTTTGGGAAATGGTATGGTAGCCCAAGAGACGGATTAATTCGTTTCTACGATAATTCTAGATATGTACCTATCCGGTGATAAAGAAAGAACTGATAATATGCTGAGCGCGAATCCAAATCTCATGCGTTTCACTGCGCGGTCTTTGCGTGTGCTGCTAGATCATCCAATGATACAATCAGCATCAGCAATTATGCTCATTAACAGTACCATTAAAAGGAAATGATACTTCGTCAAAAAAGAAAACAATCCTGTTAATTAATTATCTTCGGATAATTATTGAAGTCGAATAGCTCTGTTGTAAAGGTAAAACTTGATTTCCTTCAAAATCCTATGGACAGAACCCGCACTTGCATTATAAATTAAACACGGTTGACGCGTAGAAAAACACGTACAGTTGCTTGCTCTGATTGGTAATGTCCGCCGCGCGCTTTACAAAATTAGCGTAGACTAAACAGACTCGTGTTTACTCGTCTCATAAGAAAGGGTTCGTGTTGCCTACTAGTTTCCCCGAGAGTCGACAAAACACGAGTCTGTCTAATCTTTGCTAATTACGTAAAGCGCACGAAAAGTGCAGGATGTTGCTGATTAGTTGCAATCTTCCACGCTCCAGATTTAGGAAGAAAAGTCTTCACGGGACCCACTGCTCCAAAGCGCTTCAAAAGTTTGCTCACAACAGATTGAGTAATTTGGTAATTGAAAAGGGCTCACGATCACCACATTTAGTTATCACTAACCTTATTATTAATTTAGTTTCAATTAAAATAACCATGTATGTTACTGCAGAACGGTTTCGAAATGACTTTTTTTGAGGCAATAAGTAACTGAACAAGGTGTTGCTAAGCATCATTTATCCTAACAAAATTTTTAATTGTTTTAAATTTTGAAACAAGAATTAGAAGATGCTAAAACAAACAGCTAAAGGAACACCACGTCATTCTATTAAAAAAGAAGAATTAGTAATGATGTCATATGTAAGTCAAAGCTGACAAATAATTTTTCCCATGCGTAATCCAAGACGACTCTAGGATCTTCCCAATAACAACTTTTGTATATAATATTTTTTCATGTAATGTGGATACCTACCTATAGCTATAGATATAGTTGTACAACTATTTTTCTGCACAATTTAAACATGTTGTGCAGTTTTTAAAGTTCCCTGTAATTGGGTGTAAAAATACGTTGGAGAAAAATAATATAATTACATTGAAAAAGGCAAAATTATTACAAACGTTCTGTGATTTCAATGCTTTAATTTAAAAAAATTAACGTCAAAAGCTGGCCTTATGTGAATTATAGTTTGATTAATGTATGAGACTATAGTGTAAGATAAATTATCTGCTCATTTCCACATTCATGCGAAACATATGAAAATCTTTCGAGAGGAACAAAGCAATTTATCAAATCTCAAAACACTCTTGGAATTCAATCGTTTAAAAGATCTATATCCATATGTTTACCATAGTACTTTAGAATTGGTCTATTCCTTGAAACTTAATTTTTTATCCAACTTGCAGACTAAAAATGTACACTGCCGTTCAGTGAAGTTCGGTCATACGACAAAAATCTATTATATCACACTGTATACAATTATTAATACATAAAATTAGAAAAATATTAAGCATACACTCTTTTCTAAGGGATTAAAGCCATAAATTATTATGTAAAGTAGAAATATTGCGACAACCACAATAAAGTCCCTTTTATTATCGTTCCAAGAATTTCCCGGAAGTACCGATCTTTTGAAACGGGTCGTTTGGGGATTATTAACGAACAATACATTTAGGAAAAATACCGCAGTATCATTCTTGTTTATTTATCACAGCCGTAAAGATATAAATTTGCTTCATTTTACTGTTAAACGTGTGTTGGTGTGCATCTGTCGTTTTTGCGCGAAAGTTTTAAGAAAATTTACTTCAAAATGGCACGTGGCAAGCCTACCAATGTAAAAAAACGTTCACGCATTATTACGCTGTTCGAAAAAGGATATTCGGGGCGACAAATTGCTGAAAAAATAAATATGAGAAGTTCCATAGTAAATGACATCATAAAGCGATATGGGACAACTGGAACTGTAGAAAATCGTGTTCGTCCTGGAGCATCTAGAAAAACAACAAAAGCTGAAGATTTGAGAATTGTATTATTAAGCAAACGCAATAGAAAATTAACAGCGCACAAATAGCAGCCGAAGTCAATCGCGGCCGTGAAGAACAAGTTTCGGCGAGTACGGTAAAACGTCGACTTCAACAAGCGGACCTTCATGGACGCATTGCCATTCGAAAACCCTTATTACGTCGGGGCAACAGAGCAAAACGGCTACAGTGGGCCCGTTCTCATCTAGATTGGTCGTTAGATGATTGGAAACACGTGCTTTGGAGGGACGAGTCAAAGTGTGAGGTTTTTGGGCAAAATCGACTAGTTTATGTCCGAAGATCTAAAACCGAAAAGTGATCCCGAACTGCATTGAAGAACTGTGAAGCAAGGGCGTAGTTCTATGTTAGTGTGGGGATGTTTCTCCTTTGCTGGGGCGGGAGATTTATGCAGAGTGGAGGGTGTAATGAGGAAGGAAAATTATTTTGCAATACTCCAGAATCATGCAGTGCCATCAGGATTGCGTATAATAGGCCGTAACTTTACATTCATGCACGACAACGACCCAAAACACACTACGTTAGTGTGTAAGAACTATCTGAAGGAGTAAGAAGAACAGCACACCTTGAAAGTAATAACATGGCCCCCACAAAGCCCAGATTTGAGCCCTATAGATTGGTTGTGGGATGAACTGGACAGGAGGATCCGAAAAATATGCCCAACTTCACAAGAACATTTACGGAATATTCTGCAACACGAATTGATTAATATTCCACAATCCCTTTTAACAAAACTTATCGAAAGAATGCCTAGAATAGTTCGAGCGGTGATTAACAGCAAAGGAGGTTTTTTCGATGAAAAAAAAATAATAATGTTCAGTATGTTATATTAGGCCAGAATAACTTTTTATTTACTTATTTTTGTCTTTTTTACCTGTACATACAATAAAATTGCATTTTGTTTTTAGTTTCGTTTGTTTCTGTAACCTTTTCATGTGTTTTACCAACCGACCGGACTTCTCTGAACGGCGGTGTATATCTCTATCTAGTAAATATTTTGAGGTTTTGGAAAAACCATAGTCCCCTATCTATGACAATTTGGGGCATTACAGATCACTTATCGATGACGTATCTTACGTATGTACGTTGTCTGTAACTATCTACACAAAATTAACGATTACATTGTCCGGAAATTGAAAGTACACACACGCACATCGATCTGCATCTTCTTCAAAACATTTTAGGCGCGTGTTATGGTGATGTAACGTTATCTATCAGCTGAACAATAATCAAATTACATGGTAAATATAAATATTATTAATATTGGCGCCTCTGATAGCATAATCACAATCGGCATGAACTATAGAGTGCCGACAGTACGGATAACATCAAGTAAATTCTAAGGTTGTATAATTGTTTATCTGTTGCTGTGCTCGTAGGAATTCTCAACTTGACGAACTCTTTCGAAAGATCGTCTGAATATTCTTGTTTTCTAAAGGCTTGCAGACATAATTACAATTCAATTAAAACGAGATTAAACGAGTCGATAAGATAAGACTTTCTATACGTACAGATTGTTTTCTAGAATGAATCTACTGCTCGTTACTAGAAAAGTGAAATTTTGTAACGACAACCCGAAACGACTAATCACAAAATAAACAAAGATAAATCGTTACAAATATTAGCGGCTGCATAACTGAATTATTCATACGATCTAATGAGTTAATTAATCTTCCTCAGATCTGATTGTTTATTAATTTTTACACTTTTAACATGATCATCACATCATTTTAAATTTAAATATTAGAAAATTGCAAACTTTTGCGAAATTTAGCGTTTTAAGGATCTGATTAAGCCTAGACTACGACAACGCGGAAATTACCGCCGGTTAAGCGAATTCATTAGAGATCGAATTGTTGACTTGTAATTCGCCTTAACCAGAACAAATCCACCGTAATGCGTTGTTGTCGGTCATAGACTAGGGCAAGCTAGGAAGAACTTATGAGATGCAGGAGCAAGAGACCGTTTCTCCAGTACCAGGTAAATTCTTGATCTGTGGTTGGAGAATGAAGGTCATCCTGTAACCCTTGGAACCGTGTATCATCGGATCAGGCTTTCGACTTGATCACGTCTTGTGTTACCATTTGCGACTCAACACCGACAGCAACGTCTGGGGTGGTGTAGGGTGCAAATGCAGTGGGGCGTGGAGTGGTGTTCAGTGAAGAATTTCAATTTTGTATAGAGATGCATGAGGGTCGGATGAAGGGAACCTCGCGATATTCACTTTTCTGTTGAAAGGCGTGTACCACGACTCGTGGGAGTTATGACATGGCGTTACGTTGTGAGATGGTCAAATTATTTATTTGAAAAATAGAAAAATCAGCTTTAACTTGAAACTACCAGGAGCTACTAACCTTATAGTAGTGGGAGTGTTGCAACGACGACCTAGAACTTCAAATACAATAAGTCGTTACTTTAGTTGTTTTTAGCCCAACGCCAAACATGAAGGCGTGGTTCAGGGTATTGTGAAGCTGGCAACATGCGTGACTGGGCCATTGGGCTATAAGGGCGGTAAAAATAATGTTCTAATACGTTCCAAGATTCGTCCATGAGTCATCGACATCGTTCTTAAATGATATTCAAAAATGCACTTTGTAGGCTGCAATTCCATTTTGACTAATAGAGATCTTACGCAACATGGTTTCCACGCGATGCTCGTGGTCGTAGTAAGCTACTATTGCTGCCTGATTAACCGGTTAGTACACAATAAGATGATTTCGAATGCTGCCTATCATGTAGATTCGAAACACCAGTTAGGAAAAGCGTCGTCGTGGGTTTTGATGGAAGTATAACAGCCAGTAATACTTATGGATGAGGATTTTCGACAGCGTATCATGAAGAGGAAAGGAGCAGTATTGATTCCTCTACTTTAGAAGAATAATAGGAGGAAAAGAGAGGAAATAAGGGTACGTTAGAAGGATAAACGAGAAAATATACGACATATACGGAGAGCCAAACATCTAAGAAGTGATAAAAGCGAGAAGAATGCAGTGTGACCTAGGAGGTCAAACGGAAAGAATGGACAATGAGAGAAACGTAAAGAAAACAGCTTGAACGGTACTGGATTGTAAGAAAAAGACAGGAAAACCCAGAAAGAAGTGACGAGAGGCAATTATGACAGAGAAAATATAGAAAACTGGAGAATAAAGGATAAAAATGTATGGAAGAGAATAGCGAAGCTGTGGCTCTGTGAATTTTTTTATTGAATTATTTTTATAATGCTTGCAAAATTTGTATCCGTTTAATTTCGTAATTTAATGTGAATAGATTGTAAAAAAAAAATCACTAATTTTGGTGTACCAAAAAATTTTGTTTTTATTGATTCGCTCTAAGTCTACTGGCAACTATGTATAATCAGTAGCATTTTTAATAAGAACCCAATTGGTGAAATATTTACTAGCAAATATTAGATGACTTGTCGCTAAAAACTTCTCGTATTGGGGATTCATTTATTACAACATTAGATGTTCGGAAACTTTTTCGTTTAAGTGTACGTTCTGACATAACAAGATTCCAATTTCCACGGCCTGCTACAGAGAAATGCCCGACTGTAATGCGGCGCTCAACATGTTTTTGTTTCTCGCACACACGCTTACTACGATACGTTATTTTTTATTGTAAAAAGATATCGATATCAGCCTATACACATGTGAACGTAGATACGAAGTGTACGCGCATGCAGAACAATAGACGTTTTTGTCCCTTTCTGGGTGTAAATACGCGATGCAACAAGTCTTACTTCTTGTAAGCTGTCCGTCTATGCATTCACATAACCATATCGACCTTCGGAACGACCTCGACCGGAGACGCAATGTGCCTGAGAGGAGTTATTCGTATTTTTATTACTGTATATACGCATAACATGTACATATTTACTACAGATCGAACTGAATCACCTAACTGACCGCGGTTGTAGCAGGCCAGCTTCACCGTTCACAATTCGGTTAGCGCCGACTGCTAAAAAAGGCTAAAACGAGTGAAAAGGTTTCGCAACACATGAATCTGAACCGTTCTCGGCACCAACTTGGATTCTTCCCGGGCAAAAATTGAGCAGCAGATTTAAAAATCTTTAAATCGTGTTTCCATCTGGCTACTTACATCTGCAGAAAAATCCATTTAAACGTGGCTGTACTTACCTTTACTCGTTCTACCGATTCACAGATAATTAACTACATCGTCGCAAATAATACTGCGTAATCTGTAGAGTTAGCTTATTTAATGGTCTTGCTATGTTGTTCGACTCTAAGCTGACATTTTCCCCGTATGCACATACTATCTGTTCTTCAGTTTAGCTTCCTATTTCGAACTTGCAAACATTTTTTCACATAATGCGTTAAAGGCTGTGTACATTTCTCTTGTCCGCTCTAAATTGAAATATATGCATTGGTTTGGTACCCTCATTAGAAGAGGAAATCCGATGATACCCTCTCTGCGGCACTGATGACAGCTTGCTCCATAGATACAATATTGATTCGTTTTCCGGTCGTAGGGAAGCAGCTACTGAAGCTGAGGAACAATACTGTAGATCCGCCTACTTTTATTATTCTATTATTATTATTTTGTTCAAAGACACGTTTGTTGGAAGCTATTATTGTAATGCTTTATATACCCTTGCACATTGCCGAGCAAAACAACGTTGGGTTAAGCTCCACATGCTTCTGTCTTCTCCGTCTATAACATTGATTTGCAGTTGTAAACTTCGCGTCCCTTCAACTTTAAGACCACATAAAAATTACTTTGGTAAAAATTTCTTCCTCCAGGTAATCATTTGAACCTCCAAAGAAGTCACTCGCAGCTTTAAGTCGTGCAAAATTTAAAAAAAGAATTGAGCTATAAAAGATATTTGCAGAGTGTGTTAAGGGTTCCTAGTTCCTGGAAGGATCACGCCTGGAAATTGATACAAAGTCACAATTCTAACCTTAGAGCATGGAGGGTTGAATTTGGGATGAAGACCACGACATTTGAACTAAAAGATTCCGTTGCGGGTTTTGATCTTTATTTCCATCATCCCAATGGATCCTTTTAACTGTGGTTTGTAATGGATTTATTTATTACAGTTTGGGGCTATATTAGTGCAATAAAGCAGGTATGGTGTGGAGTATCATATGATTGTGCATTGGTCATTTGTAATATTCATTAACCAATCCCAACCTGATAAATGTTTAATTGAAAAGTGCTTCATCCTGTGGTTGGAACCCTTTCCATCCCAAGCAATGCAATGATGGAGACATACAGTTTTACTTGTTATCCTAAAAAACTGCAAACATTTTATTTTTGTCTCCAAATATGAACCAACGAAAACGCCCTTAATCAAGGGTCTCATCCTCATCGTTTGGGCGGAAGAGGTGGTATGCTAGACTGTCGTTAATTATGAGAAATTCTCTCTGCAATTGTTTCACGTGCGAGGATTTTGCATGTTTCATAACGAATGGGATCAGCGGTTTCAAATGGAAGATCGACAACGGTAATGAGATGCATTTAGGCGTAGGAGCAAAGTTATGGCATTTGGAGAGTGCGGCAACCTCATCAGAAAATAGAGGTCGATAGAGGCTTATCGTAGTGTGTAACATGCAAAAATAAAAAATATATCTTGTACGGAAAAAAATACAGTCAGGTACGTTGAAAGCGACGAAAGGTCAATCTTCAATAATGCTATTTTACATACGTAATCGCTTTAATTCAAAATTTAACATACATAATCTACCCGCATAAGTGCATAATACTAATAATGTTGATGAATGGAAAAATCCCGAACTGCAACTGTGAAAAATGTGCTTGTACAGCGAAACGAACTTGTAAACTATAAATAAAACACAAAAAATATTGGTGCCGAATTGTTTGCACGGTCACCGATAAATACGATAGAAATCAATACGAAGCTTTATATCTAGATCTACGACTAAAGTAATAAAGTAGCGTATTTTTTTTTTATTAAAACTATTAATAGCGTAGCTAACGCAATAGCGTATTTAGGTCGGATGAGTAGTTCTATTTTAGTTTCTCGTGCTCCCGGCCTAGCTTTCAGCTTCAGCGCTCCGGAGACTCCGGATCGGGGAAAATCAATGCGCCATTACGCGTACAATGAAAGAAAATACTCGCCATCCTCCTTTCTATTTATAGCGCGACATTGATTTTGGACGGTCGAAAAAGGGTGCGTTTTATTACGTCTTAAAATCGCTTAATTTTGCACGTGTATGTCATTGAATTGCAGCTATTTCTCTAATAAACCGGTTCCTTCTCAAATTCCTATTAAAATGAGAGTTATAAAATGTTAAAAATTGTATAACCTCAAAGTTTTTTATAAAACAAGTCTTCTAAAAATTCCCCGTCCTATGTAGTTTATTAACATTTAAAGTAAGATCTCTTTAACAAATAATTTTGTTTCCATATTTCTGCAAATTGTAAAACACAAACAAACGACCTTTTACATCAATAAATTGGGCCGGAACTTATATAGAGCCCGTCAGAAATGTTAGAATTAGATGTAATTAGGTTGTATTTCCTCATTGTGGTAACTAAAAGCTAATACAATTCATATTACAACATTTTCTTGGTTTCCGGGCTGGAACTGCGACGCTACCGTAGCATCTGCTAACGTTTCGACCACATTCTGCTTCTGTTGCTGCTACTGGTATTGACCAGTAGCAGCAACAGAAGCCCTAAAAGTGTTTCATAGGAGTATGTAAGAAATGTCTAGCCACGACATGATTCCAGCCCGGAAGCCAAAAAAAAATGTTGAATATTCAAATCACAAATGCAATCAATTTTTAATTTAATCTTAATCTTGTGATTAATCATTGTTTACGTAAAGTATTGGTTAAATCTGGCTTTGGGTGTTTTTTCCTGCATTTCAAGAATAATTGTTATTGTCATTGGTCGATTGAATGATGAAATAGGTGCAATATTAACAAAAGCGAAGCAGAGCCTTAAATACAAATGAAGGTAACGTTCAATCCATAATAGCGAACAATTTTTTCCATTAAAATCAATTAAAATACAGAAGAAAAGAGAGGCTGACGCTAAGGAAAAGTTGTTGAGAATAGAAAATAAATTACTGAACGATTTTTGTTGGGTTCATTTGTTTGTGGCAGGGATGTAAAGTATCTTCAGATGTGTTGCAGATGCAAATTCATTTTGAAGGGGACCCAGCACCATGTTATGAAGGAACTTCTGATATCGATCTTGTGTTTAAACATTACACATCTTACAGCTCAGGAATTGTATTGGAAAAAAAAAAAACCAAAAATATCAATTTTCGAAGAAGTGTTTCACCCCCTCAAAGTGAATTTCCATCGATAAAAAGTCCCTTTGAATACTCCGCATCCCATTTCGTAAAGATGATTATACCTAGTTGAGACTTTGGGTGCGTTTATGGTGAAGCTGTGATACCCCTAACAGCGACGAGTTAAGCAAAACGGGCCAATCCGCGAACGTCACATCCTTTCTGCAGAGCTGTGACAAGCAACAATAAATTAATCGTACTGCCAACTGGATTTCGGCAATTCATAAAGGGAAGTGTACTTTAGGCCCCCAAGAGGCCAAAACCGAAATAGAATGATTGTAACGAAGATATTTTGACAACTGTTAAAGGAATGCCCTTGTCGAGCATCGCAGCCTCATTATAAACACGCCCTAAGATGATACCAAAAAGTATAGATAAAGTAATATCAGAAGGAGCCTGAAAGTTATGGAAGATGAAAAAAAGGGACTAGTGGAAGAATTGTGGTAAGATGAAGAAAACAAAAATGGACAATGATACAAAGGCAGCAAGAGAAAAGGTTTATTAACGATAGGAAAAAATAGAGGAAAGTAATGTAGTAAATAGTAGAATTTGCAAAAAAATATACTAAATATCGTTCATTAGTTTCGTGCAGCATATTCCAAAGACATAATAAAATAATAATATTCTGGCGAAATTAATTCCACGTCGATAATGAAACGTTATTAAATGAATAACAATCGTCGAGATTCAATCCGAGACGCTCGGTATGCTTAATTGAAACATGGCGGGGTCAAGCACAGGGTTATCAAGTAGTGACTCCCATTTGTCAATCAATCTGTTAAGCATGTTATTTGTAATAAAATGTTCCGTTTCTTTTTTATTATTATTTTGGTATGGGATTTTTTTTAAACGTCAACATAAAATTTATCATCACGACGACGAGTCGACCTCGTATTCACAACTAAATAGATATTATATGCACGCTTGTGTAATTCGATATGCGCATACGAGGATGGTATGATAAGTACCCGTGTTAGGAATGACAACGCGTTTGGTAAATGTATCTCTCGGCATAATCTCCTTGTAGCTCTATAGCGCCGTTTCAACTTTTTTAAACCATTCCGATAATGGTAAATTGACATTTTGTAACAAAGGAATATGGCGAATATTTTTGATAGAGTAACTAAGCTGGTTTTGCCGTTGTAATTGCCGTCGAGTGGACCGGGGCGTTATCATGATGGTAGAGAATCTATTTCTTCGGTAGCTGAGGTATTTTTTTCTTTGATGCAGCGTCGAATCGGTGCAATAAATCTCCCTTGTGAATCCTCATGACTTTCACTTTCTAAAATTCACCGAGAAAAACCCATTTTACCGACTGAACTTTGGTTTATGGCGTGTAGTGGTATAATCATGTCAAATAACGCCACAGAAACTCACTGGCTTTGCGCTTAAACATGTTCAAACACGCGTTTTGATCAATGGTAAGCAGACGCCGCACCCATCTCCCCGATAGCTTTCTCTTCCTGCTATGTTTATCGTATTAGCAATTTCTCAATCTTCAGCTAGCGCTCTTCTAATAGAATACCTTAAACTATATCCGTCATATCGTCCATACTCACCTCAATGGCTACTCCTCATAAAAAATGGCCAAGCTTAAATTCATTAAACCAGCATCTGATGGTAGTCATCAAAGACATCCAACCTCTCTTTGATTTCTGCACACGTTTTTCCATCCAAGACAAGAAATTGAATCATTGACTTTCAACACCTCTTAAAACTGTACTACTCGGACAAATCTCTTGGAAATTTTGACAGACGTCCACTAAAGACGTAAGGTTTAACGTTGTCCTATTACCGGTTACTTCTTGAAGACCCATTTTGGTTTCCTCCAAACCATAATGTTAGGAACGGTTTTCGAGGATATTGGTGCTCACTACATATAGTGGAGCATCCAGTATATCAACAATTAGTCTTAGTCATAACGATGAGTAGTGTTGCCAACAGTAACAAAACACTGACCGCTGAATATAAATATGAAAACTCAGATTTCCACGAAAATTTAGGAAATTCTTTTAAAGCTGAGAGATGCTCTAGTTCCAAACTACCAGATATAGTGGTGATCCTCGAGGTTGGTAAGGCTGGTATTGGGATATGGAAAAAGTGAAGTGTCGCTAAACTGGTTCAGAAAGTCGCTAACATACCAACATTTATAAAGCCAGTAACCAAATTTGGATTCGGTTAAAAAGGAAGCATTTATTTTGTACTAAAACTACTTAAAACTTATCAGGCCTTATAGGCCTCGGTAAATTTAATTTAAATACGTCAATTCCCAAATTTGCTGTTTTTATAACGTAGAATTTCGTGAAACAACTCATAATTGCTCCCAAGAAAAGCAGTACCAGTTTACGTAAAGAAAAAAGGCATTTCCTTACGAACTAGTAAAATTTACAAATATAAACCTTTTTATTCGCATTTTTACGGGCACCACTTGCATCTTAACAATGTAAAACAACAAATTAGCTACGTATGGATTACCTAAATAAGAAACTCGCCGCGCCAGCGTAATAAACCGTAAATAATCGATAACTCGTTAAGAAAGAACTCTGTGCTCTTCGAAAAAATCCCACCCTTCGGCGTGGAACGCTCTTAAAAAAACTCATTAATTATATAATTGGTATGGCGTATCGTCGACAAGGCTGCTCGCCGCACTAAACGGAAACGATTTGACACGTTATTAAGCCGACGACGAGAGGAGCAAGGGCGCAGATTCGCCCGTAATCGATTTCTCGTTAATTAGCATCGTTGGCCCGATTTAATTGCCCAGCCATTTTGCACGATCGCAATAATCGTTCAGGTCGTTAGGAAAATCGAAATTCAAGCGGGGGAATTGGATATCCCCCTGAGAACCAGTGATATACTTATGGTATATTATTCATCAACAAATGCATTGTAAAAAACGATTTTTTTTTGATTAGCAAATTCTTGTATTTGGAGTTGATCGCCAAAAATTCCTGAATTTCTTTTGGAACCAGATGATGATGAGGACAGCGATAATAACATTGACATACTTCGAGCCAAATCAGAAAAGAAATTGGTTCGATTAAATGGATACCTTTTTCCCTCAAAAAAACTTCGGAAACATTGCATTATGTTTAGATATCTTTTACTCCAACACTCTGAATGATGTTTTTTAACGTTCTTAAATGTAAAATGTCTGCCTTTTGAGTATTTTCTTGAGTTTCAAAATAACCAAATAATTCACTGAACTGTCATCTTCTTCGCCGCTATCTTATTCTGATAATACTACAGTCTCTTCAACTTCCTTCACAATATCGTCATCTGTAAATATTTGATGTTCTTGATCGGAGCTGTTGCAACTGTTCATTAGTTTCGCTTTCTCCTAATTCTTTTAAGGAATCTACGTTACAGCTATCATCATCATCAGGTCTCACTTTCTCCTCTTCTTCTTCCTCCTCTCTAACTTCGAAAATTCTCGCTTTATTGCTATATTTTTCACTAAATTCCAAGCACATCCCATAAATTGTCTAGAGATTTCCAACATTTTCCTGCGCTAAATTGCCATAATATTTCTTCTATAAAATCTTTTCATTGCTTCTATAACGCGTTAAATCATTAGCTGTACAATTACGGTTACGTTCGTTGGAAAAAGTAG
The DNA here is from genome assembly GCA_902655005.2 of Marronus borbonicus. Classification (NCBI taxonomy): domain Eukaryota; kingdom Metazoa; phylum Arthropoda; class Insecta; order Coleoptera; family Scarabaeidae; genus Marronus; species Marronus borbonicus. Next base: position 19,460,271 of record LR737382.1, read on the forward strand.
AACAAATACACTTCCATCCTCTGACTTTGAGGCGGACTGCGTTGGATGTGAAGGTGCATTACCAAGTAGCAATAATGCTTATGGTGGTAAGTGGTAAGGAATCGTTTAGCTTCGGGTATGAACTTCCTCAAAAAATCCAGTCTTGAGAGGTGTCTCGATTCATCCATCCAGCATGTTGATTATAATAGTTTATTGGCAGTAAAGATATGTTTGTATTTGCGAAAGCTTTTGGACGCTTGGATTTATCAATTATTGTTAATTTTAATTTACGTCCTCCGGATGTGCAGGACAGATATCCGATCTTTGTTTGCAGTCAAAAGCACCTGTTTCGTTTTCACCTGCGAGAGTTCTTGAAAGCATTGCCGAATCCTGTGAAACACCGCTATAACTATTTTTTTCCATATTTCCACTATTTGTTCTTTAAAAAAATTATTGATGATTATCGTTAAAAACTTTCTTTAACTCAAAATTGTTTTTTTTATGTTTTTCAAAATCTTCATCGTACTTCGGGTTCGCCTACATTTAAGAACGGTTCTAATTAGTAATTACAGGCCAGTTTCTAAGATTTCCATTATATCATCTATTAACAAAACAACATATCATTCCTGTAATATCACCTCGACAGCGTGGGGGTTTGTTCCCAAACGTTCAGCCTGTACTAATCTGTTAAACTTCACAAACTATAATAAATAAAGCTACGGATAATAAATCACAAGCTGACGTTGTCTATACATACTTTACAAAGGCTTTCGATAAAGTTAATCTTTCGCATCTTTTAAAGAAACTTTCACCCTACGGGATTTCTGGTAATTTGCAAAAGCTGTTAGAAAGTTGCCTTTTGAGAAAACGTCAGTTTGTAGTTATTAATGGCCTTCAATCCAGGCTTATATATCCAACATCTGGAGTCTCGCTGGGCTCCAATTTAGGACGAACCTTAACATTTATTTATAAATGATATTTTATACATGCTCCTAAAACATACGTAATCTCTTTGTTTTATCATACTTTCTGCTTCATGATCGAACCGTGGATTTTTAGTTCTGTTGATAACTCTAGTTTCCCGTGTTGTTACTTCCTTACTTTATCGAACTTCATTGCAATGAATTAATTACGGTTTGTTTAAATTTATCAGTTTTCTTTACTCATAGATTTCTTTTTATGTTGTCTAAACGCATTCTTTCCGGTTCCAGAACGTATGAATATATTCCGGTTTATATAAAATTGTTTCATCCTTTGTAATATGCTTTTGCTAACACCCACTTTTGCAGCTTTCTCGCGTCATGTAATGGTAATCTAGGGTATTCTACAGATTCCATAGCAATTATGGTCAATTCGTCATCTTCGTTATATTCCTTTGTTATTTTTTCCTTTCCAGCTGCAGAACCAGTTCTCGAAGAGGTTCTTTAGCGCGTTCACAGAGTTATTAGAGGCGAGAAATTTATCATAAAATTTTATTGGAAGTATCACAAAGTCTTTAACAGCCAATTATCTAAGGTTAGAGTCTGTGCTTTCTCATTGCTCTGTAGCTCTGTAATTAAGACAGTAACAGAGTACTCAAAAATCTATATTCAGTTAAGACGGATGCTCTATTAGTGCTTTTAACAACTTCGAAACATCATCAAATTCGTGATTAAGTATCTCTACGGTCGCTTACATTTTTATCGGAACACTCGCTAATGAAATATCGAATTGTTAAACTGAATCATTACGCTCTGGCCTTTACGCAGTGTTATTGCGTTTTCGTAGAAATCGATAGCTGACGATTGTTTCCAAGGTTCTTTTTAAATCCAGAAGAATGGCTACTACATAAAAATGTATTCTTGGTTGAAGAATATTAAGTATTATTTATCCGAAGGGTGGTAACTTACCGCTGAGCCTGCTAAACTAATATGCAATTAATAATGATGAAAGCTACCAACGTCTACCATGCGTAACCGCGCGTTTTCGGCTCGTCAGTGTACTTTGTGGAAAGTAGTAGCTGTAGTTGAAATCGACGTATATATACACAATTTATTGATAAAACATGTTCATTTTGAATTTTTCAACGGATTCCCTTCCAAAGTCCAAATTTTTGCATCCATGAAAACATTTTCTCCAATTTCCTTACGTTAGATTTTATTTGATTTTTTGAGTTTATTTGATTTTTAAGCGCGTCAACCGTTTCCTCCTTGCACGTGGATCATCATTAGATGCGAATAATCCATTATTTCAATGTTTTGGCCATTTTAGTGTAAGATGATCCTTCTTCTTTCGCGGACATTTTGAGAAAGCCAAACAAACCGTATTGCATCATTCAGCATCAATAGTACGACGATCCTCCAGTGCTATAGTACCTAAAAATGTGGCAAGCATCTTCTTGTTTCGGCTTTTTTCACGGACAATTGCTGTTGGAGCCGAATCATTCTCAAACACCCAAACTAGCGACTGTTAGAAAGTAACAGTCGCGGGATCATAGCAGTATACTTACGCTTCATCGCCTGTAATGACGAAATCAGACGATCCATTTTCAAAACGATCGAATATAGATCTGTCCCATGCCACACGGTTTTCTCAAGGGGAGCGGGGAATCTGAGGAGCGCAAAAGCCAAATATTTGTGTAACATGGTATCGATTGCTTTCATACCAATCTTTGAAATTTCTTGAATACTCCCGGTAACAACCGTCTTCGATCATGTTTCGTACAGAACCAATATTGTTTTTGGTAACTACCATTTTTGGTTGAGGAGCTCCGAAGTTGTCATTTAAGGAACGTCGACCACACGACCAAACATTCGATTGATTACCTTAAAATATTCTTTGCGGCTTAAGCCACACTTGAAAATGTAGATAAAAATCACAGATCGATAAACTTTATTTAATTCCATGATTTCTTGTGGAAAGAATTATGTATTTTACCGCCAAATAAAATTTGTTTTAAAACATCACAGCCCACTACCAAGGTTGAGCATAGATAATGTAAGTGAAAATAAAAACGATTACTTGACTAGTAATTGTTACTTCACCCGGTATATAAAAGGTTGAAATGTTGCCCCCTATTTTCGAGATTAATTTAATCAATTTTTTTTAGGTTGTAATCGTTTTACTGGATATTTAAACCTTTGCAGAGATTATAAAAGCAGTTGGAACTGAGAAAGCTTGACGGTCAGAAATGCGCAGAAGAAATATCATTTGTCAGACGGTTTGACAGCAGAACACTGAAACTGCCACTTTAGTTGTAACTACGGACAGCTAGACTGTATACAAAAATTGATACGCGATCTGGATAGGTTACATTTTAAAATATATCGCATTCTTCAGCGAGCTTTAAATACGAAAGTAATCTCTAAATCTGTACACATATTTTACGAACACCATAATGGAATTCTTTTCTCGTTGTTCACTTCTCGTTTTTTGTGCGCTCCCTATACGCTACACGTACGGACCTATTCGAAAAAAACGACCATCAGATAGGCGTTTAACGACCAAAACGTACGACGATACGATAAAACCCTAATAAGTATGCACGCCATAGACGTCATAATATTATCTGTGGATCGTGGTTCAGGTAGTCGCAACAGGTAACACCAGTAGCAGCCAGCAGTATCAAGATAAACGACGCACAGTAGACGGGTAGTAAGTGGGTACTCGGTAGGTAGCCGGGTATCATCATCAGAAATGCAAATATCCCGTGGCGCAAGATTGTATACACGTATCGGGCCGGGTTCCAGCCGGACCGGGCCGTAGGAGCATCAGTAGATGAAATAATAACGATTCGTGTCGTCCTGCGCGCTGTCAGACGAGCGAGCCAGCGAAGAATGCGGCCAGGCCGTAAATAAATCAACCGCCTCTTCTTACTGTACCCTATACAGATTACATTATAGGTTTACTTTTCGCCAGGGCTACGTTATTGACGGATGATCGTATACTGTAAGAAACAGGGTCGGCGTTACCGAAATGTTTTAAAACTAAGCGAACCAATTAAAAAACCAGATGAAGCATGTTAAGGAAATGTGAAATCCTCGAGTACAGTACTAATCAGGTTTTAAACAGCCGTATTTACTACATCTGTTTGATAATATGCGTGATACGACATTGTTATGAGTGGTCATGACCTATCGTTATTGGTTGATTTTTTTGGAACAGGTTAAAACGTTTTGTTATTGGTTTATTGCTGATGAGATTATGTAAGCAAGACGACATTTTTTCTAGACGCCTAGTGTCGGAGTGTGAGATGACTGGTGAGATGAGTGGTGTTAAATTTTGGTAAGTTTAATTAACAGTTTAGCTGGAAATGTCTTTCGGGTGATGTCGTGTACTACACGACAACACCCGAAAGACATTTCTACTATGGATTACGGTCGTGAAAGCCTACACTCAACAACAGTTTAGCTGGTACTCCTATTTATACATTTGTATGTACGAGGGTGGTTGAAGAAGTCCTTAGAAAATCTAAGAGATGGAGCTCGTAGCATCGAGAATGGTTTGTTTCTAGTAAGAATCATTAGTCACTAGACAACTGTTAAAGTATCAGTTATATCCATCATTGTCGATTTAGTTTCAAGAGGTGATTAAACACTTATAATTAAAAGGCTTCACGCCGAAAGAGATCAAAGCTGGGTTGGATAAAGTTCATGGCACATCAGCTCCTGTGTTAGCAACTCTTTACAATTGGACAAGTGAGTTTGAACGTACATCCACAAAGGGGAATATCGTTCTGGACTACCGCCGAAATGATGAGAAAATCCACGATATGCAGATTGTTTAATACTCTTTCGAACGAATTAGAAGTCCGCGCGTAATATTCACAGCTTCAAAATCAAGTTAAGAGATTTGCTAGTTTCTAACCTTTGGCCTCTTTTGGTGTATGGTATCAAGTTACAATTAAATATTATTATTACTGTTATTATTGAAAGAAACCAGAGGCGTAGTGGTCGACCGTACAACGTTAAAATTTTTATTTTACTTCTCAACATTGAACGGTCGAATACTTCCGCTCTGCTTTTGCCCCTTAAATGTCTCTGTGAAACTGGTATTGGTCGTTCAGGACTCTTTCCACGAGCGCCAATATTTACAGATTCACGGTATCTCTCGCCAAAAGACAGTTTATCGGCAATTTTACGAATTGGCTTTCCTTTGTGGCATGACGTGGCATTTATTTTTCGAAAACAAAAAAAAATGGTTTTAATAATTTCGCGAAATTTAAGAATTTTTTTTTGCTCTATCACAGCAATAACCTGCAATGTATTTACGACGTCCCTGGCGAAGATAGCCTTACCGCAAAAGGATCGAAAGGGTACCCTGCCAACGTCGTAAACAAGAATCGCGTGTGTGTGCGAGTCGCGTATCATCATCAATTGTTTCTGCTCTGGCATCACTCTTTTCGCTCGTGTAATAGTCGCCGGTCATTTATTCAGCATGCCGTGCTCCTACTGTCTCCGTCACCGTCGTCGTCTCGTTGCCGTTGTTGTTGTTGTTAAAACGATGAATGAATGACATAGTCTACTTGAACGGCGGATGGCAGGCGGAAGTAGTCGCCTGTGTCGTGTCGATCAAGGCTCGTGCCTAGCCAACTAGCTTTCCTGTCACCGTTAATGCGTTCTCTTGCATCCCACTGGTTGGTCGACCAGCCGACTGGCTTGCTTGCTTGCATGGTATTGCTAATGCTACTTTTTATTCGTACGTGTACAGCGGAAACGCGCTGAAAGTTACCGAGATTTAAGCGTTTCCAATTTATTTGCATGTACAGGATCTTTAACGCGTTCATGAGACTACACGACCGCCTTTAGAAAGAAAGTTCTAAGTGCATAAAATACTATTTTAAGCCAGAAGCCGTTTAATACTTTCACCTAACTAAAAATGAAACTAATCATTAGAGAGCTATTGTCAGTTCGCCATATTGAAGGCATGAAATACTCGCCAATTCTTAAAAATTGTAAACATTTCAAAGAGAATATTTGTCTTTGTCTATATTTGCTTATTTTCGTCAGTGCACACGTTTGATTTGTTTTTCGGTGTCTATTTTCACACATTGAAGTCTCGTTTTTGCGCGGTACGTCATTCAGGAGAAGTGCTACGTCATTCACTGCTAGGGTATTTAAGCTGATCTTAAATCCCATTCTCCAGGAACCTTCTTCTGATGCGTTCAGGATCAGCGTCGAACGTGCCTCGTGTGTATATTGTACGTTCTAAAGTCGTTCAGGATTCCTAAGTTGCATCGCTGACGACGTATAACACTGTCCTTGGCAAGAATTACCCTCGTAACGCTGACGGCGTGTACTGCTGTTCTTGGTGAGGAGTCCCGTTTCGGAAAAATTTTCCCCATTTTATAACCATTTAACCAAAATTGAGCTTCATCTGCCCAAAATTGCCCAAAATTATGATTCCTTTCAAATTACTCTAAGGCCCAAACAGCAAAGTCAAGGCTCTTACGGTGGTCCAGTAACAAACAAAGAATCGGTAAATTTCAAACTTTGTGTAACCCTATCCCTTACAGCAGCAATGTCCCCTACACTTCAAACATTTCCACGTCTTGTTGGTGAACAAGAAAAATAACCATGCTAATAGTGATATTAATTTTTCTCCTTGTAGAATTGACCTTAGTTACAATAATGAATATAGCAACGAAATGATCAGTAACATTTCATATTGTTTAAGGTATAACTTAAGATTTAAATTTGTTATATGATGCCAATGCCATGGAATCTCTTTCCACGACATTGACTTCGTTTCCGATCCGCCTCTTCGACTCCGGCATCGGAAATGTGGCGCGGGAATTTAAAATTCGCAATCATGCCAGCTTTCAAGCTGCGACGACTGTACTTACGTACGCTATTAGTTACGCACGCAGTAAATAAGTACTGTAAGTAACGATATAGGAGAGTACGTTTCAAAGTGATGTGGCGCTCGTTGTGTACCTAGGCGCCATCCTTGCGGGCGCCAGTGAAACATTGACCTCGAACAAACAGAAATTAATTTCGAGATTCCCCGAGATTCACCATAAAAATGTTAATTACATTGATAGAATGGGAATGTTAGAAATTGGATGTTTTTCTTAAGCGAGCCACCGTATAATCTTGTCGACGATAATATGTTAATGGTCATATTGTGATTAATACGTTTTACTTACGCGATGAAATTATGTTCTTTCTGGTTTAATAAATGAATTTTAAAAAAAATTAAAAATAAGCGATGCTCTCGGATCGTTTTAAATTGAAACGTGTGCGTGTTAACTGGTTTTTAATCTGTGCGATAGATTACATTTTCTTTTCTAAAAAAAAGAGTGTTATTGATTAGCGGAAAAGATTTAGACATTAAAATTGCCTTTTTTGATCTTATCGGCACTCAAAAAATAGGTCCCATCAGGTTCAAGATGTTTCTTCACTTTCATTCCTGCTCTTGTACCTTTTTATTTTCTTCGTTTTTGATGCAAGTTTTGTAACAATTATAAGCAAACGATAGGGATTAAATACTTTAATATCCCATAAATTGTGAAAATGATGATTTTCCCCATTCAATCCCTTTAAGTTCTCGAAGAAACGGTGAGCCATTGCTGATATTTTGCGCTTCATAAGAAATTTGTGAAACTTCTTCCCTTTCCAACACAGCATCGTATTAGTACAATTTTTTAATGGCCAAGATATGAATGTGTGTTTCAGTTCGCGAAGTACTCTCAAACGCCGTCTTGGCAATCCGAAAGATAAACTGGACACGAGGGAAACGTCGAGATTTTCTAAAATTGCGTGTAGTGACTGTGATAAAGCCTATATTGGACAAATAAAAAGAGCTGTATGCATCAGATTCGCTGAGCACATTAGGTGCTACAGATGCGGAAGAATAGAATGGTCAAGTGTGGCACAACGTACCTTCACTGAGAGAAGAGAACGGACACGTGTACCGAAAAATGTCGAGAAGAGCTGTAATAGGCATGCTTTACACTCGGGAAAACTGCTTCGCATATGTAAAACATTATAAATTTGGGTATATTATATAGTTTCTCTCCGAATTTTTTTCGTTCGGCGCTTTCACCGATGATGTGCAAGCAGGCTTAGGTACTGACGCTAGTAAAAAGCGTAAGTGAAGATCAGACCGGAATTAGACATTCTACCAATTTTAAAACAAAAATTAAAAATATAATAACTATTAATAATGTAGGCATAGTTCACGCCATATTTACTGATGACTGTTGATTGTACTGTAATACTTGCTGCAGTTCAGGCAGCACGATGAAGTGTTAAATTCTTTTGGAAACTTGAGTCTGAAGCGCAACAGCACACTGAGATAATTTAATTTTGCAAACAAGCGAGGGTTGGAACTTCAATAGTAGCAAATATTTATTTACCAACATAATACATGTGAAACTACGACTGTTCTTCAATACAGGTACAAACATTATTAGCAACTCATTGCCAGCGCTGTGGAAGTCGTAGCATGCCTTTAGCAGTATTTGTTCCGTTAATATTTTTCATCATATTCTTCTTTGTAATTTAGTCTGTGTGCGTCTGAATGCATTGTCAGTGCCACAAAGTCAGCTAAATCCAAATCATACAGCTATTATTAAATTGGTAATTATAATATCGTCTATGATTTAATGTAAACTGAAACCAGCTATTGTTGCTTTTTTCTGTTGTGGCGACTAATCAATGGCGTAAACACCATCATTCCTAATTCGAAATTCAAATCAACCCCGAATCATTTTTAGACACAATTTTCCTGTTTTAAAATTAAAATTAACTGGTCATTTATTCCCATTTACCCCGTCACGATTAAAGCAGATATAATTAAAGCAAACCGCCAACGGGAAATGCGCTGACAAGCTCAACATGAAACATCCTAATATTGCATATATGCATTAAACATGCAGAAACCGCAACACGCGACCCGAACGTATTAATAATAATCAGAATATGATCGCGGTCTTGCGCTCGAGTCCAGTAGGTTTCCAGACCACGGGATATATTGGCGCCAGCTACCTATTAGACATACGGTGGATAGCCAATATTTAGCCATCTAAAGGGGCTACGTGCGTTGGATGCTGAAGCGTAACGCAACGGCGAAATGGACCTGTCGCTGCTACCATCGACCATCGATTACATCGCATCGTCGCATTATATCTCGCGCCGTTTCGCCGGATCGACCGTGGTTGTAATCACCGTCCGTCGTAATTTATTGCCGGTTGAATGTGGCTCATGAGCGGTCGAAACGTAACGACAATGTAATTACGTTTTATTGCGGCTAAATAAAATTTCTTTGCGTGCTATATGCACAGGATGTTCCGGAGCACGGATTTACAAGTTTTATTGAAAACTATACAGGCTGAACCATTTAAAGTGGCAAATTGATGATTTGATGATTGATTTGTCTACGCAAAATGTTCAGAATAAAGCCACTGAGTTTAACAACAACTTAATCTTACAATCTACTATTAACCCTAAAGCTGTCTGGTCCGTTATAAAATTAAAAAAATCCTCTCCTCAGTCTTGAAGAACTGATCACTAGAACATATTCGTTCACTTAAATCAGTCGACCATTTGGGGGAATTTGGAAAAAATGTGGTAATTAGTTAGGGAACAATAACAGCTTGTACCTTGGCAACACTGTTTGTGCTAATCATTGTACTTTTTTACTGAGCTGAGTTTCATATTTATCTTATTATTTAGATTTTTTTCTAAAAAGTCATTTGTATACCGTTACATATGGTGACGTCAAACAATACCTATGATGGTAGAGACGTTTATAAATGGTGAATCGATTGACCAAGACCTATATTGGTTCGAACGGGTCAACTATGATAAATTGATTCTTCATTGACCGCACGGTCACCAATTGAATATTATTTCTAGGTGTACGAAGCTGGTCGTTCATTTGTTCAATCATGACCAATTAGATTTTTATGGTCTTCCGCAACGAACGAATAAATGAATGAACGTATCTATTACATACACTACACGTACAAACGGTGTCTGATTTCATACTAATTTTGTTTTTATCTAAACAAGAAAAAACAAACACCCATACTTCCATGAACTACTACCTAAATTTAATTTGACAATGATTATGGCTAATTTTTTATTTCTTTCCGAAAATTTTCTTGTATTTGGTGCCTTTATTTCGACATTACATAGTTTACAATGCTCTCCTGTTAAGGTCGAATCGATGAAGAGAAAGGCATCAGAACAACAGATAAAGCGAGATGATATCCTCAGTAATTTTTTCGGCGCTGTATACGATCTTGGCCGCTTAACCTTAACGACCATTGCTGATGGAAAACTTTATCCTAAAAAGATAAATACATTCCAATGTAGATATTGAATTTCTGGCCTTTCACTCATGATAAAATATTAAATCTCACCGTTGAAAAAAACGCATTCCTTACCGATATTAATTGAGGAGATAATGGATATTGTGGCATTGGGGTGGTGGTAGGGCAGTTGAATAAACAAGTACTCGATTCGAGAATTCTTATCTGCACAAATGTATAAATATCACTAGTTTCATTAAGTTAAATAATATGCAGATTAGATTGTTAGGTTTAGTTTGATAAATTTTGACAGTACATAATAAAGTCTTTAATTAACATGGACATAACTTCATAATTGAAATCCAATAATAATTGTTTATTGTTGTTGGCATGTTACCATCGATACCAGGAAAGAATAATTTTTTTGGCACAAATAGTTTTATTGCTGTTTAGCTTATTCGCCATTAAGATTGCGTTAGAACCAATTTCGGAAACACTTTTTCCCTTCTGATGGTGGTACTTCCTAAACATGGTTGTGAGGACTTCACCAGTTTCTTGAGGTAATAAAAATCGCTGTCCAGGCATCTTTTGTTTGATATTTGTGAACAAGAAGACGCGAAGTTCTACAAACCAGTTGCAAACAGTGTTTTCTGATGGTGTTTCATTACTGTAAGTTGCACGAAGCGATTGTTACGTTACTAAATGCTGGAGTCGTAAAAAATCAGCTAACGAAATCTTTCACGTGAAATGTCAAAGTTTCTTTTAAAAAATGCTTTTTCTTAAGCTCTCGCTGTGAACAAATTACTCGACTGATTTCTGTGCTGTCGAAATGCCAAATTTCTTCGAGAATGGCAAATCTCAAAACTTAAGACCTTATCCTCGTACAAACAATGAACAAAAATTAAATTGAAATCTCTTTGAAGGCAATCGCGTTAACAAAAAAAATCAAATTGTGATTTTTCAACGACCACCAAAACCTGCGACGTTATAATAGGCGCATTCGGTACTTGAAGTCAGACCGCTCAGATTAATGGTAATAACAGCTACACACGTCAGCTAGAGCTTGATTCGCTCGAATGTTCTTGGCCGACCAAACAGATTAATCTCGAAGTAATGTTATGATATTTGTTGTTTCTATGCCGATGAGTATGGCGATAACCTAGAATGTTCCTTCAATCGCCAGTGTAGGGCAGGATACAATCTCTTCTGAACAGTTTTCTGCTTCATCTTCATCAATACTGTTATCAAAAAATATTTAATGACCTTGTACCGCTATCATGGCTTCGTTGATGCTCATTGTAAAAAAAAAAATTAAAGATTAAAAAAAGAGCTATGGATGCAGTCAAAAACTACCAAAAAAACGTTGACCACTAAAAAGTTAAGTTATTAATTTAACATCTGGTCGCTCGTTTATCATCAATTGATCTACGTCGTCTGTAGTCACGTGACAAAAAATCACTAGACATCTAGATTTTAATACCGAGGGCGCTAAATATTCACCCACACATTTCTGATGGAAAACAACCTTCAAATTTTTTGCGTAAAGAAATCGACGTGACGTATGAAAAGATTCGCAGATGCTAACTAAATCTTCTATTCCTTCTATAGCAGCTTTGTACCCCTAATATTTTTAATTTTTTTCAGGGATGTTAAACCGTACTCATTTTCTGGTTTATCGCAAGTTACATACCTGAGCTTATCGGACAACCCAATCCCATACATACCAACGCAAACCATAGAAAAAATGCCCCAAATCGCAACGTTAGACTTGGGACGCCTACAAGTTCGATCTTTGCGAGAGGACGACTTGAAAGTAAGTAAGCAAAACGATGAAAGAGTTTGAGACGGTTCAAACCCGGAACACGTTTAGTCTTAACTGACTACGGCCGTGAAAGTCCTAGATTTTAAGCAATGTACATTCTTTACTTCTGGAAGCACCAAATATTATTTGATCGAATTCCAAAGAGATCTTAATCCGTTAATTTCTAGGGTTTCGAAGCCCTCCACACGCTCGTATTACCAGGCAACGCTCTGCAAGAGATGGACACGAACAGCATCCCGTCGACGGTGAAGCGGCTGCATTTGGGCAGGAATAAGTTACGCGATTTGAACGGCACCTTGTGCCATCTTACCGAGCTAGCGTGGCTGTTTATCAATTCCAACGAACTGACCTCGCTGGAGAATCAACTTCCCAAAAATGGTCACCGCTTGAAAATGATACACACGTCAGATAATTACATCGAAAAATTGCCGCAGGACTTCAAGTGCCTCACCAGCTTGGAGACGCTCTTCTTCCACAACAACAATCTGATCACGCTCGACGGCATGCTGTCGAAGCTGAGGAATCTGCAGCGCGTACAATTGGAGAACAATCAACTCGTGATGGTACGAAAACATTCTTGAATTTATAATCAAATATAGTCTTCTCTCTCTGTTTGACATAAATCGAATTACAGGGTAAGCAAGAATTTACATCTTTGTCAATAGCAACATTCTTGTCTTTAAATGTTTCGATTAATTCAGAGATAGAGAAACTAGTTGCGTCACACAGTTAACGGTTCGAATCTTATCTCGACCGATAATTGCTATTTAGTTTGCTTTGAATAAATACATTTCCCATTAAGATGTGCACAATAAGCAGGTTAATATTTGATAAAAAGAATTAATATTCATTTTAGCTGCAAGAAGACGACTTCGCCGGAGCATCAGAATTACAAAGCATAAACCTCGCGTTCAATAATCTAACTTCGCTGAACAATTCCGTAAGGCCGTTGGTGAATTTGACCGTGTTGAACGTTACTCATAATTTGATGACGAAATTCTCCTTCGAGGAAATCAGAGGCGTTACAAGATTGACGGTTTTGGATATATCGCACAATAAAATTTGCCATTTAACAGGTTTTACAACAGTAAGCATCACCATCTCCTTATTCTTCATCGCTTGATATTAACAACTGTTTTTTTCCCGTATAATTGCAGAATGTAATAGATTGGGAATCGAATTTGAGACAACTGCGAATGGATCACAATGACATTTATTCGTTAAACGGCTCAGTGTCGGGATTTCGAAATCTGGTAAGGTTGGACGTCAGTTACAACAGATTAACGAAGATCCAACCGGACGACTTGATCGGCTTAGATCGATTAAATATGCTGGATATATCGCACAATCATCTCTTAACTCTCGAGGAAACTAGCAAGGTAAACATACTCGTATTCTATATTCCATTTAATTTAAAAATTAAATGATATCCGTTCTTCTAGACATTCCTACCAGCTTTACAAGAATTACTGGCCTCCTATAATAATCTCACCGTCTTGGATAAAGATTTCCATGGTTTACCCGTACTTTGCTGGGCAGATTTATCCCATAACCACATCATTGCGCTTGGAAGAGATTTAGTTAGCAAGACGCATTGCAGAGTGCATGATGGGATCCACTCCGATGTTTGGGGTGTATTAAAAATCGATTTACAAGGTAGGAAACGATTTTTTTCTTTTCATAAATAATTGTTCATTTTTGGTTACCGCTTCAGATAATCCAATTCTTTGCGATTCTGCTTTACCGGAAATATTATCCGTAATGGAAATTAACCATACTAAAATATCGGGAGTCGCTAATTGCCCAACGTTAAGCGAACAACCGGTAACTACGAAAAGGAACAACTTCCTAGGATACATAGTACCGGAAGCAACGAGTCCTTTACCACCTCTATTCCCGGCTAACCTTCCCCACATTAGCGAGCCGGTTGATATTAATCCCCTTTACAATGTTCCCTACAATCCCGTTCCTGATATTTCGAATCAGGTAAAAAAATCCGCGGTAGATCAAACAATTCACGATGCAAACGACCAACAAAACCAGATCCAAGGCGATCAGCCACAACCTCCGAATTTTGACGTCAGTATACCCTCCGAGGAGGATATTTTTGTGCCGATACCAGGAGAATATAATCCCGAAATTGCCCAACAGATTACTACCAGCTACCGTGATCAACAGCCATACCCCTACCAGCATCAAATCTTCCTGCAACCCACTCTGAACGACAACAGCGCCATCTTGAACGAAAATATCTCTACGAAATCGCTACAGCTCGAACCGACGACTTACTTCGATCAAACGATTCAAGAACGACAGATCAGCAAGTTGACCTCAAAAATTGAGGAATTACGCGCAAAACTGCAAGAGTTAAGGTCGGAAAACGAACGGCTCACGTACGATTTAAATCAACACAACAACCTACAGAACGGCGATAGGGTCTACGGCAGCTCTCGGCCAGTAACCCCCTTAGAGCAGATTCCTTCTTCATCGACAGTAAAACCTCCTAACGAGGATTTGGAAAAAACGCCATGAATAGATATGAAGAAGGACGATTTATTTGTTTAGAACGCGAGAAAAATCGTGGTATTGAGCACCTGTTTGAATAAAAAATTCAGTAATTAATAAAAAAGGGTAACAATAATACGTGGGTAGTTTGGAAAGTTCGCCGTAATATATTTTAGGATGCGTCTGACAGTATTTTCTTTACAATATAGCCTCGGTATTTTACAGTTTGAAAACAAACGATTGTAGCCAATTAGATTTTATTCTGAAGAACTTTCTAAATGATCCACGTAACGTAATTCTTATACATATGTGTATGTTAGATGAATTTTCCTAGTCACTTTTATATTCGATGTAAAAATCTTTTTTTTTTCAACATAACTTAATAAATAATAATAAATTAACTCATATCAAAGGAGAAAAAGTATTCTAATTAGAAAATATTTCAATTATTGTAATAAACGACTATGTACGATGATATACTTATTTTTTTGCGATAGAAAGACAGAGAGCTGTATTTTTGATATTAGAAAGAGATTTTAAAAGAAAAACCGATCTATATATTTAGTTATAAATGTTAAATTATATGGAACATATAAAAAACGTCTTCGCTAAGATATTTTTAATGTATTGTATTGTAATAGATGTTCTCTTTTAGATAGAGATCGTTTTTATAGTTCTATAGTACGTTGATTCGTGCACGAATCGCACGACTACAAATGCTTGTGACTTTTTTGAAGTAAAGTTGGCAGTATCATTTTCTATGAAGTTGTCGCTATTATTCATTAATTACCGTGACCAACTTTTAAAAACGAATATTGCAATCATGTATAGTCTCCGATATTATCAATTCTCGTAAATGGAAACCTAGGGGATTTTTGTTTTTCGCCAAGTACGTCAAATGCTGAAAAAACCTAGTCCTTCAAAATAGACTAAAACCTCAGTGTTGGTTTGCTTTAAACATTTAAACCACGAAAGAATCTCCGTACATTCGTTTCCGAGAAATCGAGTACGTGTACGACAAAGAGAGTGATGTAAATATTCTTCATTTAGCTTTATAGTGAGTAAAACACATGTTAAAATAGTACATGAGAAATTTTAAAATAAAAGAAAAATTAAAGATAATACAAATTAGAATATATGTAAAATGAGTGTATTTATAATAATTGTTAAGTGTAAATTAATTCAAAATAACATTCTTCTAGAATTGAAAATCTCGTTTGATTTAATCGTAAGCACCAACGGATTCGATTAAAAACAGAATTTGCAGTATCTATTGGTCACTGCATCAGAGGCACAGGATGAGATATTTGGTTAAAATGTGATCAATAGAGATGACCAAGGCAGGTGAAATTAAAAATTTTTTGCAGCGACTAGACAGACTCGTGTCTATTCGTCTCACAAGAAAGGAGAAGAGAGTCGACAAAACACGAGTCTATCTAGTCGCTGCAAAAAAATAATAATTTCACCTGCCTTGGTCATCTCTAGTGATCTACTTCACTTCGAGATCCGGGATAAATGGCTTTCACATACATGCACTTATGGAACACGATTTCCACGTAAAAGCTGGAACAGCTTTGACGTTTATCCAAGACATTGGGTAAGGAAATACGATTCATCCTACTTTCTTTCCACCACACCTCACACTAAAGCAATAAAATTCACTTAATAAAATCAATTGCATTAAATCTAATCGCAAAACCGAAGAAGCTCGGGAGAAGCAAGTAATCAACTCCACCCCATTATTTGGTGTTTTTTTTTAATTGAATTAAAACGACACTCCACATTTTTTTGTAGGCAACCTTTATTAAATATATTCTTTATCAGCTACAACGGATAGGGTCTGTTTAAGTAGTTTTCATTATTCATCTGTGCAAATTTTTAATTTCACACGTTATACAAATTTACAAATGTTGCTTATTACTTATATCCACATTTAACCCAAACTCCCTAGATTACGCTTATTCGTCAGTAAGCCTGCAGAAACGAGTTGAGCTTCAAGTAATTAGCAGAGACTAGACAGACTCGCGTTCATTCGTTTCATGAGAATGGGCTCGTGTCTAGTCCTTACTCATTTCGTGAACCGTACTCGTTTCTTCATGATTATTCGTCCATCGGCTACACTGCTATAAATAGAATGGGTTATTGCCAGACGCATTAAAAAAAAAATGTGAAGAAGCCAGTGTGATAGATTGCACTTCCATATTAGAACGCCATTTTCAACATCTTATATCTTAAATCACATCTATCTCCTGAATGAGATTGGTAAAAAACGGTAAAAAAAGTTGTACAAAAACTCGAAAATATTAAGGTGGATGGACTAGCACATGCCTGGCCTTCCCATGGAAAAGTGATTGTTTTTCTATTAAAGGGAAGTAAACAAAACAATACAAAACTTTAGGCTTATTGCAATAGTCTTGTTCAAACAAAAAAAAATCACAAACTAGTCAGACGCGATTCGATTGGCTAAAAAAAAATCCGAAAGTGTTTTCTGACTGATTTCAGAGTATATGATTGGCCCTGACTAATTCGTGATTTCTGTTTGAACAAAGATAATATAAACTGGAAAGTCTCAAGGCGCCAGGATTATAAAGAAAACAGAAGAAATTCTCAAAAAATTTTGTGAAAATGGAGATAGAAGACGAAAAAGGAATTTTTCGAAAATTACAAGTGGTGCATTGGATTAGATTGTATTCGACTGGTTCTGCAAAGTAAGAAATAAAAATATTCCAATCTCTGGAGTGTTTTCTGACTGATCTCAGAGTATATGATTGGCTCTGACTAATTCGTCGTTTCTGTTGGAACAAAGATAATATAAATCGCATGTTAGCCAAAACCACCAACGCAAACGCACCATGATTTTAATTTAATTTGAATTAAAATGTGGTTTAATAAAGAATGTTCAAAATAAACGTATTTTTGATGGAAAGATTTTAAGACATAACGTAAAAGCGATTACAAGCTGCTCTTATATATTCGCTTATACAACCAGCTAAACACATATGCACATTAACAAGTATACATACAAGTAGCTTGTCGTAGGCGCGTTTTCTTTAAAAAAATTTAGGTTTCCGGGTTGAAACCGCGTCGTAGTAGCATGAGAATGCCGAAGCTTCGCTCTCAGTTGCATGGAGCTTCTTCTGGGCCGCTGCATGTTGCATTGCTACTGTAAGAAAAATACAACATGCAGCAGCCCAGAAGAAGCTTCATATATTTGAGAGCGAAACGTCGACATTCTCATGCTATTACGACGCGGTTTCAACCCGGAAACCTAAATTCTTCTTTGCAAATACAGGGTTAACCACTTAAAGTGATAGACGCAAATAACAAAGAAAGAAAGCAAATACCGCAAATTCTGAGCAGGTAGGAGTTATCATGCACGGTGGGAGTCATATTTCTACACTACAATAGACACTTAATTATTTAGCATTACGTCACACGAAACACAACCTACATTTTTTTTTAAATGGGATGTAGACTGCCGTTCAGTGAAGTTCGGTCATAACAATAAAAATCTATTATATCACACTGTATACAATTATTAATACATA
>LR737382.1:19483361-19510922 GCA_902655005.2 Marronus borbonicus
AACCATACATGCTGACAATAACAATGCCATTTAATTTTGTATCTAAGCATGCAATTTAATGCTTGTCCCACAGTGTTTTACTCGCCTTTAACGTAAACCAGTTCTATTAAGCTAGTACTGAAAAGTACTGATTTAAATTCTAAACGAAGACAATAAACTAACAATAACAAACGGATACATAGACAAAGCTAAACAACGTTCCATTTTCAATCCCGTAAAAAAAATAATTCGCGGGCTTAACAATTTTGAATATTGGAGGGATATTTAAAAATTATCGATTTTTTTTATTAATAAATATTAGGGTTTATGCTAAGATACTCTCAAAAATACGTGGATTAAAAAAAAATGTAGGCTATATTTCGTAAATAAAGATTGTCTGTTGTAGCAGAAATATTACCCCCAACGTGCAGCATATAGAGTTACTATCTGTTCAGAATTTGCAATGTTTGCTCCCTTTCTTTGTTATTTGCGTATACATAAAATTGTTATTAAAAGACGAAGGAGAGCCGAGATCTGTTTGTTATCCTTTTTAATTTGGAATTAGCTAAATATAATATAATAAATCACTTCGCAATTTTTTTTTATTTCATTTTATAGAAATTTATTAAACGCTCCTTGTATATACTCTTTCGGAGTGATCTCTTTCGACTACGTCACCGTTCATTTAATAACTAAATGTCCATGAAATAATTGGCCGCGGATTAGAAAACAACCTAAATACCAGTTGCTTAATTCCTACTTCGTAAATGTCCTTCCTTCTTACTTGCGCTCTCTTAAAATGAGTAATGGACAGATGCAACACATGTTACGTAGGCACGTAACATGCACCTTTGTTGAGATTCTGCAGGCACCAACACGGCTTGACACGAATATCCCCGGCGAAACTAATAATCTAGTTGCGTAGATACTCGTCGAATATCACACGCTTTTGTATATGACAATGTCTGTAATTTTCTTTTGACAAAAAAAAAATTTAAATGTTGACTGGGAGTGATTCAGATATTACTACATACAGTCAAGACGAAAGAATAGGTAAGTTTTATGAATATTTACATTGTTGATATCACATTTGTTAAATTTTAACATATAAAAAATATGAGGTCTGATTAAATAATCTGAAAATTTAACAATTTTCAATAAAAAAAAATGTTTTTCATTAAAAAGATAATATAATATATATAATAAATTTTATTATATTATATAAATATATATAATATAATAAAAGATAATATACGATAATATAATGTGATTTGCTCGTATACAGTGACGGACAAAAGTATTTTATACATTGCAATATTTATAATCATACTGTAGATCGGCGACCACCTCTATCATTTAGCATAGACACTCGTACAAAATCGTGCCGGTTTACACACGTCCCTCAATCAAGTCACGTCCTCTCCACCCTCCAAGCGAATCAGTCGTTAATGTGTAGTTAGAAAGCCCGGTGCATGTTTCACTTTTAGCTTTATTTTTATTTTGTTTCCGATTATTATCATTTTTATTCTCACATTAGCTTTGGTTTATAGTTTTACAGTAAAACCTCTCTTAACGGGCACTTTTTTAGGAACTTTTCTAATATATAGGAGAATTAACGCAAAATGACCTTCTAACAACGGACACTCTCAATAACGGATGCGGACATCAAAAATTTCCGCAATTGGCATAATTCTTATGAAGTTTGCCTTTTTATAACGGTCAAAATGAGCGAAAAAAAGATTCTACTTGATAAATTAAACTTTTTCGCAATTACCGTATTATTATTATTAAATGTGTATATATTAGTAAATGTGTGGTGAAAAGTTTAAATTTACTCGTCAACCCGCAGACAAATTTTTTAACTAGAAAGTCTCAAGCTGCCGGGATTATAAAGAAAAACAAAGAAATTCTCAAAAAAATTTTGTGAAAATGGGTATAGAAGACGAAAAAGGAATTTTTTGAAAATTACAAGTGGTGCATTGGATTAGATTGTATTCGACTGGTTTTGCAACGTAAGAAATAAAAATATTCCAATCTCTGAAGTACTAGAAAGAAAAAGCTCTAGAAGTTGAAAACAATTAGAACTTGTCAATTTTAAAGCTTCAAATGGATGATTGGAGAAGTTTTACAAAAGATGGCAAATAAATTTTAAATCCGTTTGTGGGGAAGCAGGTCAGGTAAACGAAGATGTTGCAGATTGGAAGAGGAAGTTGTGTGAGATCATCAAAGAGTACGCATCTATAAATATTTTTAACAGCTATGAAACCGCATTATTTTTTCGCGCTTTACCTGAAAAGACTTTTGCTCTAAAAAAAGAAAAGTGCACTGGCGGTAAAGCTTCAAAAGATCGTCTCACAATTCTATTTTGTGCAAGTATGACTGGAGAAAAGGAAAGCCCTTTGGTGGTTGGAAAATCCAAGAACCCACGGCGTTTCAAAGGAGCAAACGTAGATAAATAACCCGTAGAGTGGATATACAACAAAAAAGCATGGGTGACGCGCGATATTATGTCCGAATGGTTGATGAAGTTTGATAGAAAAGTACAACGACAAAAACGTAATGTGCTTTTATTTTTAGATAATGCCACGTCGCACTCACAAATTTCTTTAAAAAAAATGTGAAATTGGATTTTTCCTCCATGACCTCTGATTGTCAACCACTTGATCAAGGGATAATAAAAGCGTTCAAATCCTGCTACAGAAAATATATTGTTAAAAGGCATTTGTCTTAATAATATTTGCAAAATACAGCCAATCTGGAGAAATCTATCAATATAGTGAGTGCCTTAATTTGGACATCAACAGCGTGGAAAAATGCCAAGACAAAAACAAGTTTTAATTATTTTTGTTTGCAGTTTCGTTTCTTAAGAAAAAAAACTTGCCGAAAATATTCATTTTTTATTACATCCCTTCTTATTATGTTCTTTTACGATATTTAAAAAAAATACGATTTCTAAATATAGACTTCCTATTAACGGGCACCTCCCCATAACGGACAGTTTTAAATTCCCCACAGCTGCCTGTTGTAGAGAAGTTTTACTGTACTACATATCTCTTAATTGAACATTCTCAGAATTTCTTCTTATTTTAATTAAATTTGATTTCCTTTTATGCGCTTATTATTGGAATTATCCTTTTTTAATCTGTGCAAATATATTGATTTGGTTTTCGTTGTTTTCTTTTATATTTACTATGTCGCCTAACAAACGTCGCCGGCAAGAGCTCATGAATACTTAGATTAACGGTCAGCGACACAGATATTATTATTATTATATTATTGCACAATTTGTTCAGTTACTGTAAAATGTTAAAAAAAATCTCGATTTACGGACCGTTTAAAAGCCGATGTTGGAATGGAATTGATACATGTTACAATAAACAAATTAAAGAATATTTCAGGTGATTTTGGTGCTTCAATATGCAAAAAAAAAGATGCAATTTTACATGCAACGCGGATTTGTCAATATTAAAACTGTTGTGCAACGAAAGTAACGAAACTGTTAGTAAACACAACACTTATAGGTCTCATTTTCACTGGGCTTCTCAAGCAAGTTGCGATGTGCAAAGAAGCTTTTCTATATTTAAAGATATTCTAACAAGTAAGCGAACACATTTCACGGTAGATAGACAAATAATAAATCACTTCTATAAAATGTAGCCTTAGACATTATTTATTTTTGTTTAATGTTTTTGCGATATTGATGCTTTCCGTTCGATGCATCTACGCCTCTGACATTCGATTTACATTTACATTTAGGTTGAGCGACTCTATTTCCCCAATTTTCTAATTAACATTACCATTCTTAGTCAAATATCTTTCGGAAAGAAAAATAATTCGCGAAGAAGAAGCCAGGAGGGAAGATGAAGCAAGAAAGATCATGTTCGAGCAATATACCGAAGAGAGCGAGGACGCAGAAGATTCCGTTTTTCACCTCAACGGATTGACTTTCATTCGATTCCGTCATACGAAGATCAAATTTACTTTCGAACCGCACAAAGTCGTATGGACCAATCACGACATAATATTTTACTGCTCTCTGTATCACCGAAATGGATATTGGCATTTGCGACGATCTACGTTCCCTAATGATAGTAGAATTACCATTTACACACTGCTCGGAAGCGGACATCGATACGCTTTCATCGATGATAAAAAGATCATTTATTTTTTACGTGATATTTATAAGATTTTGGTCGATTGGTCTGTCGATCATGAAAAATTTCGACGTCAAAGATATAAAGTAAGAAATCAAATCGAAACTGTCCTTTTTCAGAGAGCGCTTTAAATATCCTTTCTTGTCTTTTTAGGAATATCAGCAGGGCGCAGATATTATTTTATATCCTGATGAAGAAGAGTTATTTTTAACAAAAGAAGAAATTAGAATACTTCATCACAAACGAAATGCCATTTTACGTCGTATGTTATCGCCTCGGTAGATAAAATATTCCTATGTATCGTTATTTATACATATGTATAATAATTTATTATTAATATATTGTCTCTATTTCTTTGTTAAATATTTCAATTCTTTTGTTTTAAACTATTTCTAAGATCCATTTGCAACGACGCAATAAGAAATCATAATTTTTAACGGCACCAAATATTTTTTTTTACGCATTTCAAATCACCTGGCCTGAATGGAATTTCATTCATGAAATCATTAAATCTCAGGATTTAACCTGATATCTGGTATCATCTATCAGTTATCTTGGCTTCCTCCTTTGATTAAACGAATTGTTTCAGCTGCAACATTTTCTAAACATCTATAAACAGGTAAACAACACATAAGTATCGGCAACCTCCGCACCGCACAAGTTTAATTTATTATATAGTAATGTAATAATTAGTCCGGGACGGCCGTTTCGGGGACACGAATGGTCCTCATCATCAACCGGTGACCGAATTGATGATGAGGACGATTCGTGTCCTCGAAACGGCCGTCCCGGATTAATTAATTAAACTTGTGTGGTGCGGAGGTTGCCGATACTTATGTGTTGTTTACCATACTACGCCACAGTCCTTGCTATCTATCATTATCTATAAACAGGAAAAAAACACTAATAGATACATTATGAACCATTGTACCTACCGACTGTGGACGACACAAAATGGCCGGGATTAGTTTCTTAGTTAATATATTAGTTAAATTCCCTTGAAGTATAAGTAGGTACAACAAAGAACTTATATTCATAAAAAAACGTAGGTATTTGCAATGGTTCCTCTTCTATATATGTCGATCGCATGCTTAAGAAAGTACAACATAGGCATTATGCGAGAAACTCCGCGGCTTCAGTTCCGGTAGAAACTAAAGGTGAAACTCCCCTTTCACAACATATCGAAAGGTTTCAGTTCGCGAAATACACTTAAAAGCCTTCTTGGCAATCCGAAAGATAAACCGAACACGGGGGAAAGTCTGCATCGGTCACACGAAAAGAGCAATAAGCACCAGATTCAAAGAACACATCAGTTCTTATCGATTCGGTAGATTAGAATCGTCAAGTGTCAAGCACATAAACGAAACCGGACGTAATATTAAATTAGAAAACTTGAAATTAATTAAGAACGTAACTTCGCGAATGTATTTACGTAAAAAACAATGAATAGAGAGAACGAACCGTTGTCGTATTGAGTTCTATTTGATTTATTGGGGTAAGACCGCACATATTTTATGGTTCATACTATAATGGCAAGAGACCCTTCCGTCTATCTTTCCGTATCTTTTCGCATATCTCAGTTTTAGGGTATGTAGGTGGTAAAAGTGGGTACTTGTAAATAATATTTTTCTCGAAAGTAGTTACAGAACAGGCAGAGGTTTCTCACTTACTTGAGTCGTACGGTTGAGAATAAGGATCCCACGCATCCTCGAAATGGCCGTCCCGGATTAATTAAGCTTGTATGGTGCAGAGAGTGCCGATACTTGAGTGTTGTTTGCTATGTGAGTATACATACGTACAATGGATATAAATATACTCGCTTGGCCTCGGCGTTATACAAAAAAAAAAAAAATATCTGAAATATTAAAAAAATAAGGGGAGTTCTGCAACAGAATCAGTGAAACTACCTGTTCCCGTTCGAAGTCGAACCATGTTGCAGAATCCTACTGTCTCAGTTATCTTGGCCCCGTCTCGCGATAACACGAATTATTACAAGCAAGATCTTCTAATTGGCGTTACCTTCGATAGATGTCACTAAATGATTGTATTACAGGTATCTGCAATCCGGATTGACAGTGACAGTTAATAGCGAGACACATCTGGTGGGAGTATAAAGAGAGAGTGAAATGAATGTAATTTGTAAAAACAATAACGCATACGTAAAAGATATTTTCATATATATCGTCGATATTTATTTATAAAATCACGTCCGCACGTTTCACCGTACAATGGTAAATCTACTTTAAGTTATTTATGGATCTATTTTGCGCGCGTATACAGTACTGATGTCCAACAGACGTGCCAGTGTACGATGTGTTACTTAGGCGATCGTGTTTTTCCAGATTTTCAGCTGAATTATGGAGAAATCACAATTGCGGAAGGATTCCAACATCTTACCACACTCACCCACGTACCGCTCAGTAGATATGAAGGTATTTCCGATTTTCTTTGTAATAGAAGCGTATAAATGGTTTCCAAATTGTGTCAATTAATTATAACAATAATAATCTCCATGCCTTACCGTTTAGAAGAAATTGCAATAAATCAATTTCGAAGATGATTTGCTACTAATTCCCCGAACTCGAATGGCTAGTATTTGATTGAAAACAATAACGGAAATAGAAATCCCAATTTTAAATTGTATACTAACCAAATTCAATAAGTTGTTACGTATCGTAAGAGAATGCTTCAAATTTCATTTGTGACGATAATGGTAAATATAGCATGGTGTAAGATAGATTACGCAATAATTGAAATAGTGCCATGCATGCAGTTCGTAAGTGAAACTATGTCAACAAATTGTCTAGAAATGCGGCGCCGATATTTAGAATAATTCGAGACAATAAATGATTAGAAAACACTTATCATGTTATAACTTAGATTAAACTACAATATTTTATAAATTTCCCAGGCTGCGTATTAAGATAAAGTGTATATTGCTCATTGTAGTATCGTAAAATGATAACATTTATTATCTAATTTTTTGCAAATAGTGTATCCTTTATTCGTTGGTATTGAATTGCATTCCTATCATTTAATGTGACAGGGTATGATTTTATATTGACTTTAATTGAACAATTAAAATTGTATTTTTTTAAAACAATCGAAATAACTGTAGACAAGGTAAATAAAATTAACAGAATTACAAGCATGAATGATTCGTTACTTTTGATGCAATATACAGACTCATGCAAATATACTGCAACATCTATAATTCTATACGAATTTGGTCAGGAGAGGGGGGGGAGGAGGGAGGTCAATTAGAATTGATATTCTGAAGACTTTTGTATGACCGGAAGAGGCGCTTGCAAGAATTGAAAAGTGAAATTATTTGAGAGATTTAAGGGGGGCGATGGCCCCTGCCCCCCTTGGGTTACGCCCATGGGTATCAATAAACATTTTCAATTGTTTATTGGTATCCATATCAATAATATGAATTCACTAACATAGTTATCTCATCCCACATCCGGCAGTCAGATGGCTCTGAAAGCGTTGTTTAGATAGTTCCTTAAAAGTGGCGCTTCTATTAGTTGCTTGTTCTATGCTATCCTAATCCCTAATCCCAAGTTAAAACGTTTTTAAACGTTTCGCTAGGTGGCAGTCACTTCATTTAGAAGAAGAATCGTAAGCTGGATGTAGTAATTTCTCAAAGCCGCAACAATTCGTGTTTTATGCACCCTGCAGTTGTAGTGCAGAAGCATAATTGTAGGATCCTTTTTAGTTTCCAATTGTCCCTTTGTAGACATTTCCCCTTATTGTCCTCCCTTTTGGCATATACTTTAAGATCAAGAAAATCTCCTTCGCTTCGCAGAAAATTGTAGCATCACTTTCCCCACAGAAAATCCTCGCCTTCTCGACTGGTAGAGAGTCCTCGTGAATGGACTCTTGTATCGTGCGAGGGTTCCAGTGGTACACCCGGGACACTTTGCGCATTCCCAAATCTTCGTTTCTGGTATTCCTATTTCTCTAGCAATATCTGAAATTTGTACTCGGCGGTCAGTTAACATTAAGTCTTCAACTTTGTTCGTTATTTCTTCGGTTCGTGCTGCTAAAGGTTTGTGTCATCAGGAATGAATTCCGTGCCCGGTTTGAACAGCTTGCGCCAATATTTTATTTGCAAATAGGACGAATTATTTTCTCAATTCACATTCTCTCGGGGGTGTTCTTGGGGCTGCTGTTTTCTTTCGACAGAAATTTCATGACGCTTCTGTGTTCAAGATTCAAATTTAAACTGAAGCTATCGGAACGAAACTGGAAGATTTTGAATCGCGCTTGTTTGTATGAATTAAACATTTTTTTTTCGTGAAATATTTATAATTTGTTGTGGGTTAAAATGTTACTTTTATGAAATAATCAAAATCGATATTTTCTTAAAAAAAAAAAAGTTTTAGCATTTTAAATGGATGGTTTTTCTAGGAAAGATAACAGAGAATGACTCAGATCTTGCTTAATTGCATTATTGTTTGGTACGAGTTGGTACTATTGCCAATGGGTTTTTTTGTCTCAATAATTTATACCTACCAAAACCTTGATTTAAGAATATGAGATTGTATTTAAGTCCAAGGTTATTAAGTTGCCAATCGAAATAAAATCAAAAGCAGCAGGAAAACCATAACATGAATACATCTTAATTTTCTCATGCGCAGCTAGATTATTATCAGCATTTTGCTTGTAACTATGAGTAATCTTGATATCCTGCATTTTTCTTTTACTTCTTTTATTTATTTGTTGCTTTTTTTGTATCGTTGAAGTACTGAATAGATGGATCGTATATCGTGACGCATTGCATTTATCTAATCTATAAACTATTAGTATCTTCTATCGATTGTTTATCGATATGCATTCTTTTTACTTGATAGATCCGCAGGTTACGACGCTACGATTCGTTGATAACTGTGATACACAACCGGTACAAATTTTATACGCAATAATTGTAAATTGTTTATCCACATAAACCCGGAGAAGATAAACAGGCTAGTTTGTCGTCATTCAGGTTAAATGGAAAGAGTACGTATGGAGTCAAATAATGTACATACTTTAGAAGTTCAGTGTCCTTTATAAAAACTGTTGCTGATCTCCTTTCGGCGTTTTAGTGATTAGTTAGTGTGAAATGGATGTAGGTAACTATGCACATTATACTGTACGTCTGGTTTTGTATCTCTTTTTTCATTGTGAATACGTAGCGCTGTACAATAGAATAACGTAAATTATATGATTTATTTATGAAAATGTTCTCGTTGCAAATATAAGTTGTATTACATCGCATTATTCTGAACATATATAGCGTGTCTACCAACAGCGTGAGTGGACGATATATTAGTAGAAATGTCTTTCGGGTGATGTCGTGTAGTTAATATTTTACTTGACGTTTCGCTGACCATGCTGTCAGCTTCTTCAGATTTCTAAAGGCTGTCTTTAGAAATCTTCACCCGAAAGACATTTCTACTATGGATTACGGTCGTGAAAGCCTACACTCAACTATTGGACGATATATTCTTCCCCGGGCAATTTAGAGGAAAATACTTTAAATAGAAACTATTCCCAACTTATGCACAACATAAAAATACAGGGCGAACCGGTGGGAACGCACCAAGTTACAATATTCTACATGTGAAATCAATTCAAAACAGCTCAAATGTTGTTATTCGATTTTTAATTGTTTTGAAATTAACGTCAACGAAATTTCCTTCATACATTCTTCCAATCGTGGCGCTTTTCTGATAGGTGTCAAGAAATACCGCCATTGATCTGCGCATTTCTTTGGCTTCTGGGCAACATGAGCTAGTCGAATGAAAAAACATCGGTTAGTCGACAAGAATGTCGAATGGGAAGACATATAAGATTGTATATACCTTCTTCTCGAAGAACCAATGGGACCAGTGATGAGGAAGTTCGTGAGGAAGAGAATTTGAAGTATAATTTGACAGAAGAGACATAAGAAATTGCATTTTAGAGACATGTTTGCTGACTGTGATGAAGATCCAAAAATTTGTGGTGATCGTGCCCCATTACTGGCCATAGCAGTAATGGGACACGATTATGAAGTCTGAAATATACAGACGTGGACAAATGGAAATGAATTGATGGAATGTATGTACATTTATAAGAGGGAAAGAGACGACAGTGGACAACTTGTGTAGTGTATATGGAGTGAGATAGAGATGGTATTTTTCTATTACGAAAGGATTTAGGAAAAAGGGAGGGCAATACTGCAAACTACGAAAATCTTATAAGTTTCATGGTCTAATAGCGACATAAACCCGCCATCTCGTGGCAGCAGTCCAAGAACTGCTCGAAGGATGGCTTGGGAAATAGTTTCTAAATGGCAGGCACGTGTTTCTTGGCACTAGAGGACGCCAAGAAATGATTTCTCCAATATCATGAGAAAGCTATTTTAGTATTATTCTATTTCTAGGCATTTTCTGATGTGTTCTTTATTACATATTATCATTCGTTTATTTTGTTCTGTTTCTAATTTGGCCTACATATTCTCTTAGTTGTTTTTCTAATATTATTGAGTATAATTGTTTATGTAAGTTGTTTATGGTAAACTCTGTAATTTTCGCATTAGGTCTGCTCTCCTTTCTGATAAATTGCTAATTTATCAGGTTGTAAAGAATATAAAAAAGCAGAAATTGATGACAGATTATTAAGAAATAGCGCAGTACACTGGTAAACATGTAAACATAATGTGCACAAGGATATTTATTTCTAATGCGTGCCTTAACTCCACCCATCCTTATTTATATTAAATATAAAACATTCTTTATGTTACTAGAACTTTGTCACTTTGCACTCGCTCTCCTAGCTAAAATCAGACTGGCCGCGGAAATCGTGCAGCCTAAACGCCTGTACAATGGCGGGGCTGTAATTGGTTGTTTGACCGGGTGTCGTACTGTTGCTATAGCAACAATGGTTGCGCTTTCACAGCGGCCCAAATATTTAATCTCAACCTATTAAACGTTGTATATAAGGTACAAGGCCCGTAATTCATTTCGCAACGATCACCACGGAATAAA
This sequence comes from Marronus borbonicus, assembly GCA_902655005.2. Taxonomy (NCBI): domain Eukaryota; kingdom Metazoa; phylum Arthropoda; class Insecta; order Coleoptera; family Scarabaeidae; genus Marronus; species Marronus borbonicus. Next base: position 19,494,514 of record LR737382.1, read on the forward strand.
TAGGAAGCCGCGGAATATTTAAACTGTAATTACGACACATAATTTTGTTCAAGAATTCGCGACTTTCTATTTTTGTTTTTTTCTATTAAGTTAAATTCTTCATAGTGTTCTAATATTTCTTCTGTTTCTGTACGTAGTTGATTATTCTTGTCTCTTATTGCCTTTATTTCTTTCCTTTCATCTTATTCTTTTTATTCTTGTTCTGGTCATATTTGTATATTGAGCTTAACTTTTTGCGTCATACCTTGTATACAAAAATAATTTATCTTTTTTTTATTTTTAACGTTTGGCTTTTGTCTCCTTTCTAAAATATCGAACAATAGGTGCTGCAGCTATTGCACACAACGCCACAAGCCAGTATGGATTCTATTTATTTGTCAACGCCGATTTAAAAACTTAAAGCAACTAATAAAACTTATCGATTTTTTAGTATCCGCGCATGCTAACCTCGTCCGTTTCGACACTTGTTCGTCGCGTATATTTTTGCCTTTTCATCTAAACGCATTAAGTAAATTCCATAGGTATTGTTTCTACTGTATTTTGCGTACAATTTTCGCGATAACGATGTTCTTTCGAATGTTTCGGTGTTAAAACGCTCTATTTTTTTGCTGGTTCTTTTGTAGTTCAGCAACGGAGCCCGAGGAGGATCTCATGCGTACGCCGTTGAGGACGATATGATAGATATCACGACGGCATCTGGCCAAGGCGAAAGGAATGTTAGAAATCATCACGACGATGAAGATTCAAATACTAATTGTAAGTTTCATTAAAAAATAATACAAGAATGTCCATCTTTATGGTTTAAAATTTTCACTATATACAGAGTGGTTCACTTTAATCGTGACGAAACATTCTGTATTTTGTGTATTTGTAATTTAATAGATACCTATGTTTTTCTAACCTCGATTTTTTAAGTGTCAACATTGTCACAGAAACTCCCAAGTGCCCAAGCTATTCTACAGCTTGAGTTTCTTTTAAATTTTGCTTTTGGTCCTTTTTTTCGAAAGATCACAGAAAAGCAAAAGGTATATGTATAGAGCAGATATTAGCAAAAATTTGAAGGACGCGTCAAAGAAAACTTTCTGAACCACTCAAAAACACAACTTCGTGCAGTTAGGAACATATGAGACACCCTGTAAGTTTCAATATAACTTGAATCCACCCAAAACATTTCTAGAAAAAATTTATTCACAAACGCAGAGACTTTTGGACTTGCAAAGGTTACTCATCTTGTATATTGCTCGGTTTATAAATATTCAACAAACTTTTAGACGGATGACCTCTTCTTATTAACTTTTTGTTTTGAGTAACCATCTCAATCACCCCTACAACTTTCTCCAGCGACGGTTCTAGGGTAGTGTGAACCGTGCGACAACGCCGAGCGCCTACCCAGATGGGAGCGCCGAAATAAAAACAAATATTGCTCAGAGCTGGGTAGGTACCGTTGTCTGTCTGGATGGTACTTAATCGCACATAAACCTCTAATTTAATGTGGGGGCAAGACCAAGGAATGTTGCGCCACCTCAAAAATGATCTAGGGCCGCCACTGACCTTCTCAATGATTGTCATAAATATAAAATAAATGTTTAAGTAATTATATAATTTTTTTCTTATTTTAGACTCGTCCTCGTCTACAGGCGTACATGGTAAATATTTTTCCTTCCTTCTCTACAATCTTTCTTTTCCATTTCATGATTTTTATCTGATTCTATTTAGAAACAGCCGACATCCCCGGCATCGGACAGTATGAAGACTTTCACACGATCGACTGGCAACGAGATATCGCTAGGGATCGTATGCGCCATCGATACATCATCAAAAAGAAGCAGGACTCGCTATGGAGTCTAATAGAGGGCGCTCACGACGCTTGGTCGGGATGGCTGTGCGTTTTGCTGGTCGGTTTGTTCACGGGCGTCGTGGCAGGCGTCATCGATATCGGCGCCAGTTGGATGACAGATTTGAAGTTCGGTATTTGCCCTCAAGCGTTCTGGTTGAATAAGGAACAGTGTTGTTGGTCGTCGGAAGAAACCACTTTCGATACTGGGAATTGTTCACAGGTAAGAAGTACCCATTTCATTTGGAGAACGATCCGAAAAGTTTCCATTCTAACACAGAAGCAAGCATTGAAGTATGGGTCAATAGTCCATGACTATCCCAAAAAAAAAAGTCTCAATTACTTTCGCGTCCATTGGAACGGCCACCTTCATGTTGTGGTTTGAAACTTTTCAGACTACACTCGCTTTGTAAATTAGACCCAGTAAAAATGAAAAAGGCCCAAAAAGGAAGAAACATTGCGTTCACGAAAACCAATGAACAATTTTTACTTACCATTTACTTCTCATTTCAGTGGCTTACATGGTCCGAAGTGTTAGGACAGTCGCGAACCGGAGCGGGGGCCTATATAATATCGTACCTCTTCTTTATTATGTGTGCTCTACTCTTTGCCGCCCTCTCCGCCTCTCTAGTGCGCATGTTCGCACCCTATGCGTGCGGGTCTGGTATTCCCGAGGTAAGAATAAAATAGAGAATCGGCGATCGGATTTTTATTAACTTTCGTTATGCGTTATATTTCTAGATTAAAACTATATTGAGCGGCTTCATAATCCGCGGCTACCTGGGCAAATGGACGCTGATAATAAAATCGGTTGGTCTCATATTGTCCGTGTCCGCCGGACTCACTTTGGGCAAAGAAGGTCCCATGGTGCATATAGCTTGTTGTATAGGTAAGTTCGGAATGTTATTAATAATAGTAGTGCGCTTTGGAATTTGTAGGATGTGCTAGTTCGATGATTGCATTGGAAAATTTAGATTTGTACAGGACTGTGTACAATTAATTACATCGGAAATACAGTCGGGTCCGCCTATAACGGGTGCAGCTTACAACGTACGTCCGGTTTTAACGGATTATTTTTAATGTTAGGAAAAATTATTCATTAAACGTGATACAATTTGAGTTCGGATACAACGTACTTGGATATAACGAGCACATTTAGTACAGAGTCTTAGTCTGCGGATGTAAGTTAATTAAAATATTTTGCTCAAATTCTCGTGAGATATTTTCGCAGTGAATTTTGCGGGAAACGACCAAATCACCTAGCATACACAAGGCGTCTTAAAGGCATAGTCCAAACTTTAATTTCCAATTTTCGAACTGACACAGCCTACGTTATTGTCGTCGAAATCATTGTATTTATTACATTTTTCATATGTATAGTAGCCTGTATCCAGACAAATGTACTTAATGCCTATTATAGGTAACATTTTATCGTATTTATTTCCAAAGTACGGAAGAAACGAAGCGAAAAAACGTGAGATTTTGTCGGCAGCTGCGGCGGCGGGAGTCTCAGTGGCTTTCGGAGCGCCGATCGGTGGCGTTCTCTTCAGTTTAGAGGAAGTACGTGATTTTAACGGTAGGCGATCACCGTCTAGTTACCAGATGGCGCCGCGATGTATCATTTAATTTTCTCAGTAAAACAATTTCCCAGCAATCCGGTGATCGCTTACTTTTAACCACCGGCATTTTTTCTTTGTTAATCTGGTTGATTTTCAGGTGAGTTACTATTTTCCGCTGAAGACGCTGTGGAGATCGTTCTTTTGCGCCCTCATAGCCGCCTTCATTCTTCGATATATCAATCCTTTTGGTAACGAACACTCCGTGTTATTCTACGTAGAGTACAATAAGCCGTGGATATTCTTTGAACTGATACCGTTTATTGGCTTAGGAATTATTGGAGTAAGTAATTGTGTGGGACTCCATTGTTGCTTCAAAAAGCAACCTCCTTGCTTAAGTACTTAAAGCAATAATGATCTCGATTACATTAAATCGTGCTTTTGATAGATAATCATCATTGATATTAAGAGTAATTGCGATTTTGGGACAATAATATTAAACAATTAATTAATAATAATTTGTTTCCATTTTGACAAACAGAAAATTGACAACTTTGTCGTGACGTCATAGCGACATGAGTAATAACGTTTGTTATCATAAATGTCCTATATCTTAATTGTCACTTGTTGTCAGATATGACGTCGTCATTATTTGTTTTCCAGGGTGTGATCGCCACTATTTTTATCAAAGGCAACTTGAAATGGTGCCGCTACCGCAAATACTCAAAACTGGGTCAGTATCCGGTGACCGAAGTCTTGCTCATAACTGTGATAACCGCCGTGATCGCCTATCCCAACCCATACACTAGGATGAACATGAGCGAACTCATATACCTTTTATTCAGCCAGTGCGGGATATCGAATGCAGATGATTTATGGTAAGAAAGCGCGGAATGAGTGACGCAATTCGCTTGCTATCTCTGTCAAATCCTATTCAATCGTACTGATACACCTTTTCTTTTTTTTATTTATTGATTGTAAACATTGCGAGTTACACAACACGACTAAAAGGCCCGATAAAAATACAATATGGAATAGAATTGGCCCACCTTGAGAGCCAAATGTAAATAGAACGTTGCAAACTAAATTAAATTGCAGTAAAAATTACTATATTCTATTTTTCCCATCGTCTAGTGTAAATCCTTAGCAGCAGCTTTTGGAATAATTTTTTTTTCACAAAATTATATATCCCCCCGTAAGGATCCCGTAGGACAGGGATTTTTATTTACGTGAATTTCTTGAAGAAGGTGGTGTATGTGGCTATAATCATGTTTATTTTTAAATAAAAAGTTCGACAAAAAAGCTAATTCTATACCAATGCCTTAATAATGCTTCTGTCATTTTTTTTCTAGTGATTACCATAGGAATTTCACCGACGTGAATTCCGCGATAGAATTGGCTCCAGCCGGTCCGGGCGTGCACAGAGCCATCTGGCTGCTAATTCTAGCACTGATAGTCAAGCTCACCCTAACTATCTTCACGTTCGGCATGAAGGTACCCTGCGGTCTCTTCATACCAAGTCTGTGTTTAGGGGCGATCGCCGGGCGCATCGTCGGCATCGGGATGGAGCAACTCGCGTACAATTATCCGAAGAATTGGTTATTCAGCGGCGAATGCGCGACCGGCTACGATTGCATCACGCCCGGATTGTACGCGATGGTCGGCGCCGCCGCTGTCCTCGGCGGCGTCACGAGGATGACCGTCTCATTGGTGGTGATCATGTTCGAGTTGACGGGCGGTGTGCGGTACATCGTACCGCTGATGGCGGCCGCGATGGCCAGCAAGTGGGTGGGAGACGCGCTCGGCCGCCAGGGCATATACGACGCGCATATAGCGCTAAATGGGTATCCGTTCTTAGATTCAAAGGACGAGTTCGCGCATACGTCTCTGGCTGCTGATGTCATGCAACCAAAGTAAGTAAGATGTGCAGAATATGTCCGTATAAGTATTTGTAACTAAGGAAATTAGAGTAATAGAAGTAGCATCTTCTAGCAATCGCTGTATGCTGATGGGAAAGTCGATTTTGTAAACAAATATGGCGTTTAGCGTTAAATTAAGCAGCGTGTGGTTTCACTCGGTTTTGCTACAAAAAATAAGTGATTTCACATCAGTGGTGTTTAAAACATCGTTAGATGCATCATTCAGATTTACAAGGATGATCAATCGAATAAGAAGTTCTAATGCGATCTTTGAATTTAAATGACATATTCTATTATGTACTTCTTATATATACTAGTTTGAGGTGATTGTAAAACATTGGCCTAATAAACAAAGAAGATAAAACTATCACTATTTGAGTAATCACGTAGGCTTTCACGGCCGGTGTGAATAGAATAGTCGTGTCTTTCGGGCTAACAAGCCACGGTCCACGGTCATTATTGTGCTCTTTTTCATGATGAACTGTATCTCAGGGTTGATGCTGTTCAAGTGGTTCAGGAAGAGCTGTAATTCCTCCTCCCCATAGCTCCAAAACACAAAGGTATCATCCACATACCGGAACCAACAGCATTGTTGGCTGCGGTTCAAAATCTTCTAGCTATGACCGGATTAAGGGGGCTTTCTCGAGCTACTCCATCTCGTTATTCGTAATAACAATAATTAGTATTTGTTATATTAGTAATTATGGGTAACATTATTTTAATTGTTTTTCAAATTTCAGGCGTAACGAAAGCCTGGCCGTCATAACGCAAGACTCGATGACGGTAGACGATATCGAGGCGTTACTCAAGGAAACTGAGCACAATGGATATCCGGTGGTGGTGTCGAATGAATCTCAGTATCTGGTAGGATTTGTCCTGCGAAGGGACTTAAATCTTGCCATAGGTACGTGAATAAATTTCAAGTTAGACTTGTTCTTGGTGTAATTTACATCAGTAACCATGACTTATTGCATTTAATTACCAACTTAATTAATTTAATTTCTGGCATAGCTTCCAGCTTCATGCTTTAAGTTTTATTCGAATACAGCGCAAATGGAAACATATGAGTACTTTTTAACGCCATCTACTGAAAAATCCTCGTACCAATATCTAAAATGTATTAATTAGTTTTTTATTATTTACTTAACTACCTGCTGCATTCCTGTCGTTCTAGCTAATGCCCGCCGTACGGTAGACGGGATAAACGGCCAATCGTTGGTCATCTTTACGAACAGCAACCTGCCACAAACATTGGGGCCGCCTCACCTCAAACTCAAAAAAATCCTGGACATGGCGCCGATAACCATCACGGATCAGACACCCATGGAGACAGTTGTAGATATGTTCCGGAAGTTAGGATTAAGACAAACTTTAGTTACGCATAACGGGTAATGTATTGCGCTATATCCCATAACTGTACGCGATTTTAACCCGTCCTTTCCATTCTTACAGCCGTCTGTTAGGTGTAATAACCAAGAAGGACGTTCTTCGTCACATTAAGCAACTAGACAATGAGGATCCCAATTCTGTATTATTTAATTAAGCTAATTACTTAACAAATTGCGAGAATCGAGATGTCGTCGAGATGGAGGTGTATATATTATTTATACTTTCCACACATGATACCCATATAAACATAGTTAAATTTATCGTTATACTAAAAATGGAAAATATATATTCTATGTTTTAAGTAAGTAGTAACAATGATTATTTCCCAGATTATTTACCGTAAGTATATTTTGTGTCTGTTCCTTCTACATTGAAACTTGTCTATAATAAATTCTGCATACAGAGTGCTCTATCCTTCACTTCAAGATTCAGCAGAAAAAAATATATTTAATAGCTTCACTATTTCCTGCATTAAAATTCGAACATGAGATAAAGCTCAAATATTGATTTAAAGGTTTTTGTCGATTTTTGTTAAATAGAGAAGAAACTGCAAGCGTTATGGAACGTTTACTAAAGGACGAAGGGATTCTGTTTTGGTTGAGGATTTTCAATCGCATTATGCTGGATGTTGATATTCTCCATGGTCAATTGATTCGTATTAGATGGGGAACTGAAATTTTCATTTGAAATCAATAATAATAATTTCAGGCAGAATAGTGACGAAGTCGTACAAAAAGAAGGCCTATTTGGATACGATTCGAAACAAAATCTAGCATCGGCATTGAAATTGAATAATATCAACCGCAAAAGAATTGCGAAAAGATTTGAATTCGATGAAGATTTAGCTTTTGCATAATAGTTTTCTCCAGAATTATTATAAAAAGTTCTCAATTACATTTCTGAATGTGATCTTAATAAACTGTGAGAAGAGATAATAATAATAATAACCCATGCCTTTACCTCCCCCAAAAGCTTTCACCAATTACTGGGGGCCTGCCATGAGTTATTATTACGCCTGCTCCCGTAGAGCGTCTTAAAATGTTTACTCTTAGTATTTGCCAAATTTGGAGTAAGGAAAGCCTTACACTGAGTGACGAGTCCCGGTTTCGAACCCGGTACCCCAAGACTAGCACAGCGCACTAGACACCACGCTACCAAACATATTTGAGTTGGATTGGCTAAAATCAGATTTTACACAAGTCCTGATTTTCAAAATATATTAAAGATGTTCAGGTGAAATAATTTCCAGCGACAATAAAAAGGATAAAAAATTTTTTTAGGAAATAGTATCCGTGGCCCGATTTCCAGCATTTTCTATAGACAAGCACAAACTTTCAATATAAATGCCTTGGTAAGGAAACAAGGTTGCAATGAAAAATTTGTTTTGCTACAGAAGATATATCATCAGACTGACAGATGGGCCAGAATAAACGAAATAACTTAACGTTAAAGAAAGGCCAGAAATATTGGCCAAACATTCGATTTCTTTTATATATATTCCCGATGGTAAAGTTTTTTCACCAACCACACCATTCCAAGCATTAAAAAGAACTGCCAATGGAGAGTAGGAAATTTTATATTCCGCATTTGTTTGACGGCGACCAGAACGCGAAATTTATAAATTGTCATTTCGTATCACACAACCCTTGAATTCCATATATCTGGTATTTATTGCATCAACCGTACATCCAAATATGTGACGCAAATCATGTGCCAACATAAAGAAGCGTAACTCGAATCAGAACCTCCTGGACTATTTTTGATTGCCTTGTATGTGTAGTAAGCATACTTCTAAGTATTAAGCAAACGCGAGATTCCTTTGTAGACAAGTTTCACTGGATATTTTTTTCTTTTTTTTTCGATCATGCACCATTGTGTTTGTCACATTTTTCATCCTTCCCTTTCTTTAAAATCAAATCGCGTATTCTTTATACACGTTAACGATTCGTATCGCTATACTTTCTTCTTTAATTCCATATCATCATTCTAATTACTAATAAATAATAAATTTTTATGTATAAAGACGATTGTATCATATAACGTAAGCATAAATATATTATTATTATTATTATATTAATATTATAGATGTATATGTATTGTGTTATTACCATATTGAAGATAAAGGATTTTTGTTTATTAGTTATACGAGTTTTACTAACGCCCAGTGCTATATGAACAATTAGACATGTATTGCAACATTTTACACGGGACTTGCAAAAACGTCTATAATCAACAGAACGTACACTAAAGCAATAAAGGTATTAATTAATTCAATGCTAAGCAAAGTTTCTAAAATATTAATTTTATTATTTAAACGAACTGCAATGAATATATGCAATAAAAAAATCGATAACCTGAATAACCAACAGTTCTTTTAAATGTTTATAAAGACAATTCTTGGTAATAGCGGCTTAGTTATTTAAATGAAACTTTTTACGTTTCGGCAATAAATTTATTGTCTTCTTCAGAAATTATAAACGGTTACGTAGTAAAAATAAGAGTTTGTTGTTTTTTGGACTTAAAACATGTATTCTGTAGTAAACTATTAAAAATTACAAATGTTTTGTAAGCTGCACTCTTGTTAAAAATTTCATTTTAAATTTGAAATAAAAAGGAATTAACGTAACATAGATGAAGTGGCCACACTTCGGCTCCCAGCGGTGCTTCACAAATGTTAGGTTTTTTTTTTCGAGTTGAATCTGTGTTTATTTATCTAATTCATTTCTAAGATGCATCTAGCTTTATACTTGACTTCTTTATTGAAATGAAAGGTGAGACCAGTGTTAGTTTCGTGTTTTTTTAATGAAGTTGTGTTGTTCTGATATTTATCTCCTTTTATTCCGTCATTTAGAAGTAATGTTTGTCCAATATACGCTCAGTTGCAATTGTTGCGTGGGATTTTGTGTTTGTGTCTGTTGTAGGATCTTGTCCTTAAGAACAGTGTTGGTAAACCTTAATTCTCTGTTACTTTAAATTTAAAATCAAATATTTAACAAGTATTAAAGCAAGTAAGTATTAAAGCAAACTAAAAAAAAATCCAAAAAACAAATATTAACTTAAAATTATCTTAATTGCAAATGTTCATTAATAGTCTTATTTTTTACTCTATAATCATCTATAATTTCTGAAGAAGGCAATAAATTTGTTGCCGTAACGTAAAAAGTTTTATTTAAATAGCTAAGCCGTTACTACCAAGAATTTCCTTTATAAAAATAAATATACAATAGCTACAAAAAAATCACCACCAATAGTTATTTTAAATACAACTAGATTAAAATTAACAAAATCAATATTATCAATATAAAAATTAACAATATAGTGATATGGATAAAGATGCTCATTTAACTTCTATTCAATAGACCTTTACAATAGTTTATTGCTGCAATGACTAATTCTGCGTAACATAAGATGCAATTCACTAGCTCTTGTGACAATAACGAATTCAATGAATGCCACTGTATCTCATTCTAGTTCGATTAATAAAAGTACAATTAGTTTATTAATTCTTTTATTTAAAACATGCGATATTATGTACAATTTGTTACAATGCCATAAGCAGATATAAAACAATTAACATTTTTATTTTAGTGTTAAATAAAATAGATCATATTAAACGTAAATTAACAACAATTATATTAAAACGTACGTATTAAACAAAGTTGTCAGTACTGTAATAATACCTCTCCTTCTTTAAAGAACACTGTGCTTAGGTAATAATTAATTAAACGCTCTTCTCACCGGTGGTTACCAGAACTTTTCGAAAATCTTGCTGGTTATTGACGTATAGGCCGTTGTACCTGAAACCAAGCAAAGATTTAACATTTAAAATAGTTAAATTTTGTGTGGAATATGATTTAAAACAAAACCGTTGCCGGCGTCTCTTTGACCTTTTAATATTGAAGGTTATACCATATATGTTGTTTATTATTCCGGATATTGTCAAATCAATCTAGGAGGTGACTTAACGCAATACATGGCCTACCTTGAGCGGCTTTTATATTAAAATGCGTTACAAGATAATACAGGGTGTTATAAATTTGTTTTTCAATTACACCAATGTACACTGGTTGCAATTAAAAATGCACCACCCCTAAATTATTAGAATAATTTACCTAGCCCTTTTTCTTCGGAATTCCTCTTCGATTCTTTGCATATCTTCAACCTCTTTCAAGCGTTCCCGTTCTCGTTTCTCGGCCTCTTGAAGCAAATTTTCAGCTAACAGGTTTGATACCTCACTTGATTTTTGATTGTTCGACCATAACCCGCTATTGCTGCCATAATGACCGCAATTTCCTTGAGGCAGATACATGATTCGCCCTTTGGCGTGCTGCCCTTGCGACTGCAGCACCCCTACAGGTGATGTAGGCCCGTTGTACATGCACTGGCTGCTATCCAACGAGGCAAACCCGTTATTCAAAGAATTTGGAGCGGATTTGCTGAGTAACCAGTTAGAGTTTTTGATCGAATATTGGTTCTCATTCAAGTCCAATTCGTTGTTATTGCTCAGAAGGCCTGACGATGATCTCTTCAAGTTGTTTTTGTATTTCTCCAGGGTGCATTGGTTGGTGAAATGATCGCGAGGTAGTGATAAACTGAAGATGTGAGGTTTACTAGCATTATTGCCGTTATTATAACAAGGTACGCTATTAAATCTTTTCTCTTCCTCATCATCCTCATCTGCCGTTGACTCTTCGCCCGCAAGATCTTGCTGAGGTGTCCACGATTGCTTGCTCTTATAGTACTGACTCCAAGTCATCGTAGGCTTCGGAGTTTCATCACCCGATATGCCCGAATCTCCGGATTTATCTTGACTGAATTGAAAATCCAAAGATTTCGATAATCCCGAAGGCGAAAGCGGCGCAATTCTCTCTTCCGCCAGGAATTGATCGTCGTCAATATTATTCAAGCTACTCCGATCCAAATTCGAATCAGAATCTATAGAGTATAAGAGCTTCCAAGCTAGACTAGATGAAAATCTCGGTATTTCTAATTGTTTCTTGGGTAAAATCGGTCGTAGATTCAGCGAAATTTTCTGCGACGGATCCGTGCCGTCTGCAGCTTCGTCATTTATGAAAAATTCCGACGGAATGTCGTCTTGAATCGTGTAATTCAATTGGTTAATGTTGGATCTTTTGTTTTCCATGCCGAAATAGTATTTTTTCACTTGATTGTCTTCATTGATCTCATCGCAAATAATATTTTTGACATCTTCAATGTTAGAGGATCTTTTGCCTCGGTCTTCTTTGCACTCGTTTGTTTCTAATAATTCTGGAATAATCGGAGGTTCCACGTGTAAATCGAACAGTGATTGATGTTTGATAACAATCTTTTGTTCGAGAACGCATTTGTTCTCCCTGGGAATATTGCTTCTTCTATTGTTACTTTCGATTCTCGTCTTAAACAAACCAATTCTCCTCGTATTGCGATTATTCAAATCTTGATTCGATTGTTTTTCAACGATATTCGTCTTCGTCAAACAATCGTCATGTTTCCTTTTTATTACATTGCTGCTGTGATACCTTTCTTGACGCAGACGGATCCTCAAGTCAGGTTCAGAACCAGACTTCTTCAGGTCACGATGCGGTCTTAGCGGGCATTCCTTTCCGGTATCATGTTCCTGCAATTCCTTCAGGAGGTTCACCTTTCCCTTGACGTTCATGAAGTTCCCTCTGGCTACGCGATTCTCTTGATGTCTACCTGATAGCGTACCTCCCGAATGCAAAATTTTCCCATTTTCGGTCGAACGCAGTTTGGGACGCGGCTCTTTGCTGATCGGTAGGACTTTCTGCTGCTGATTGTGGCCTATTCGCGGCAAGGATAGGCGTTGTATATCGCTGACGGATTCCAGCTTGTATTTGTTGGAGTTGTTCGAGATTTGACTGCCGATGTTGCCCATTGTATTCCATTTAATGGTCTGGAAAGAGATAGATGAAAAGTAGTTTAATATCGTATACGATAATAATCAATATATTGAGGTGCTAATTGTGGGGCTTTATCGGTGTTTTTTTGTACATACAGGGTGTGGTTTGGCTAACTCCAGTTTGATTTTAAACTACTAACTCGTAAGATGTAAATTTTTGTTTAGAATTTTTGCGGATGATTAAGTTGGTAGTTCCAGCAATGGAAGAGATATCCGCCAATTTCTTCGGGCAATGCAGGCGAATATGTCGTTTGCTGTCGGAAAAACCAATGCTTAGTAGGAAAAAAATACTTTAGTCGCTGAAGAAGACAATAAAGTTGTCGAAACGTAAAATTACGTTTTAAATTTATTTACTTGATAGTTTGTTTAATAAACGAAATCGCTACTATTAAGAAACCTTCATCAGTTGATTACTTATGGTTACTTGGTTGAAAAAAAAGGCAAACAATATCGACATTCGCAGAAATTAGAAATTTGGTTCAGAAATATACCGAGTGGCCGGTAATCTAATTCTAATGAAAAAACTGAAGGAACGTAACAATTTTAAAACATTTAGATGTAAAGAGTTTGGATGGAGGAGGATGTAACAAGTTCAAAGAAAAAATATATATTAGAAAGAAAATGCTTTGATTTCTAAAGAAGGCAATAAATATGTTATCGAAACGTAAAAATTCATTTTAAGAAAACAACTAAGAAATCTCATCTATTTCTATATACGAGGAGTCATTTTTATATCTCCGATGAAAAAACAAGATGAACAACAATAAAAAATTATTTTTCAATACAGGCCCCTTACTTTCTCTGTTGACTAGGCGTAAATGGGATTTAAATATTGAAAAAAAATATGGCCTGGATATCTCACAAATCTTTAATAAAGTAGTTGCTGCCGGTTTCGTGTAGCTACAGTCAGGTAGCTACAAGCTAAGAAATTAGCGAATATCTTCTTTACTACTAGAATTACAAGCTGGGTGTGCCTCAATAGTTAAATTTTTCAACTTTGAGACGCCGTTCGATAGAGACTTGAACGGCGGATCGACTGCGCCCAAACGGAAGCCTCTAGCTCTTCGTTTTGGCGGGTTTCTCGGGCTTCAAAGTTGAAAAAAGGATTTCCTTTAATTTTTCAACTTTGAGACGCCGTAGCGTCCGAACGGTTGGAGCTAGGGAGTTGAGATTTTGCGCGCTTCTAACGCTCGTCGAGACCTTTCGAACGAGCCCTAACATATCGTCGTAGCTCGTCTGGCGGCTGAGATCTCGACAGGCCGTAAAAATTTTAACCCAAATTGATGAAATTTTTGAAAGGCAAAAAAAACTAAATTCGCGGTTTCGCCGATCTAACGACGCTAATCGAAGGTCCTATAGCCGTGTATGTTCCCCATAAAATTGTTTGTAAGTGGAATCTTTATGGAATATTTGAATAGTTATTTTGAGAAGCTGTACACATAACGTTTTTTTTCGTAGTTTTTTGTTGTTGTTGGAGTAAATGTGTAATATTTGAGGATGTTTTCTGCTGGGCTTTATTAATTAACGTGCATGTATTTTAGGCAAATAGAAAAATTGTTATTCCGAAACCTTTATTATTATCATGACATAATTTTTTTTTCCATATTTTCCATTTATACCGATCTATAAATATGAGTGAAATCGTGAAATCTGAAGGGCTTAATTTAATTTATGAAATAACATATTGCACGAGTGTGTACAATGAAGAAAATGGGGAAAATGGAATAAAATGATAAAAATTCCTTATTTCGTATCCAAAGGAAAAAGCCAAGAATGTATTTTGAAAAAGGAATAAACCAACGTTCCAATACATACTATAGCAATTTTATTTAAACAAAAAAAAAACGGAAATCCCAAAAAAAAGGTTAAATTAAAATTATGTTGTTGAGAGTTTGTCGACGTTTCGCTCCCAATTACAGGGAACTTCTTCGGGGCTGTTGCGTATGGCTGCCATGTTCTCGTAGCAGCCTGGGCCGAGGCCAACAAGACTTGTTCGTTCATGAAGCACTTCCTAGAAAATGATCGCTTGCTTCTTACGTTGTACTGCACATATCGCAAGCATTGCTTTGGAGGATCGAAGTACAATTAATGCTGAATGATATACGACAATTTGTTTGCCAAAAATCATGGATAAAATCAAATAATCGACAACACCGCATTATAACAATGCCAACGGATGAACAAAGGGTTATCTAGAGAAGAAAAGCATCGAATGAACGCCTGATCGCCTTTATTCATCCTAACGATCGCTTCTTGTTCCCGAATGTTAAACAAAAAATGCGTGAACAGCGATTTTTTTTCACCTCAAGAAGCTGTTGGAAATTTCAAAAACCACGTTTTGCGAAGATGTCATTTTCAGAGCGGAAAAAAATGTTTCGGGAAGTGGTTCTAAACGGTTGAATTTTGATGAATATTTTGGAAAACAGTTGACGATTTGTACTAAAAAATAAATTTTCTTTCGTTGCTGTAAAAACGGAATAAATGGAAAACTGTATAACATGGCAAAATTTTGTGTTTGCCTAAAATACATAGATGCTAATTAACAAATCCCAGCGGAAAACTATCTAAAAATCTTCAAATATTATACATTTACGCCAACAACAACAAAGAAAAAACTACGAAGAAACGTTGTTGCGTGTTTCTCGAAATAACTCCATAAAGATTCCACATATAAACAATTTTAATCTTAATTATTAAGGCACACCCAGCTGGTAGTTCTAATAATAGAGAAGATATTCCCTAATTTCTTAGCGCGAAGCCTACGAATATGATCTTTATTATCGGAACCACTAAGGAAAATATTTAGCGAGCAGCTATGTACAACAGTGTAGCTGCCTAATCGTTTCGGGTAGACATCCGTTGCACTATTATAAAAAGACCGGTCATTTGAATTGTAAATTTCCTGAATAATATATTCGAATACGTGATCGTGATTTTATTTGAATTTCACGAACTGCATTATTCGCTTTTAACCGTGTTTTATCGTATTTTACTTCCGTTAACAAATAATGGAGAGTGCTTCTATACATACTAAACGTACGCGAGATATCTAACTGGATTACCTATTATCTGCTGAATACAATGCACTTCATGACGAATTTCGACTTTCAACTTTCTTTACTACTCCACTTCAAATAAATATATAAAGAAAATACCTCAAAATGCCACCACGGATTTTTTACTTTAATTACCAGCTAATAATATAAAAATAAATAAAATGTTCAAAGATTGCGATTGCATTAAAATCTGTTCAATTTTGATCAATGTAATGTACACTGCCGTTCAGAGAAGTTCGGTCGGTTGGTCAAAAACATGAAAAGGTTACAGAAACAAACGAAACTAAAAACAAAATGCAATTTTATTCTATGTACAGGTAAAAAAGACAAAAATAAATAAATAAAAAGTTATTCTGGCCTAATATAACATACTGAACATTATTTTTTTTTTCATCGAAGAAACCTCCTTTGCTGTTAATCACCGTTCGAACTATTCTAGGCATTCTTTCGATAAGTTTTGTTAAAACGGATTGTGGAATATTAATCCATTCATGTTGCAGAATATTCCGTAAATGTTCTTGTGAAGTCGGGCATATTTTTCGGATCCTCCAGTTCATCCCACAACAACTGTATAGGGTTCAAATCTGGGCTTTGTGGGGGCCATGTCGTTACTTGCAGGGTGTGCTGTTCTTCTGGCTCCTTTAGATAGTTCTTACACACTAACGCAGTGTGTTTTGGGTCGTTGTCATGCATGAATGTAAAGTTACGGCCTATTATACGCAATCCTGATGGCAC
>LR737382.1:19515922-19537539 GCA_902655005.2 Marronus borbonicus
AAAAGTTTCCAATTTGTTGCCAACTTTTACAGACACACAGTATATATTCAGGTATTGAAATAATCCACAAATAAATAATTTGTTGGCATATTTACTTTTGCGAGTGTGTAATCTACAAAATAAAATACGTAGGCACGCCATTCGCACAGTGTTGCCACACTAAATGTAGTATTGCCAACCTTCAACATTTTCAATGCCAAATGTTCCCAATGCTAAATTAGTCCATTTTGAATTAATAAATAGAGTAGGCAAATTCGGATGCGCACTATCGGCGCCGCTAATGGTTCTATTATTTAAACTGACAAGCAGCGTTGAATACACTCTTTATGGGAAAATTTGTTCAACTACGTTGCCAGCCAGTCTTGCCAGCGTTGTTGGAAAATCAAAGTTCCAAGAACGATACTGATTTTCGACGACAACGTATTAACATCTACAAGTCTGTCACTACTACCAACCACCGTTTCACTGTTGGGCTTTCATTTGTTTTCAAATTTGGCGTCCTTTCAATTTTAAAACTAAAGTCACTACTACCAATTGCTAATACCGCCAGCCTATTTTTTTTTCTGCAATCGCGAGTGTAGTTATGTCCTATTTCTTGCAACGTTGCCAACTTAGAAATTGCATTAAACTTAATGGAACAAAATTTGCTTTTTACACAAAACGCAAACAGGAAGCAGGCAAAAAGTGAAATAAATGTAAACTGTGATATTGGATGTGAGGAAAATTCTAAAATATACACAAATGTAACTGGTTTAAATATCGACAGTAACAGGACTGTTAGGTCTTCTAACCAATTTAATAAAAACAGAAAATTTCCTTCTGTTTGATAAATTTGTTAAAATTAATATTTATTTTATGTAATTTTTTGGGAATTCTTAAATGGTTTTTTAAAGTTATAAACAAATTGATATTTTTAGTGAAACTTTAGTAAATAAACGACGAGTTTCAAATTTTGGAATTGGTAAGGCTGTTTGGTTGCTAAGTAACGATCAAGTTAGATCTACAAGACAAGAACCATTCAGAACTGGCTCAAGTACTCGTTTTTAACACATTAACATAATTTTCACAGATAAAGAAGCTAGGAAAACATAATTAAAGTCAGCCGAAACTCCGCGAAGAGATATCGTAATGATTTATTTATCGCACTTGCAGCAATCGAACGAATCATTTAATATTAATTGCCTGCCAGTTTTCCGATTTCTATGACACTTCGGCGTCTGTCCGCGTGTACGAAAATGCTATAAGGCAAACGTTTAATTTATTTACTTTATTTTCTCGGCTACCTCTCAACTGTTTCGACTAAAAAAAAAGTGAAAGCTGCCCAAGATTAAAGAAAAAAAATCGAAAACAACTAATTAGTTACTTGAACGATCGCTGGTGACGACGTTTTAGAAAATCAATGAAAGGATTATAAAAGCCTCAAAACTGAGGAATCCGACGGAAAAACACAAGTATGAAGTTAACAAATATAGATAATGCGATGCTAACAGCATTAACAGAAGCGTGTTAATGCTGTGTATTTTTAATGAGACTTGTTCTAAGCGTGAAAACTTGTTCCACATTCTTGGAATAATTTTATCTTTAAGAGACAGACGGATTAAGTGTAGCTGGCTTAAAACCACACGCATCATTCAATAAATCTTCGTATAATCTAAACCGTAACAAATGTGCGTTACATAAGTGAAACGCTACACAAATTATGCTGTTGATTATTACATAAATCAAGCGATGTGTTTCATTTTGTTTACAGCTAATGCCAAGAATATGGAACGGATTTTCTACAGCGTATATATTTCATCATATTTTTGGATATTTTTCAAGTTGTGTTCAAGATGTTGCAACGTTCCTCTACTTTATGTAATTGGCTAATAACTAACATTCTAAGAGATCGTCCAGGTTAAATATTGATACGCGCAATTAAGACCATAAACCGTGTATTTTTTTTACCACTCCGCGTTAACTGATTAGCCTCGTGCAATTTACACAATTATTTTAGGTACAAAGGCAAGTGTAGTATTTCTATTGTTATGTTGCTTAAAACTATCATTGACTCAATGTATCCAAGACAATTTTTCAAACTAATCGTACTTCTATTAAAACAGCTGGCGTAGCCACCGCGACATCTGAATAGTCTCACAAAAAAAATGAAAACCTCAGATTCAGGGCATGGAAGCAGTTTTACTGTATTACGAGGGTGGTTCAAGAAGTCTTTAGAAAATTTAAGAGATGGCGCTCGTAATATCAAAAATGGTTTCATTTTTATTGTCGATTTAGGCAAAGAATTTTTGTTTATGTAGAAATTTGGAAAAAGTCAGTTTCGAGCGCTTATATCTAGAAGGCTTAACACCGAAAGGGATCGAAGCTGAATTGGATGAAGTTCATGGCACATCTGCTCGTCTGTTAGCAACTGTTTACAATTGGAAAAATGAGTTTAAACGTGGCCGTACGTCCGCAAAAGGCGAACATCGTCCACTGGACGTCCATTGGTAGTGACAAAATCCACGATATGGTTTCGAATGATCGACGAATCAAACTGTGCGAAATAGTTGAAGCCACGGGCATATCGCAAGGTTCAGTGTTCTTAACTTTGCGCGAAAAATTGGGCGTGAAAGAACCTCGGCAAGATGGGTGCCGCGTGGAAAATAAACGTCGACTATGAGGCTGTTTTGACGCTTTTCCGTCGCAATCCTGGCGAGTTTCTCCATCTATAAATAACTATGGCCGAAGCGTGGATACATTACTATGCTCCGGAGACAAAGGAACAGTTAAAACAGTGGGTTTTTGAAAACGAACGAGCTTCGAAGAAGGCAACCGGTGGGCAAGGTGATGGCCTCGGTTTTTTGGGATGCACGCGGAATCGATCTACACCGATTACGTGGAAAAAGGACAAACAATAACTAAAAAGTATTATGCGTCGTTATTGGACCCGTTGAGCGAAGAAATCAAGAAAAAACTTCCTCATTTGAAAACTTCCATCAAGACAATGCTCAGATACACAGTTGCGCAGCTTCGATAGCCAAAATTATGGAATTAACAACATCCATCGTATTCACCGGATTTAACCCCCAATGACTTCTTTTCATTTCCAAATTTGAAAAAATGGCTCGGCGGACAACGGTTCACGTCGAAAGTCATCGCCCAAACAAGTGCTTATTTTGAGGACCTTCCGAAATTCTACTTTTACTGGTACTTCTTCCGGTGTAATTTTTTCACTGTTTAGTCCTACATCGTTGAACAATTCCATTATTTCGTCAATATTAATAATCTCAGTTCCTTCAATTTCGTTAAGTTGCGACAATTCAGCCCATGCAGTGGCGACATTGAAAATAGGGTCCTTTATATTATACTTCTTCCAAAATTCTTTGACGGTCATGGCATCATCAGATTAAAGCAAGCCTTTGACAAAAGCTTTTCTGTAATGTCGCTTGATATTTTCAGTTATACCCTGGTTCATGGGCTTGTATTCGCTGGTAGAAAAAAGCATATTATTTTGCTTCCTGCGGCAACTGCTTTTTATCATTATGAGGTACGAAAACGTGGTACCATTGTTTGGTCCATCGAAGCTTTTTTTAGCATAATAGCTTACAGGCAATGCGTTCATATTTAAATTTTTGAAAGCTCGTAGTTTTTTGTATTTACTGTCACCAACAGGGAAAATCTGTGATTACGGGTGGCATTTGCACAGACCATAATAGTGATCCGATCTTTTTGGATCTTAAAACCTGGTGCTGATTATTTCGAAAGTGATGCCAATGTCCGTTGTGGGAAAGACTTCCAATTGAGGCCCGTTTGTAAGCTTTTTCTTTGATGAGGTTCGGTTTAAACTATCAAAAACAGATATATCAAATTGTTATGAATCGATGTGGAATTTCCTTTCCAATCCAATAATGTAATTAAAGATGGTTCGTCTATATTTGGAAATAGTTTATGAACAGCCTGTAAAACATTTGGCAACGATAACGATAAGGTGTGGTACGCATAGTTCTACAAAAGTAAACAATCATTAATCCCCATCACACAAGAGCGGTGCAAATGCTAAAATGTCAACGTGAATCTCGAAAACGGTTTACTTTAACGGTAAAGTACGCCAATTCCGGTTCAACGGAGAGAGTTTCGTAAGCGAAAATATTTTAACCGAGTAGATCACTTGGTACAATTACATATTCACAATAACAACGTTAAAACTTCTGGCGACTTTTGTGAAATGCCCTGTATGTTCGATGACAGGCAAGAAAATGCACGATATACTTAACTCAATTAAGTATTCAAAGTTAAATTAAGTCAAAAAAAAGGCGCGTGATTGATTCATCTCGAAATGTTCTAATACAAATTCTCATTTTAATAGTGATACACTAATTTTCGTCATATCACCAATGATATCGTTTCCCTCGTGAAGTTCGCACAATATATTGCGTGTCGAATTAACAAACGAACTTATCTAAAATATCTTTTCCTATTGAATTGCGCGTCTCACATTGTGAAGCTTATCTCAACGCAAATTATTTTAACCTCATTACCACAATTCCTTTACGATTACTTCATCTTCACCTGTCATCCCATACCAACCTATCAAGGTCGCCAAGTTAAGTTTCTAGGTCGCGTTCCTTGACGTATCGACTCGATCACTCGGTACAATCAAGCATTTCCATATTATCATCACTGTTCTCTACGGACGCTTCTCCACGAAGGAAGTGGTAGCGCTTCTATTTGATGTTTTAAGGTTATCGATAGTTCTTTCGATTCTTACGCGAAGCTGTGAATGACAATTATGGACGATTTCACCTACGGGCCTCGATTTTCCAGCCGTTTAAAACACGTCGGCCGATCGTATAGACGCAAGGGCGTATTCGGTGGCGATATAATCGAAAAAATTCCTTCGCTTTTAGTGACCATAAACAGACGCCAATTCAATGCTAAATAAACTAAACGTAGGCGGTTTACGTACGCGCACCTATCTGCAAATAGATTTATCAAATATGGAAGCGTAATGAGTGTTTGTTGTTAATTATAGCCAGCAAGCTAAATATAAGAAACGACGTTAGAAAATGTTGTGTTTAATGATACCTATGTGTACCTTAGTAGTTACATTGTTGATTAGCTTTTGTTACATATAACATTAAAATTTACGAATGTATCATTGCGAAGGATAAATAACCAAATAAAACATGAAATGTACCTCTTTGACGACGAAAATTTCTCCACGACGAGTATTCAAAACACGAGAAAAAAGTCTTTATTAAATCTTAAGACAAGCCACATAAATGAGAAAATGCTAAATGATATAAATACTTACAGTTAGTCAATAATCCAAGCAGCAAACTTTAAGATGAATAACGGTCATGAAAACCTACATATTGGAATTTGAATTAAACTTTGGTTCCGCCATTTATTTTTGCTTGAAAATAAATGGCGGCAAACGCTATTATGCTCAAGACAAACTTTACGTTTGTTAATTGTAAAATTAAATTATATATTTTTTTAGAAAATCATAAAATCCGCCATCTTTTTTAAATATTATGGAAGATGATAAAGGTAAAAATTATTTGTTTTTTTATTTTTTAACCAATCTACGAATTTTTTTTTTTTGTAAACATTTTTGTTACGGACAGCCTTAATCAATAAAACACCGAACGAAAATGTACGTAAATACAACAAAAAAACTACCTTAATGCAACGATCTTTTTAACCAAAATTGATCCAACGAACGAGTTTATTATTTTAATAAATGGTTGTTTATTAAATCGTTGAACACATACTTACGGATTTATTGATATAAAGAATACGTTTATTAATATCTAATGAAAAATCCCTAAAGTTTGTTTCGCTCCTCACAAAGTAAGTTAATAAACGAGTATTTATTATATTGATAAAGGGATTTCCGTTTGATAAACGAGTTAATTGATGATAATCTTTTTTTTATTGCTTTAACAAAATGAAGCCAACGAAGACGATTTATTGCATTAATTTTTTCAGTGCAGATTTTTGTAAATTTATTCAAAGTCCTCGATATTGAAAAATCGGCGAAAAAATAATGCCCGAATTTCCAACTAACAACTTCATTTATAGATTTCGATACGCTGGCCCCTTTAAAAGTTACCCCGATCTCTTTCGGTAAGCGAGCTATAAGTTTTAGAATGTTGGAAAACTTTGATCCCCATCTTTAGCATTTTTCGGGATGTAATTCGAAAAATAAACGAAATAGGTAAATGAGGGTGGCGAGAATCGATTCTCCGAGTCCGATTGTACTCAAAACATGTAACTGAAGCCTTTGTATTGCGCTGAAAATTCCGCGAGGTGATTTAGGATAAAATGTGAGAAATTCATGTTTAGGTTTATGTCGGAATTTATTTAAAAAAAATTTTTACTAACCCGGGCGTATTTAAAAATAAACATAAGAGTTATGTTTTAAAAAGGTCTAATTTCCCGACAACATGCAAATTTGCGGATTGCACGATTTCGGGGTGAAATATAATTTGATCGCGAAAAGGATGTGTAATATTCATATTCATTGTTGGATGCTCAATTTTAAATATTTTATTAAAAAAAAATAAATTCCTAAAGGATAATCTTTCAATAGTCTAAGTTGGTAAAATTTATACCAGTTGTTAAAATAATAATTTTAATGATTGAGGCAATAAATCTAGAATTTTAATTAATAAATAAAACTATTTATTTTTTGACACAAAAGGTCACAAGCCTTCAACATTGCTTTCTACCGTACCTCTAAATTGTACAAATTCTCTCATATTCGTATGGCAACCCCTTTTTGGAAGGAAAAGGTTAATTGTTACACGTACATACCTTACCTTTTAATCCAAACGCCTTTCGGACATCAAGATATCCAGATTTCGGATCCGTTACACAATTGTTTCAAGATCTCCGCACATCGGTTACTTGATTCTATATATCGATTATATTGACAGGTCGACGTTTTTCGGAAATAACACTCCTAGCATTATTGTTTCGTTAGACTTTCTCCGCATTTTACATTACTTTCACTTAATCGCAGATATTTATCATCTACACATAGCTTTGTACGTTTTAAAAATATAAATTTTCTTCTTTTAAATCCGACAGGACCCGAACTACGCGCTACGCAAACCGAAATGTCACTATTTGAATACCGCGTATATGCATAGCCCAAAGTAAACAGTATATACAAACTAGACAACAATAAAATAATTTAATTTGTTAAAAAATTATTCTTGTCCGCGCAGTTACATTATTGACACTTTCGCAGAGCGTTCTCCTACATCTTGGACAATGGATTCGACGTAACAAACTTGACCCAAATATTTAAAACGGCTAGGTTTTTAACACCTTCGCACTTCTGTAACGTTTACAATTACTGTGGAGAACCGCAATGAACGGCATGCGTTCTGCATCTGTTCTGCCGGCGTCGGGAATATTCAAGTAACAGTTGCCGAACGGGCGAGCTTTCAACTTTAACCTGTAATGTAAGCCCGACGCACATGCGTAGAACGTTTTTTAAATCTACGTAGCATCGAAATCACTGGAAAAGTAAAACAAACAAACAACGGAAATTGTAATACCGTACTACACAATCTTTTCGGAATTTTTTAACGATGTTTCGCGGCTTTGAAATTGCGAACACAATTATGGAAATAATGATTCTAAAGAGGAGATAAATTTTGTAATGCAATAAGAAATATTTAATTTAGAAACATACAAAAGGTTTTTTTTTTTAACTACGCTACTGTACAAAATGAGGAAAAATTTAGCCTCTATTAATTTATAATTAATAAAAATTGAATTTGATAACTCTGGTTAACGGTTGATTAGTAGTTTTTATTAAAAAAACTTAGATATCATGAATTTTATTTAATAATTCAATTCACACATATCGACAGTGATGTGGCAAAATCTCCTATCTTCTTAGAACCAAAGTTTGGAGAAAACCGATTTATTTTTCAAGAAACGGCAATTTTTGTCCAATTAAAACAATTGAGCATCATTTTCGCTTGAAAACTTCTACTACTCTTTTACGGAACTTAAAAACAAAAAGAGAAAATTATGAAAACAACTTTGCACCTTGCTACTACGATATATTCCGTACCATTACAAAAAAAATTAGCTCCTTGTACTTAGTTTTATAATATCGGTGCCTCCGCCAAAACAGGTGTATTATAAGCTATCATTCAGTATTTCCGAGGTTGCCATATTTAGTGTGGCGGCACTGTTCAATTAGAAAACCTGTTTTTTTTCTTCATTTTGTTGGTTACTTTTATTCAAAGTAATTAAACTCAGCGATCACAATTACTAATTGAACATTAGACAAATACAAATCAAGTATAGCAACCTTGTAATCCAGAAACAAATATGTGCTAAGAATATTACTGATGTAGGAACTTTTTTGTTGCCAACCTTAGATACTTCTAATGAAATAAGAACGGCTATGAATCCTCAGAAATAATTTTTAATTTTTGCGCAAAGTGCGTAATACCCGTTTGAGAAACAATGAATAGAAAGTTAACTACAGAAGAGCGTGTCTTTGATTCGCAAACATAATAGAAACATGACTTACGCTGATGTCTGTTTAGTATTATCGCATCAAACGCATTTTTAATGTCTGACAGTGTATGCTGTTAATTATCCTTAGTAGAATTTTTTAAATTTCGTGGACTGTTCGAGTTATCTCGTGTAATAAGGAAGTACTAAGTACATCTTTATTGCTGGAATTGCCAATTTAAATTGTCTGCGAATTTCAAACATTTCTACTTGGCACATTGTCAATGTTAAAAGTTGAATTATCAAACAGCTAAGAAATTATTTACGCATTTTATTCAAATATTTCCATAAATGTTATGCATGCTTTGTTTCACTTTTTCATTTATTAATATCAACGTATTTTATTTATAAATTGTGATTATTTTAGTGTATTGAAAAATGAAATTTTAATATATTTTTTTTTATGTAAAATATTGCATATTACTATAAAAATGGTTATATTTGCTCTCAATTATCATTTAAACAAGTCGCTATTAATTTCATAATTTTACTATAAAGAGGGCGCCATAGAACCGTATGGGAAGTTGCCTAATTATTTCAATACGGATATGAAGTTCAACCTAAATTTAGGATGTTTTTTAATTACTCGAATCTTTAATCGAACAATTTTAAAACCCGGCTTATTGAAGCATTAAAATTTGAAGAGAGAACTATTTGAATTGCGGCATTGTAACACAACTCTGTGTTTATATGTTCCGTACGGGAATCCCGCGTATTCAAACCACCACACTTCGGTTTCTTTTTTGAAATAATGGTAGAAATCAAATGGGTATTTGTGGCGTATTTCATTGGCTGTCCCAAAGCAGATTTCTCCTTAACATATGAAGATGAAAGAAGATACATATACATACAGCCAATGGAATACGCTGTTAGAGAAAAATAGGCGCAGCCAGATACGTGTTACCTACATTCATGCCATGCAGGGGCACAACTGAAAGACTGATTTTATGTTATTCTATAACATTTAACACTACTAACAATTACACAGCATTAAATTTTACCAGGAGTAACGACAACTTTAGTAAGAAAGATACTTAATATACGATATAACTGAGATACGACTGAAAATATTCTTGAAATTGGTGACTGCGGAGATGCATTACAACATTTCGATTCCCTCGTGTATTTGCATTGCATTCCATGTACATTGAACTATGCAACGGAAATACGCGAGGAGAGCACAGTACAATTTCGTACTTGTGTCATAACCAAACCTATCCTGTCTTAGGCAAAATTAAAGGTAAGTTACTGCTTCCATAAATTATTTATTAATTCATCAATTATCCCCTTTTATTTGGAATACGATGTAACAACTAATTACACATAAATAATAATAAGAAGAACTATATAATTAGTATGCAATTCGATTAGTAAACAAGCTTTATAGGATAATCTTCATTATCAGTCCCGCTGCTATGGTAACTCCACCGACTCGCAACATCACCCTACCCAGTTCTTTGCAATCGTTGTACAGTTCCAGAGCAATCGGGCGGGAAATCTGTATCTCTACTAATGCGCTGGTATTGTTACTCAAAAACCTAGGATGCTTCTTCACCACTTCCCCTGTATTTTTATGAAGTTGCGCGATTAATTTGCTAACGACAGCCGGTTCAACTAAGGATTGGTGATGCAGAACAACCTGAAAGTTTAGGAAGTGAAGTATAACGTGTTTTGTTGTATTTGTCTTGGCAAGCCAACCGAAAATCCTTTGGTTATTGGCACGGTAATATTAAAGACGACAATTTTTGCTTGGAATTTCGACGAGATTTGAACGGGATTTGCAGGATCGCTTAGGATGAAACCAACAGCAACGTTCTGCATTTCAATGCCCGATAAGGTTACTGACGCCTGGTCCCCGGCAAATATGATTTGTTTCGGAGATTCTTCGATAGCTACACCTTTAACCACGGCCAATTCTCTGCTTGGGCACACTAAAACTCTTTCACCAATGGTTAATGATCCAGTCTCGACACGACCCGAAACGCAAAAGCTCGATCCGGTACTCTGAAAGACAAAAATGTTAACAACGGATTATAAGCTACAGTTAGAGCTCACCTTGAATAAGTCATTAATTGAAAATCTAAATGGTTTCGTTATGGGTCTTTCCGGACATTTAAAATTGTCTAAAAAGGAAATAAAATTCATAAAAAATTCCACGGCAACTAGATGAATCTAAACATCTCACCTAATACTTCGATTAGACAAGGTCCACTGTACCACGCCATCAATTCCTTTTCAGTAGGCTTCTGTATCAAATTCTGACCGGTCAATCCACTGCATGGTACAAACGATACGTCACTCTCGCGGAAACCCGCTTGTCTCAAGAAAGTCTTCAACTTATTCTTGATTTCGGAGAACCTTTCTTGGCTCCACGAAACTGTATCTAATTTGTTGATTGCCACCGCAAGTTGGGTGATGCCTAAAGATCGTACGAGCAAGGCGTGTTCCCTTGTTTGACCGCCAAAGTCAAAGCCGGTCTCGAATTCGCCTCTTGTCGCATCTACCACCATTAGGGCGACATCTGCGTGCCCGGCGCCCGAAATCATATTTGGGATGAAGTCTTTGTGCCCTGGAGCGTCTAGGAGAGTGATCTAGAGTAGAATTAACTAAAATTCACCACTTTCCGTGCGCTTCACGTAATTAGCTAGAGACTAGACAGACTTATGAGATAAATAATCACGAGTCTGTCTAGTCTCTGGTAATTTCGTGAAGCGTACGGAAAGTGACTTATAACATTTAGACATAAACCAAGCTTACGGCGCAATCAATAGGATACCAATAATTAATATCAATTAGCGTGAAATTTTTTTTTTTCGACCAAAAAGCCTCTTTTCGTTTTTTTTTATAAAGAATTCTGCTTGTAAATTAAAATTATAACATCGCCATACCGTTTTGTGTTTAGTTTCGAATTGGAAACTCCCCACGTCCATTGTAATTCCTCTATTCCTCTCTTCGCCGGTTTCATCCAAAACCCAAGCGTACATGAAACTTTGTTTACCTAACTTCCTGCTTTCTTGCTCGTATTTATGCATTGTTTTTTGATTCACCTGAAACAGGCGACTAATCAGATTCCTTTAGCAAACAACTTAATAAATACTACTTGTCCCAGCGCGTACAATAGATGTCCCATTAACGTCGACTTCCCAGCGTCCACATGACCGATAACCACCATGTAAAGATGATCCCTAACTTCGCCTCTTTCCTTCTTATATAACGCGACAGGATCTAGCTTATCCCTGCCTTTGGAGTATTTGAGATCGTCCGCTGGGTCCGTGGAGGGGAGATTTACAGGAGTACCACGCCCCGAGGCGGGAGATTCTGATCTAGACGCAACGTTAGGTCGATATCCCTCCTTTTGAGGTAGATCGAAGCCTTTCGTCACGTTGGAGGTAGGCTTAACACCGTGAGGTGTTAGAAATTTTGTAGCGTCTAGCTGTTCTGACGCGGGTGCTATATTAGTGAGAAAATTGAGTAAAAAAATGACAAAGAATTGGATTTGTTATTAGTAACAAGAATGTGGGTGTATATGTGAAAACTAGATAAATTATGAAAGTTTCTTAGCTGTTTTTTGAAGATATTTAATCCAATTTTACAGTCACCGTCTTGTGCTAATTTATTACAGTACAAATCATAACAAAACAAATTGTAGCAATTGCGGACGTCACAAGGGTAGGGTGGGGAGAGTTTGCCAAACAAATAACTGCATAATATGTATCTAACAAAGGTACTAGGCAATGTCTCTCCACCAGCGCGTTCCTTTCTCTGTTAAATATGTAGCTATTAAATCAATTTTAATGAACAATCGGTATAATTGTACGAATTCACTCAACCAAATGATATTAGTTGAATGTTATTTAATGTTTTGAACAACTTTGTACTTGAAAAATGTCTAATAAAATAGCATGGAGTAAATTGATAAAATTTTTTTTTTTAAATAACCCGATAAATCTTAATTAGGTTTGGTCCATTCCCAATATGATCTAGCAATGAAGGTACCCGTAAGTGCAAATAGTCGATTGTGATGAAACTTTGTGAGTTTGTAGACCCCACTGGGTGTTCGTAATGTATCGTAATAATTATGCAAGATGTTCATGAAATGATGAACTTTGGCATACCTACTTCTTTATTTTAAAGAAATAGCTTCTGTATTTTTGTGGGGTTCCATCGTCAAATAATTAACAACGACTTACTTAAAGCAACAGACGGTGCCATTGGGCAACATCCCGATAGGGTCCATAAACTAACAAAGTTCATAACAATACTTCCAGCACTTTCCTTATAAGCTACATGAGTTCGTATGAATTTTTTTTATAAGAACTACGACTGAATTAATACCAATTAATTGAGAAAATTGGAACAAGCCTTACAGTTTTAACTAAGCGGCACTTATCTAATACTAATATGAATTTTAAGTAAACAAAACTCCACCAAATATTCCTAAGTACAATCAACACTTATCAGCTATATACACTAAAGCTTCATTAAGGCTACGTTCTCAAACAGGACAAAATCATATCGTCTGGTGATAACACATCGAAAGCAAACTTGCACGTTTGTTTATCATTCATGAAAATAGGCACGAACTTTTTATATCTGCAACACAATATCTTTCCAAAACAAGAAACCGTTTTAGAAATGTTGCTCGTTTTCTTCAGGATATAAGTGATATCCATCGTACAGTTGAAATCGTCCCTAACTGCGATTTCCTTTTCGCAATTGATGTCTAAGTAATCAAGTTTTTTACTGAGACTAGTCACTGACTTCTGCAATGTATTTCTTATTAAGGCCTTTGTCAAATCAATTTCACCAAGATCTTTCGAATCAGTCTTTTTGTTAATTGAAATCACGTCTTGTTTTCCTGCTCCTTTCACAGGCGTGCGATTAATCTTAAAGTTTGGAATACTTATAGAACCTTTTACGTTTTTCAAATGATTATTCGAGAGATCGCTTAATGACGAGAAAGATTTTCCCGAACTACTTTGAACACCAAATTTTAAGGGGGTACTTAATTGCATTGAATCGTTCATCTTATTTGTGGACGGATTGTTTTTGATTTTAAACATATTTAACTTTGGCACATTAAATTGTTTGGCCGGTTTAAGTAATAATTTATCATCTTACCTTTCGCAAGTAGAAGAAGCAAAAAAATGAGAAAAACATGAAAAAAGAAACATAAATAAAGAATTGCTTCGCGATTTATTTTTTAATATTCACCTTTATCTTTCTTTTCCTGTTGCTTCAATTGAGATGATGTCATATCTAATAAAACATTACTTGCTCTATCGACGTCTAATTTGTTGTCTAATAATGCCTTTACCATTTGGGGTTTTGTTACAGTAGGTCCAAGTAGGCATTTCAGTTTTGCTATACAGGATTCTAGTTCGGCAGATTCGTCATTTGTGACCTAAAGGAAACGATATAAATATACAAGCAAATATTTAAGAAGATATATATTATACTTTATTTTCTTGTTCGTCTTCCTCGGCAATATTAATGAAAGCTCCAATCTGTTGACCTTTGGAGCTTTCCCTGTTATACATGAAAGCGGCTTCAGTTGGCGACACGCAATAGTCATCCTCAACAGAATGACCGTAAACATCATCGTACCCATCACATTCTACAAGAAACAGATTTAATACGATGGTTAACTTACCTCCTGTTACATCAATTATAACGGACATGTACTAACCATCGGAATATTTCATGGATCGTACGTTTCTGTGTCTTGCCATTTTCTATATGATATCCTTACAGGTTCACTTAGATGAATTATATACAATCACGTTGGATTAATAATTGTTTGTTATTACTGCTTTTTCTGTTACGCCTCAATTCTGTAGAGCTTCGTACTGTAGCGCGAAACAATAAATATAACCTTTAAATGGTTTTCCTTTAGTCAAAATTATTGGCGTTTGCATTTCAACTCAATTCATCTTTATAAAAGAGGAAGTATCGGATAAATTAAGTATCATATTACGTACAAAATTCATTTGTATTTGGAATAATTTAAGAATAAACAAAATAATACAAATGCCATATGTTTGACAACACATTTGACAGTGACCATATGAAGTAGTTTTTTTATTTTATTACCAGATATCCAGAATATCGATATGATATTTGAAAAAATATGGACAAATTTTAATTGATTAATTAGAAAGTTAAGTGATCCTGACCTATGCACCTATGAATTATTAGTTGCAACGAATACATTTAGAAAAATTCGTAATGTAGCATTAAAATTAGAAATAATTAAGTTGGTAAAAGCTACAGTTGGTATTACATGTTTTAACTATGACTATGATTATTTTTCATCAACCACTGGCATGGACGTAGTTACGGGGGGTCAGGGAATGTTAAATGTCTGAAATAATTTAATTTTCATTTATTATCACCGGTCATACAAGAATCTCCAACTTGTACATTGATACCCTTTATCGACTGAGTATGAATTAAGGGCTAGTTCAAACATTTTCTGTATTAGTTTTTCTTATCATTCATCATCTCATGTTTCGATAGGTTTAAAAAAATTGTACTTTTAAGCCCGCCGTAGCAGGTGCACTCGATGAGAATCCCAAGTTGGTTCCGTACTCGTCTCGAACGTTGGAATTAATTCGGAACCGTGTAGAGTATGCGCAAAAGAGAATTGGTGTTCCAACAACCGTCGCACTAGTTCTGAATCAATTCCAAGATCGTTTCAACAGACACCGAATTATTCCTGAACCGATTCAAGAACGGTGAGAGGTTTCTCTGTCGGAATAAACCTATAGTCCGTCACAACCTCAATATGAACTATGGACAGATATAGGGACTTTGTATCCTAACCAACAATTCTTTCAAAAATTGCTGGACAAGGATAGCGTGTTATCGTGCTCGGAGCTTTTTATGTTTATACTGTTGGTATTCAATTTTGAGATTATACGCATATCCAAGAAAATATTTGACGAAATTGTTTTAAACTAACAATAAGAAAAGAATGTTTGGTAATGTATGGATTATGTTTTGACACTGCCAAATGTCAAATCATATAGGGGAAGCTACAGAAAACACGCCTGAATATAGCTCATAACGATCTGGCAACTCTGTACGCTACTCCCATAAGAACTGTACTGCATGAGGTTGAGACCACCCCAGAAGACGAAAGCGATTGCGTTCGACTGGAAACAACACAGTCCGCTTCCCAAGATCAAAGTCAGAGCGACGAAGATCGATTGGGACAGCAAGATCGAGTATCTGGGAATGATCCTAGATGAGAGGCTGAATTTCGCGGAGCATCTCAGAAGAGCTCGAAACAGGGCACTAGGTGCAGCCAGACAGTTGTATCCCATCCTTACAAATTCCCACCTCAACCCTAGAACGGGCGTCATGCTGTACAAGACGCACATACGCCCGATCCTCACCTACGCCAGTCCCGTCTGGGTCACGGCGGCACCCACCCACATTACCTCCCTCTCGACCGTACAGAATCGCTGCTTGCGATTAGTACGCCACGTACACCAACGCACCTCGCTGGCTACACTGACACACCTGAGCGAGACTGAGCGGCTGCAGGAATTCCTGGCACGGCTCAACAAAAACTTCTTTCGGAAGACGCTAATCAGCGAGAATCCCGCGATGAAGAACCCCTTCGGGATCGAGTCACAAAACCACCTACGATCACCTGAGTAGGCTGGCATAGGTATCACCATAGCGTGTACTAACGCCTTACTAACTCATATTTTTGTTTTAGTAACCGAGGAGTATCCAGGAAGAAGTCTCCGAGAACCAAACAACGAGGACCGAGGACCCCAGGAAGATCATCAACCCGATGGAACTGGAGGAAGCAGGATAAGGATCTAGAAAACCCAGCGCAAGAGGTTGAGACCGACTATAGTAATGAATAGAGATTACCCAGGTAGGGGAATTCTGCTGCGACTAGACGGACTCGTGTTTTGTCTACTCTCGGGAAAACCAATAGGCGACACGAACCCCCTCTCATGAGTCGAATAAGCGCGAGTCTGTCTAGTCGCTGCAAAAAAGTAATAACTTCCCCTATTTTGCTCATCTCTAGTAATGGATCATTATTCGTTACAAGTTTATCAAATCTAACATGGGCGTAGGCAAAATTTGGTCAAGGGGGTGGCTAATTGGTTACTTCACCGCGGATTAAAAAAAAAAAAACTAAAGTGAAATTATTTCGAAGATTTAGGGTAGGGAGCTATCGTCCCTTCCTGCCCCCCTCTGACTACGGCCATGAAATCTAACATATTTTGATTTATAAATTGAAACTAAAAGAATATATCTTTAATACTCTAATACCACAGCCATGTGAATATTTCATAAAATAAAACCGCTTCCACATATCTTTGAAGATTATCTCCTGAATAGACCAACAGCCATAATCAACAATTTATTTGTTGCATACGCTCTAGACATGAATATAATTTTGCTCGGATTTAATACTACGGCGAACCGCGCATTTTATAGGATTTGCACGTTGCATGTTGTACAATTTCAATACATAAACAATCTTCAAATTGAAGCGTCGGTGAAAATCCTATACCTGTAATTTGTGCCTATAAATTATGCACAGTTAGTTCTATTTAAATTTAATTTTTAGATTAGATTTTTTGAATATTCAAAAGCAACATTCACCCACCTTAATTAGATAATTACCCGCAATTTGCACATATAGCAATGTTTTTATGTGATATTAAGCTTTATAGAGCATATAAGAAAGAGTATTTTATATACATAACTACTTTATTAATGGTTAGACAGTATCGACAATGTAGCTGAGACAGTTTATGGTTTGGCTAATGAATCCAGGTGGTCTACGTAACTACATCCCAATTTGATCATAGCAAGGCCTGTACCTACTCCGCAAATGGTGCATAAAGGCACATTTTGTGGTACTAAACTTCTAAGTATAGCCCAAATCAATACTGAACCCATCGAAAAGGAGACTGCACCGAACGCACTAAAATCAAGAATATATTAATAAAATGAAGAATTTAATGGAGTAATACTCTTACCTGTATAGTATTCTTTGTTGCTTCGTCGCCGATTTTAAATGTGGACGATTATATAAAAACAATCCCGATCCAAGTAACGTATTTATAAGCAAAATATTGGTAATATCCCTCTTCGGAAACAGCCTAAAAGGTTAACATTGTTATAAAGAACGGAGTAAAATATATTTATTATATTAGTAAAGATTCCGGACATAACCTCAATTTTCATATGACTCCCTTGATAAGTTGAAATTGGTGAACCGTGCCGATTTTAAAGAAAAACGTACCTTAATACAAGAGATGGATTCATAACATTAATAGACAAAGCCGTATAGCTCAAAGCTCCTTGGATAGGGGCGTAATAAAAGAGAACGTTGTGCGTATTTATAGGTTTCAGCCCCAATTTTCCGCAAATGGAGCCGTGAACTTCTGCCGCCGATGCCATCCTACTTAGAGCTAATTATTTTATCACAAAAATTTTTAATATGCGGGAATAATTTCTTCCGATTATTTGAGGGAGACTAATACTAAAACCATTAAGCCCGAGCAACTTGTCAAATTCGAAGTAGGGTTAATTTTTTTAGAGCGAAAAAATGTTACCAGATTTAGACGAGATTAAAATTAGAATGAACTTAAATTAATGTTTAACGTATCCTAGGGTTAATTATTAATAGCACCGCTATAAAAATGCGTATAAACATTTTACGTAACAGTTATTTAACTACGGTTATATAACTTACTTTGATTAGATTTAATGCGCGGTAAATATTATCGAGCTGATTTGATTTGATTCTGTGCTGTTTATTGTAATATTAATAATTAAACATGGAATAGTACGTCTGAACGAGATTTCGCGCCATTATTTAAACATTCGTCCAAGTAGTATGGGTTGGTCAGGTGACAACATGGCCACTACAATTTTGTTTCTCAGTGTACTTCTGAACATTTTGTGAATTATACGTTGCATTATAGCTAGTTCATTCAAAACGAAGTATGTAAACGAATGGCTTGGTGATGTGTTACGTTTCGATAAGGATATATTAGTGAAGTTACCTTAAATTGTTTAAAAATGAAGTAAGTACGTTTAGGTTTAATTGCTCTTTTTTTAAATATTGATTTATCCCGTTTTTCCTCACGTTTGGCGATCGAATTAAATCGAATCTAATACGTTAATCGACTGATTTGTTTATTTACTAAGAAATTCGTATCATAGAGTTGATAGGTGTTCATCTCCGCGGCGTTTTGATAATACCCTTCATTGCCTTATCGCTCCGCCAGCGCTCGATTTTCTTTTGTTTCTAGCTAACTTGATTTAACTTTACGTTCATTTGTTTGAGAGATTTTCGCCATGTGGTGGCCGCATTATTTACAGTCCTATTGCGATTTTCATCGATTCGAAAATCGTGGGTGTGTTGAACTGACCGTGTTGTACAGGGTCAATATCAACCCCCCTCGGTGCGAAGCGATAACAGAGGGACGAAATCGGTTATCAGCGCAAAGTGCACCCGTACCTATGGCAAAAATGCATTCCCAAAGGAGTTCTTTAATTACCACACGAGTTTGGCGTATTTACATACATTTCTGACGCATATCGCCTTTACCATATGTCCCTTCTTGTAGTTAATTTCGATTAATCGCTTTGCGCCTAAATCGAATGTAAATTTTGAAATATCACGATAATTATTTGAATCGCTTGAATACATAAATAAACAATCCAGTGGTACCCAAACGTTCCGAAGTCATTGTATTTTTTTGTTTTTTTTTTACGTTAGTTTTACCGATCATTATTCACATCAAATGATTTCCTGCGTATTTACATATTCGTTATCTATTTACATTAAAGACGAAACCTAGAATTTATATTCTGGGAAGTGGAATATATCCGAAAATATCGTAAAGTCGAAGCGAAGTTAGTCATGTTGCTCTGATTCACGATGCGGGCTTACCCAACTATGTCTAATAAATCTAATATTTGGTGAAAAGCTTCTTTTATGCTTTTACATATACGCTCTTATATGGAATAAGTGAGCACCTTTTAACATATTTGTTCTTCGAAAAAAAAAAGAAGTATAGTAAACAATAGGCCTTTGTTTTAAAATTGTCCACATACATATTTAGATGGCCATGCTTTCCTGTAATAACCTATAATAACCAAGCAAAAAGTAAATTGCTGCCGTAGCAACGTTTATGTGAAGAAATTATTTAAACTGAGAGTCTATTCTGCTGTTTTATTATTAAAATTTAGCAAGATACCTATGGCAAAATCGCATTACCAAACTTTGGGAGTGCTCTTCAATTTAATACTTTATCATTGACAATATTTTGTTTCCATCGTTGATTATCATGAATCCAAAAGCGTACAATATAATAATCTAGCTTAAATGGTATAAAACCCGATGATTCAACGAAGATTAACGGTAAAAAATCCGACAGATTAGATTAACTATCACTTATGAGCCCATAATAAATCTTCCTTTGAAATTGATGTTGGCAGCAAACATTTTATTGTTTTCTAATAATCAATCGTTGAAATCGAAATTTGGATAATAAATTTCTTACCTGCGCCACGGTCATACATATTTCATCAGATAAATCTCCTTTTATTGACACGCGAGATATCGAACAGTGAGGGGGACCATAAGCACTATTAACAAAATGTCCGAATTTTCCCTTATTATTTATATTATACCGCAATTATACGGTGAGCCCCTCCGACATTAAACCATTTATTGGCTTGAATATAATATTTCGTTTTAAAACTGAATCCTAGCTCGTCCATAAAGGTTTATAAATTTAAAATATCTTTGGCGATTTTGTTGCTAAATCGAGCCCTTCAACGATAAATGTAGTAGCAATTATTTGCTAGTAATTTTTTTGAAGACTTCACTGTTTTAGGCTCGCAAGGGCGCCGTCTATATTTGTATTTTTATGATAAGAATAGCAATCTGCAAGAACAAATTTCAAATATGGGAAGAGATTATTTAAATATGAAAAATTTCATTCGGAAAAAATGTACAGAAGGTGTCTCTGAAAATCTTTTATCACGTGTTATCAAGTTTTTATTGCTACTACAGGCTGCTACTTAAGACTGCTTAGCTACCTACCCATCAAGAGATGTCCAATTCGAATAATGTCATTGATGGTGGATAATCGCACCTTGAAAATACCGTGAAACAGTTTCAAGATTAAAGAGGTTTGCAACATCAAATAGATGAAAAAACCTTTGGATTTGGGGTACAGGATCAGTACTTAGTGACACTGAGAAACTCCGCATTTTTTGTTGAGGGGGGCCATTCCAAATTGGATATTCCATAAATGAAATAATTTTTGGAATATTCGCAAAAGTAATAGTAATAGTCCTAACACGGCTTCTTCGCCGTCAGCATAAACGGCGAAACGTCGAGCGAAAATTTTGATACACGGCGAAACCCGGAAGAAGTTAATAGCAGTAACAGTAGTAATAGTCCTTGCATTACTTATTACTAAGCCTGTAGAAACGAGCGCGCTTCATGAAATTGGGAAAGACTAAACAGGCTCGTGTTTTGTTGACCCTCAGGGAAACCAGTAGGCAACACGAATCCATTCTCATGAGACGAATAAACACGAGTCTGTCTAGTTTCTGCTAATTTCGTGAAGCGCAACTCGTTTCTGCAGGCTTATTTACCCTAAGAAGGTTCATATTTGCTTTAGCGAATTTGCAAGACTTAATTTTGTTCTGCGTATGTCAAATGAGCAACTACTATTCGTTGCCAGTGTTGCCAAACTAGAAAATGAGAAATTCATGAACTTAATATTTACGAAATATGATAAGAAATTATTTTTTTATATTTAAATAGGAATCAATTAATATTTTATAAAGGGGAATGCATAAAAGAGACAATTTAAAGTGTTACAATTAAAAATAAATAAACTAATAATTTTACCATCTCTCTCTGAAAATGCTTCAAAAACTTATTATTTTACGCAAATTTGGAACCTCTTAATTAATGCTAGTAAACCGTCTGATTTATAACTTCATGTACACTGCCGTTCAGTGAAGTTCGGTCATACAATAAAAATCTATTATATCACACTGTATACAATTATTAATACATA
>LR737382.1:19537939-19557400 GCA_902655005.2 Marronus borbonicus
GTTTTTAGTTTCGTTTGTTTCTGTAACCTTTTCATGTTTTTTAATAACCGACCGAACTTCTCTGAACGGCAGTGTACGTTACCAAAAAATATTTACGTTTAGTATACAGCGGAAATACACGAGGGAATACAAGTTTTCTTATTGAACTTCCATTTACGTCGCTACTGGTTGCCTCATTAAAGTTAGTATTGCCAACCTATTAACCAAAAAATGAGACTTAATCGTCATAACCGCAATTAAATAAAAACCAACCAATCAAACACCAAAAGCAAGACGTTTAGCCGTTTAGTAATTTTTTTAGTTATAAAAAGAAGCTCACATCTGATTCCAGCGATTCCCAAAACTGTTTCATTCGCTTTTTGGGGCGCTGTTTGGGAACCGCTGCATTACCGCATTATATGCATTCGGATTTATTTTTATGCTTCAATTATCTAAGGTACTTAACGCTCTTAACGGTTCAGTTGGTAAATATTTCGTTTCATTTCTGCATAAATAAAAATATTTCACGTATTTACCGCGTGTTATTTTCTCGCCGCCTTTTACGTATAGCCAATTTGAATTCCGATTTTAGAAAGTCGGAATTTTCGGTATATCGCGTTCACCGTCGTCAATATAACGACCTACACGTTAAACACGTTTAATTTACAATAGGTATTACATACTTTCTTCCTTGTTTCCTTTCTTGGAATTAATGTGTGCATAATCGTTTTCAGTATTGGGGAAATGAGCAACAATCCAGAATCACGTAGAAGGTACAAACATAATACAAGTAGTTAAAAGTTAAAGTTTCACATCTTCTTTTAATTCAGCATGCCCTTCGAACGATAAAACAATCATATATAGCATGTTTACATTCTAGATATACAATTGCATGCTACTCTTTTATGTGTATAAAAAAGCGTATAGATGTCTAGATTTTAAAATCAACAGAAATAGTTTGTGGTAATGTAATACGAAGAATTATTTAGATATGGAAGGCGCGGAGTTATCGGTACAGGAAACGCATGTGGAACCGGATCATAGCAAAGTTGGAAGTTATTAATTGCAATAAAAGTTTATTTATAAACACATTCCTTCTATATGTATCATACTGGGTGTTATAAGTTAACTTTTTCAATTTCTGAGTACAAATGAAACGAACTGCTAAATTACTTTTCGCTTATAACGAATCCGGTTAAAACGTATCGACGTACCGACATATATTTAAAAAGTATAAATGTATGCCCATAAGAAAAGTCAAAAAATCCCATGATTATACAAGCTGATTCATTTTTGATCCATGGCGATCTCGCTTATTATTAGTTTAAATTCAATAAAATCGCTAAATTTTGTGTTTGACAGGCACCTCTAACGGCTTTATTTGGGCTTGTAGAAAAAATGAAAAATGCATTCTTAAGGCCCCTTTCGATCTTCTATTTAATGGTGTACTCCAAATTTTTATACAAGCCGTGTTTCGTGACGATTTGAATACGAAATATCTTCCCAACGAATTGTGTTATAAAAGTTTAATTTGGTGGATAGATACTGTACGGAACGTCGGATAATATAGTATGCTTAGATTATTTCTTGAAACTTTTATTTTTGGGTCGCGAGACATAAATGCAAAAATATTGGACACCCTGAATATTTTTGTAGTTTGAGATAAAGTTAAAGTTAGTCAGTATTTTATAATCACCTCCGATAGGAACTTGGTCGAGAATGGTTAAAGTAAATTTGAAGATCGGAAATGTGTTCTTTAGATTAGTTTTAGCAAATAAAGGTGCTAGAGATAAAAGAGAAAGAAAATTAGCTTTTCTCCTTTTTTTTAATCTCGAACGTTGTTTGCCACAAGTCCGTTTTTTCTTCGGGTTCCACCAACCGCAAAATTTTTTTTAAACCTAACTTCTACCCTCAATAATGAGCAAGATCTCCATGGTTAAAGTCGAACATGGATCAGCCTGTATACATTGACCTCCTAAAGTGTGCAGAGCCGATTGCTTTGACAGAATTCAATGAGATTGAAAATTATTACATAATTTGTTGTAACCACGGCCAATCAGGCGATAATCGCTATTAGATTTAGATAATATTGAAGTGGACCCAAGAATTTTGCATAATTTGTGCCAAAGCCATCCTAATACATGTTACACTACCGTCCATTGAAGTTTGGCCAAGTAATAGCGGTTTAAAAAATCAAAAAAACAAAAGGCAACTAATGCCAAAAAAATTCTAAAGGATAACAACTATCTAATGCAAAATTAATATTTTATTATTCATTATTAAGTAAATTCTTAAATATCTTTCTCGTCATTGCATTGAGAATTGCTTCAACGACTCGTCGCATCCTTTCGATTAATCCCTTAGTGTATCACTTCGAATGTTGTTCCATTCTTCTTGAAGAATTTTCCAGAGTTGTAGGACCAACAATTCGGACTCTTCTATTGAACTCATACTACAGTAAGTAGCTCGATAGGGTTGAGGTCGAGACTCTGCCGTCGCCATGTCATAATTTGTAAAATATTCCCTTCTTTTTGCTTATTGAGGTTGTATATTTTATTGCCGACCCGGCTAGATTTAATTTCTCACCGATTTGTCTGCTAGAATGACTTTCTTCGTGGAAAGTTGTTATGTTGGATCGTTTACCAATACCTATTGATTTACTACGAACACTGTTATTACATTAGAGTACCGCCTATTAAAAATTAAAATCGCATTACGGCATTCTAAATGGTCAAGCCGAATGATGAGCCCTTAAGAGAGAGAGAGAGAAGGGGATGCCATAAAATCTTTACCTGGTTAGCCCCATTGATAAGAAGATAGATAAGAAATAGATTACAATAATTGGGTGCAAGTGCAATTAGGATCGATAAAATGTGTAATTAAATTTCTTCTTCGTAATACTTTGGTTAAGTTGCAAGACATTAAAGCATCGTGAAACTTTCTCCCTTGGCCAAACTTCCAAGGGCGGTAGTGTATTTACTACAAAAAATTGATAAATTTATAATAACTAGAGATGACAAAGGCGGGCGAAATTATTACTTTTTTTTGCAGCGACTAGACAGAGTCGTGTTTCATCGACTCTCTGGGAAACCAGTAGGCAACACGAACCCTTTCTTATGAGACGAATAGACACGAGTCTGTCAAGTCACTGCAAAAAAAACTCATAACTATTTACTTGCAAATACTATACGATTCAGCGAAGAAATAAAAAATAATTAATAAAACAGGTAAAAATGTAAAAATAAGGGAAATAATAACGTAAACAAATAATAAAAATATGCTAACAACATTATTGAGGATGATTTGGCTGACGTTACCTAACAATGAATTCTTTGGATCACCAATTTGGCGCTTTTTTCTACCCAACTTTGCATAACAAACAACAAAAATATATTTCCAAGATCTTTATTTCTGCGTATCATAATATGTATTTCTTTAAGCTACAGCTTTGTGGTATTGTTGGATTCGGAAACATGTAGGAGGATTTCGCTGTACCTTACGTATGGATATTTGGGCGTTTGCGCTCACAGCGTCAAGGTGTACGTACTTTAGAAATGTGAAAAGGAAAACTTATTATACCCTGTATATGATTTGTTTTGCATTTTCGATATTTGGGAATACGATTTCGATTACATCCATTGAGAGGCGTGCAAGAATGTTTAATAGCTGTTCAAAACTAGTTTTGTGATTAAAAGCGGTTTACCATTTTTGAGAATCAATTCAAATTCCTTCCTAAAAAATTTGGAACAACTAAAACGGGATTAAAGGACACTAAATAACATAGAAAATAGAATAGCCAAGATAAGCGAAGAAATTTACGAGAAAAAAA
The DNA here is from genome assembly GCA_902655005.2 of Marronus borbonicus. Lineage (NCBI taxonomy): Eukaryota > Metazoa > Arthropoda > Insecta > Coleoptera > Scarabaeidae > Marronus > Marronus borbonicus. The sequence goes on from LR737382.1 coordinate 19,541,748, forward strand.
AACGATTAATTCCATGGAATAACTCATAACAGGAAAGAGATGGAAAAGGCGATGGTTACCCGAACCTTAGTTTATGGTGCATAAGACCTCAATTAAATTGATTCCACAGCCATTACGATCAATGCAAAAGATCTCTACTACATTCCAAATTCGCCTATAGACCTAGCGAATTAAGTTGTACAGGGGGTAAATAAATAAACTTTACATATTTTGGTAAGTGATAAAGGAGGTCATAACGACAAGAACATTGTATTACACTGAGGTCTAATATCCGTTGGTTTTCGAGATACAACATTTACAACAAAAAAATGTCATATTTGTTCTTGTAAACAAAGTAGCAGACGTCATCGAAGAGACTCGCACACTCGTCTCTGCAAAAGTTCATTTTTGGCATTAACTTCCTTGGCGTATGCTATATCATTTACATATCCTCAAAACAAAGAAATCCAAACATCCTCCAGCGTCTCGTAAAAAGTTCAGATCGATTTAGCCATTCAACTGAGTCGGCAAGCGAGGAAATGGTTCAGTTAAAGAAGTCACATACAGTGAAAATATAAATTGTTAACTTCTAACGCGGATTTTCTTCTAACCATAAGTGCATATTGTGAAAATTAAAAACTCCATCACAAGTAAAACAGGCTTCGTCTGTAAATAAAATCTTTCGGAGAAAATCTACATTTAAGCTACTTTCATATACCAGCCATTATACGCGGATGGTAGCCCGTCTCTAACCCTAGATGATGAATCTTTTGTAAGTGATATGGATGAAGTAATTGTTATTTAAGGGTCTCCCAAATAAGTGCATGATTTACGTCAATAGTTCTACTTATTCGCCCGGTACTCGCATGGGTTAAAAGATTCTTTTCAGTGTTTGGCATACGAACTGTACGAGGTCTGGCTGATTTTGACAGTTTAAAGCATCCTTTTTCTTTGAGCCTACGGCCGACCCCTTGAAAAATTGGATGAGTTAGAATATGCTTTCAACATAAAAGAATATTGGCCTATTCCGTACATATAAATTTTACCATTGCATGAGTTAGCTCGAATAGCAATAAGCAATGTTTCCGCTAAATTTTTACGATTCTTTTTTTATCGCGTTCATTTAGATAACGCGATATCGCATTCACATATAAAGGTGTAAATAAAAATTTAAATACCTTGAAAACCAATTAGTATTTGGACCTCAGTGTATTAGATGTTATTTATTAAGTTTATTTATTAACACCGTGTATACATATCGAAAATTGGTTTTGGTTTAGAATGAGTTCCAGCAATATTAAAAAAAATACACATTGCTGCCATCTAGGGAATGGAAACGAAAAGTTACAAACTACACTAGCGATGAACAATCTGATTAGTTCAATTTTAAATTTAAGCGAGGAGGCACTGTTTTCCGGGACTTTGTGGAGGAGGGCAGTTTGGAGCATTTCTTTTTCTCAAAATAAATTATTGAATGATATTTGTTTTAAAAAAGTTTTAAAAATTATCGAAATTGAATCACTTATACTGGGTATTCTATTATGACTATATCAATCCCAAGAATTCTCTTCTAATCTGATGAACAATAAACAAAGCGATCAACGTGCATGTTTGCTACAATTTTACTACACTTCTTATAACTACCCTTCCTACAGGATAATTATTTATGCAAACTAACATTAACCATCCTCTTTTTTTTTTCAGCGAGCAATCTATTGCTAGCGCCCGCGCGAGTGTTATGATCTACGATGATGGGACGAAAAAATGGGTTCCGTCGGGAACGTCCTCAGGCCTCTCCAAGGTCCAAATCTACCAGCACACTGTCCAGCAGACTTTCAGGGTGGTAGGCCGCAAGCTGCAGAATCACGAAGTGAGTTCATCGATCGTGCGATCGCAGTACCAAGTTCGTTAATCCGTTTTTCGCGTTTGTTTCTTTCTCCTGTAGGTTGTAATCAATTGTGCCATACTTAAGGGTTTGAAATACAACCAGGCGACCGCAACGTTTCACCAATGGCGGGACAATAAGCACGTTTATGGTTTGAATTTCAGTTCCAAAGAAGATGCCGACGCTTTCGCGAGGGCCATGTTCCATTCGCTCGATGTAAGTTGGGTTAGAAATTAATCTAAGCGTTAGGATGTTAGCGGCAGGGAAATGAAATTGCCTAAAAATAATTTGATATTACTGATTTAGAGACATTTTTGCTACCAACCCTGAATATTCTTAAATGATTACTGATCACTTTACGCAGTAGAAATATTTTTTTCAAATTCAAAGAAATTACCTATGTGTGTATGTTATACTCGCAGGTACTTAGTAACGCATCTAGACCATCATCCGGGCAATACGCTGTTACGGGCGGTGTCCAACAGCCACAATTGATCCAACAGCCGCCGCAACCGCCTCATCATCAGCAACCGCCCCAACAGCTGCAGTACGAAGAAGACATGGGCTACCGTACGATGACACGCGAAGACGTAGCGGCCATCCAAGAGCGCCGAATCTCGTCCACACTCATATCCCCTCAGCAAACGTCGCCGATGAACAACAGCATGGTGGCACCAGTTTCAACGCCAGCGCCGCCTATAAACGCACCGCCCGTACCCAGTCCCGTTTCGCCGCCTTCAGTCTCCGGCGGCGGTCACCAAAGAACCACGAGCGCTCCGCCAGCTCCGGCACCGCCGCCGCCGCCTATGATGAGCACGTGTCCTCCAGCAGCGCCGCCGGCACCGCCTCTGATTCCGCCGCCGATCTTAGCACCTCCGCCGACCGTGGTTGCCGGTCCACCACCCCCGCCGCCGCCTCCGATGAACATTTCAAGATCGCTGAGCAGCGACGGTGGCGAGGTGAACTCGTTGGCGATGCAGCTGCAGAACGCAAGGTTGAAGAGGAGTAAGAACACGCCGCCGCCCGCCGAAAATAGCGGTTCGTCAACGAGTAGCGGCGGCAGCAGCAACTACGGGACGTTGGGTAGAGGCGGAGGCGGGAGTATGGCGTCCATGATGGACGAGATGGCTAAAACGCTTGCTAGGAGGCGAGCAGCAGTAAGTGTCACACTAAATGCGCGCTTCCAACATATAGATGGATTTCTGGATAAATAAAATCAATTTCTATTCTAGGTAGAAAAGAAAACACCGGATAACCTAGACGAAGATGACAAAAAAGCATCGTGGGAAAAGACGAATACTTTGCCCAGCAATTCTTCAAAGTTCTCCTCGTCCGAATCGCCGAAGAGTATTAGAAAACGTTTCGGTTCGGCATCGGAAGAAACCATTTTGAAGGTGAACGGTCTAAACGAAGTGAGCGGCCTCTGTCTAGGTCCGGTTGAGATGGAAAGCTTGAAAAACGAGATAGTCAAAGAGATAAAGAAAGAACTTACCAAAATGAAGCAAGATATCTTAGAAGGTAGGTGGGCTATATTTCCATTTTTTTAGAATTACAATTTAATTTTGGACATTTTTCCATAACAAATCTTTACATTTCACAACGTTCAAGTTAGGGTGCCTCTGGAACGCATCGATCAAGGATATGAATATAAAATGACGGATAGACCAAGGCGCATCTAAAATTCGTACATTTGGATGCTGTCATTTTAATGGACGGAGTGTCAAATATGTGCAGTGTTGTTTTATGAATACAGAATACACTGTACAATGGTCAAAATACGACGCTAGATTGTCAACATCGGGCAACAATGATATAATTACAGAAAATGGAACCCAATCTTTAAATTGTTTTGAACCAACATGGTCCGCACATTTACGTACCAACGTTATATTTAGGCAACCCCGAAAATTTATTTTAGCATCTTCTATTATTCACCCCAGACTTACAGCAAAGAGAAGCTCGTTCATCTTTAATTAGCTTAATTTTGTGAGGTCAACTAAGGCTCCTTTCCATTTGATCCCCGAAGTACTGTACTGAACAGTTATGTACGCTACAAATTTCAGAGATGTGGTTGAGTGTAGGCTTTCACGACTGTAATCCATAGTAGATGTCTTTTGGGTGATGTCGTGTAGTTAATGTTTTACTTGACGTTTCGCTGACCATGCTGTCAGCTTCTTCAGAAGATTTCTAAAGACTGCTGTTGTTGTCTCTTGCTCCTCGTTATATATCCCATTTCTGTTCCGTTTTACTGATCCATAACCGTTCCGTTCCGCTGAATCGCGTCGTTCGTTGTATGACGACTCTGTAGTGCTAACTTCCACGTGTTGCTGATCTTGTATCCGTCTTCGCGATTGAAGTTGTTGGTGTTCTTCATTATTTCTATGGATTCGCGTATTATCCTCGGGTAGTAGTGGCTGGTCCTGGCTAAAACCTTAACGTCGCTGTAGCTTATGCGGTGGTCTCCCTGTTGGTGCAGGTGTTCTGCTACTGCAGATTTTGCAATATGCCTAAGGCGTGCGTCTCTCTCGTGTTCTTTCACTCTGCACTGAATACTCAGTCCTGTTTGACCGATGTAGCTTTTTCCACATTGGCATTTCAGTTCGTATATGCCTTTTGCTCGTAGTTTCGATAACACGTCCTTGTTAGGAGGGAGTAGCTGGTCGATTTTGGTCACCGTGTTGAAACGTGCGGTGATGTTTTTTCCCCTAGGGTATTTTTTAGCCTATCGGTGACTCCGGCTATGTACGGAAGGTATGCGTATCCTGCTGGTTGTTGTTGGTCTTTGTCTTTTTTTCTGCTCTCGTGGCTTCCTTATATCTTTTGTACTGTAGCCGTTCTTCGCAGGGCGTTTTTGATGTGTTGTATTTCACTATTACACTATTACACTGTGATGTTTGTCACTGATTTTCTCCGCTCTTCTTAACAATGTGTTGATGAGGGATATCTTCTGTTGAGGATGGCGGTGAGATGTTGCATGCAGGTACCGGCCTGTGTGCGTCTTCTTACGGTATACACTGTGGCCCAGTTTGCTGCTGTCAGTGCGCTCCACTAGGATATCTAGGAATGGTAAGGTGCTTTCAGAGATGTGTTCCATATAAAAGGAACGGAGAGTTCCGAACCGTACTTTCTGATACTTTCCGCAATTGCACTCGCTATCAAATTACAAGTATCAAAAAGCAGAGACTCCCTTCAAAAATTTATTTAGCAGCGTCATCGCATTTGCACTTGTTGCTTTCGACTAATTAAATACTTGAGGACATTTCCCCCGTCTTCTGAACCCGCAACTAATAAGTTGTCTTAGACAACATTAAGGGATAATTGCTCGAGAATTTATTGCATTTTGTACAAATCGAATAAACTTGTGAACGCCAGTGTATGGTATCTAATTGGAATTCATCTTTCTCGTTTCAGCTATCAAATCAGAACTGAATAGAAGGTAATTTTCGCATTTCGCAGATCATCCGGTAAATATAAGAAGTTATTTAATAATGACAACAACATTTTTTATAATTTTACACAACATAACTTGAAAGTTTACAACATACATACTCCATTGTATCCATTAAACTACATTCATCATTTATACACTTTGAATCATAGAAATAACGACGTTGTATCAATCAAGTATGAATGTTTCCTATTTATATTATAGCTGTTCTGTATCGATTTAAAGTCATGATTTTACAAGTAAACAAAAAGTAAAGGTAACGCTGCATTTCGAACAAAATCTGTGTGATTTCGTTTTGTTTTCTATAGGATACAGAAGGGCTACTTCGATCAACAAAACAAAAAAAAAAAACGCTATTTATTATAGATGTATAACAAAGCACAGTGTAAGAATAAATCTAAAATAGTATTTATTATTTAAGTAAGTTATAATATTTGCTAATATATATTATAAACATTATAATATATTTAAAGATATTTTCTGATAAACTTGAACGCGTTGAGTTAAAAAGACAATTCCCTTTTTTCCATTTTCGTAGAATTTACACGTTTTCGTTGTCATCGTAAGTTCAAGTTGTTCACTAAATACTGGCGATGTATGGATATTTATTACTATAAATTTAAGGGACTTCCAGAAGTATTCTATTTTCATTTACAATCTTACTTCGTTTGTCCTATTACGAAGTAAATGAAATTTTATTCGAAACCGACGCTTGAAAAATATAGTGAAACAAAATAACATTTGAAGAGTGATCGTTTTAAATTGTACTAAGTTGGCAACACTTTAAACCAATCCTGGGTGAATTTTCGTATTTGCAAGTTATCTAGAACGTTCGTCGCTATATCTGTCAAGTACTATCAAGTTAATACCGACAAAGCACAAACTCATTTGTTATTTGTCACGAAATTTTACAAAATTCAATTTTAAATTGGTAACACTTTAAGGTAATATTTGTGTTTTTATTTAACACATTTGGACCGATGATGTCATCTACAATGCGCAACACACCAGCGACTTCTTTGTTTCTATATTTTGTACTTTTACAAATAATAACTTGAAGAAATGCTCAAGAAAAAACGGGTATTTTAGGGTATTGCCAACTTTAAGTAGACATGACCTCGCATCTTCAAAAAATACTATCACTTACATATACTTTCCAAACAACAATACTTTATGCCAATTGTCTAGAGATTCAATAATGCCGGTTTTCACCACCGAAAAAAGTTGAAAGTAACAAAATGCAGATGTACGTTCATTTTTATTTTCCTGGCGATTATCTGCTTCAAAATCACACATGTATTTATGTGCCAATGATCAATTTCTCTCCAAAAACAGGGACAAACGCCACGTCATTGGTTATACAGCAAAAATAATTCAGTTATAAAAAAAAATGTGTAGTGTCTCGATTCCAAGCCAGCTTGTGTATAATTTGTAATGTGTAAGAAACACGAGTTTATCGGTAGAATTAGGTAATCTAAGATTGTAGAGGCTATAATATGATATCTTGATGAAGACTGAATTATTTTTAACGTTCAGCCAAGCTACGGTTTGTCAATGGGTGACCTACGTATTTATTTGAGAATTTTTTTCGACTACACATGTTGATTTTAAGAGAATCTTCAAATAAATGCGAGTTATATTCATATTATTGTACATAATTTTCACTAATAATGCTTTATACGCGTATTATATATGTATTGATTAAATTATTACGATTCATTCAGTTCATCAAATATTTTCCTTTTTCGCAATTGTCTTTATTTTTAATACGATAAGAGCGTCACTAAGTGGCCTGTTTTGGAAACAGATAAAATTCTGTCCTAAAAGGGATATTTTATAATTCCAAGTTGACAGAGCTGTATGACCCAACAAGTGGTCATTTTGTAAGGCTACGATCATTTCAATACGGAATTTGATACGAAGCTATTCTTTATTCTATAAATGCACAAAGAGAAGTAAAATTTCATGATCCTACCTTACTGAAGTTATGTTTTATCTGTTGCCAACCTAAGGAAACATTTTGGATCTCTCGCACTGTATACACATTCTAAATTAATAGTATTATTTTACAAAGAAGGAACAATTTGTGGGAATAATTACGATTTTTTTTTGTGATTTATAAACGAATTATAAAAAGCCAAATGCTACTGCATAGATTAGCGCAGAAAATAATAAAGGAAATGATTACATCGAAATCATAATAATAAATGATAATAATAATAACAACGTATTATAAGGCGTTTAATTAACAAAAATAAACGAACGAAAAGAAAATAGATAAATACACAAACTTTCATCTAAATCAATCATCTAAAGCAAAAAAAATGAAAACAATTATTTTTAACTTTATACATTTATGATCAATTGTAAGTTCTCTCTTGTTTTAAGTACCTTGTAGCTAGTTTCGTTTTCTTATTACTATTACATTTTAAATCTATTGAAGACATTATTATCATTATTATTTTTAATCGCTAATTAAGATAATTATATTTGTGATATTTGATTGCATTTACTTTTATATAACGAACTACTGAATAACTATTGTTAAACAACAACTATGTATTGTATTCAGCCTGAGAGGAAATAATAAACGATTTTTGAAGTGTGTGCATAAACAAAACTAATAGGTGTATTATACTACCTATGTACGTGACGCATATATTAATAAACAAACAAAAAAAACATTGAATTATACAAGTATAATATGTTCTTTGATGGTTTTACGTCGATGTTGTGATATCAAAATCGAACGCATTTTAATGACAATTTTATTATATTATATATATTTTAAAATTGATAAGTTTTAATTTTTAAAACATATTTGACATAAATAAACTTTACAAAACACATTCGATCAGTTGTTTTATTTTCCACTTTCAAGATAGAAACGACGATTGTTAAGATTTTTAGACGTACACTGCCGTTCAGTGAAGTTCGGTCGTACAATAAAAATCTATTATATCACACTGTATACAATTATTGATACATAAAATTAGAAAAATATTAAACGTACACTCTTTTCTAAGGGATTAAAGCCATAAATTATTATGTAAAGTAGAAATATTGCGACGACCACAATAAAGTCCCTTTTATTATCATTCCACGAATTTCTCGGAAGTAACGATCTTTTGAAATGGGTCGTTTGGGGATTATTAACGAACAATACATTTAGGAAATATACCGCAGTATCATTCTTGTTTATTTATTACCGGCGTAAAGATATAAATTTGCTTCATTTTACTGTTAAACGTATGTTGGTGTGCATCTGTCGTTTTTGCGCGAAAGTTTTAAGAAAATTTACTTCAAAATAGCACGTGGCAAGCCTACCAGTGTAGAAAAACGTTCACGCATTATTACGCTGTTTGAAGAAGGATATTCAGGACTGCAAATTGCTGAAAAAATAAATATAAGAAGTTCAACAGTAAATGACATCATACAGCGATATCGGACAACTGGAACTATAGAAAATCTTGTTCGTCCTGGAGCACCTAGGAAAACAACAAAAGCTGAAGATTTGAGAATTGTATTATTAAGCAAACGCAATAGAAAATTAACAGCGCCACAAACAGCAGCCGAAGTCAATCGCGGCCGTGAAGAACAAGTTTCGGCGGGTACGGTAAAACGTCGACTTCAACAAGCGGACCTTCATGGACGCATTGCCATTCGAAAACCCTTACTACGTCGGGGCAACACAGCAAAACGGCTACAGTAGGCCCGTTCTCATCTAGATTGGTGGTTAGATGATTGGAAACACGTGCTTTGGAGTGACGAGTCAAAGTTTGAGGTTTTTGGGCAAAATCGACGAGTTTATGTCCGAAGATCTAAAACCGAAGAGTGATCCCAAACTGCATTGTGTCGACAGTGAAGCAAGGGCGTAGTTCTGTGTTAGTGTGGGGATGTTTCTCCTTTGCTGGGACCGGAGATTTATGCAGAGTGCAGGGTGTAATGAGGAAGGAAAATTATTTTGCAATACTCCAGAATCATGCAGTGCCATCAGGATTGAGCATATAGACCGTAACTTTACATTCATGCATGACAACGACCCAAGACACACTGCGTTAGTGTGTAAGAACTATCTAAAGGGGCAAGAAGAACAGCACACCGTGAAAGTAATGACATGGCCCCCACAAAGCCCAGATTTGAACCCTACAGAGTTGTTGTGGGATGAACTAGACAGGAGGATCCGAAAAATATGCCCAACTTCACAAGAACATTTACGGAATATTCTGCAACATGAATGGATTAATATTCCACAATCCGTTTTAACAAACCTTATCGAAAGAATGCCTAGAATAGTTCGAGCGGTGATTAACAGCAGAGGAGGTTTTTTCGATGAAAAAAAAAATAATGTTCAGTATGTTATATTAGGCCAGAATAACTTTTTATTTATTTATTTTTGTCTTTTTACCTGTACATACAGTAAAATTGAATTTCGTTTTTAGTTTCGTTTGTTTCTGTAACCTTTTCATGTTTTTTACTAACCGACCGAACTTCTCTGAACGGCAGTGTACGTTGAAGAGGATCCTCGATTTTGGCGACATTATAATTAGAGTGGGCAAATTCGGGTGCGCACCATCGGCATAGCTAACGAATGGACTCTTGCATGCGAAGGGAGTCAGTATGCAGAGTTATAGTATCGCGAACGGTGCTAGATACAAAAAAGGTTTTGAGGGTGTTTTATAGATTTTGAACCGATCTCGATGAATTATGTTTGTTACTGAATGAACACGGGAAATCTCTAGTCATATCTATAAAAAATAAAATCGAGATTTCGATGATTAAAAAAATACTTACCGTCTTAGGCGTGTTCCGTGAGTTGAAAAACTGGAGAAGCGGGAATAAATATTTTTAACATAAGGTGCGTTCCCAAAGTTATTTCTGTAAAACGCGTCCGCCGTGAGGAAAATAAATTCTTGTATAAAGAAAACGATCGCTCTACATCTAGTGATGTTATATTTGCATAATTAAAAAAATCTTTGAAACAACGTATCTGTAGATGAACCTTCAAAAGGATAATCTTTACTTTTTGCTCGTCTAGCAAGCTCTTTGCCACTACCAACATTTCGAAATAATATACAGAGCGGTTAGAAAACGAAACGTGAAATTTGGTTAAAAGTATTATTAGAAATAGATGTTTGAAATCTGAACGTTGCATATCAAAGTGGATTTTGTTTGTCTTTATTAGGATTAACAAGTCATAAGTACAAGTGTTTCCAACACGATTATCGCAATTATCTAACGAGAACAAATGCAACTGATATTTAACACAAACGATTAATTTAATGTCCACAAATAATGTTTAAATAACGGTGTGTCTAGAGTAAAGAATTTGTTTAGTGAAATATCATATCACTATGCAATTGAATTTTTTAATAGGAAATATCCGCGAGTATACCTTTAACAAATTTGAAGGAAAAAACCACGTTCATGACGAAAATGGTGCCGCTACATGATTCTGTAAGAATTTTGCCGAAGAAATCGTTACGACAAAGGGAAGGCGATCTCTCTGCCGGTAATCACCTATAGAAAATATTCTTTTTTTTCTTACAAACCAATGAAACTATCTAAAGCTGAAAGAGGCGATGGTTAGCTGTTATGTTTAGTTACAAAGTTTTAGTACCACTAATTACCTCAGGTTGACAGCGGATGCACTTACCTTTTGCTTCAGTGTAGGCACAGATAGCAGAGCTTTTATATGTGATGTAGTTTATGTAAATTTTTCAATCAAGAATATTTAATGTAAAACGCAATTACTAAAAAAGGTGTTAGTTAAAAATATATTTACTAAATACGTACAGATTGTAAGATAATAGACAAATATATTACATACGAAAAGTATTATTTACATACAGAAAAATTAATGTAACTAGTATCTTCTATACTATATAATAAAGCTGGTAAATACAATAAAAAATATACAATATACCATAAGGAATAACACATTCAGTGTTAAAAGCGCGATAACAGTACAAAGAAAAATGCACTTGTCACCTATGTTATCGTCTGTATTAAGTCTAACGTATTGTCCTTTTCACCGGGCGTAAGGAACAGGATGTTAGCGGATATAACGAGGGGAAAGTGGATCTGATCAAACGTTAATAGCGTTACTTCTTCACCCTTCTCCAACGGTAGATGCTTAATACCAGAACATTGATAATAAGTCACTTGTCGTTGTTCATTCAACATATACACTGTCACCCGAATATCAACGTGTCTTATGGTTTGTAAACTCAACAACTGTTCAAATTCAGGCCGGTGATTCCTCTTAACCACTAAACTCCTTTCGTCCGCAATCATAACCAAGTCTACCCCGTAATGAAAACCAGTCCATCTCCACATATGTTTCTCCCTAGATTCTAACGTTCTTCCGCAACGTAAACTACAAGCGAGAAACATCTCGTCGCTGCATTCGATAGGACCTTTCTCTTCGTTTTGGTTAACCTTCAACGTTGCCCTCCATTGTTTTAGAACGACGTTGTGTATCCAATTTCTTGGAAGAATGTTATCTTTAAGTAGCAATTCGACATCCATATGATGCGAGATCAAGTGTTGAAGGCGCAGATTTTGGAAGACGCTCACGTAATTCTGTCCTTCCTCCGTCAGTAAGAAAGCCGTTTGATTTTTTCGGGAGCTAAAATAATTTGATACTTCCGAGGTTGTTATATTCGCTTCGTCTTGATGTAATTGTAAATACATCCACTGGGTTAATAGTACGTATAGGGTGATTTCCATCTTCATTACGCATAAATCGGGATGCGAGATCAATTTCACCATTAATGAAGAGGGAATCGCGCGCAATTGTTCTATTTGATTGAGGTTACAGAAATGTCCCATCAGGTTTATCAGAAACCATCGTATGCAGCTGTCTTTTAATTTATTGTCGCCGTATTGACATCCAGCCGTGTAATAATCTAATGCTGTTTTAGGATTTATCGTCTCCAACATGACCTCACGGCATTTGTCAATAATACCATCTAATTGCAACATAGTAGCGGTTGCTAAAATATGTATAACTTCTAGAGGATTAATAATTATTTCATCACAGTATAAAGAACCAAATACTATTTTTAACGCTGAAAATGAAATTTGATATAATGATACACAACGTTCTAAAATAGGTAAACCTGGAGAATCGGTGCTTGAATATATCCGCACATGAGGTGCAATAGCGTCATAAGTCCCAAAAAAAAACAAAAACGAAACGTGTTTCTTTTGATTTTCAATCATGGATTTCTCCAAATCAATGTTTTTCTACTCGTGACACCGTTGCATCCTATGTGCGACAATAAATTATATTATATAATCACCATCATAATAGCAAAAATAAATAAAAACAAAAAATTTAGAAAATATTGAAGATGTAGTCACAAAGAATTAAAAGGGAAAATGCGTTTGCTAGACCTAAACTTCACATCGTTGTCAGATTTCTTTCACAAAATATATTTATTGTTGTTATTCGCGATCTCTCATCATTATTAACTATAGGATATGGTTGCCAATAGCTAGTTTAAATTAAAAAACGACATATCCACCTTCCCTTTCCATATAGATAGTTGTTCTCGCACAAAATCCTTTCAATGCAGCAGTTATTTCTAGTAATGTTTTCTTTATTATCCTCTCCAAATGGTCGGTTTTCGCAAATATTCTTTCTCTTTCAAGTAGACCGTACAAAATAATCGAGTGGTTCATGGTCCGGAGGCTTAGAGAATCAAAAAATGTTAGAAAACCGAACAATTAATTTTCTATTCAAAATTATATTTAAGGACTGTCCGATATTCTTGTTCTAAGATATGGTGTCCCATTCTGTTGGTACTGTATACTTGTGTATGGATAGTTCATGAATAAAACCGTACAAGTAGTAAAAATAATTATTCGTTTGCATTGTTAGAGGCAACGACTCAAGGGGAAGGAGACTATATACCGTCAAAGACTAATTTAAAACTAGGGGACATAAGTGAAAATGTGGCGAATGAAGAGATTCCGGATAATAATAAGTGCAGGCTATTCTGATCCAAGTAAAATTGTTGAAACTAACCGAAAACCAAACGAAACTGTTGAAAATATTGATTGTCGACAACTAGCTCTGGAGTACAACGAACATATGGGACATGTCGACATGTTAGATATGTTGCAATCACTTTACGAATGAAAAGAAAATCAAAGAAATTGTGGCATCGTATTTTTTGATACTTACTCGACGTAGCTCCATTATTTTCAGGCAAAGATCTCAGTTTTTAGTCGAATAATACATTTGCTTGTGCCTGGTTCGATAGTTCTCCAACAAAGAATTGGAAAAGCTCTATTAACTCAATATTATTAATGAAGTTCGCCACTTTCCGTGCGCTTCATGAAATTAGTAGTGAGTAGACAGGCTCATGTTTATTCATCTCATGAGAATGGGTTGCCCTTTGATTTCCCCCCGAGAGTCGACAAAACACGAGTCTGTCTAGTCGCGTGAAGCGCACGGAAAGTGGCCAACTTTAGTTATTAATTTTATTTTGAATAATTTGTGATCACCCTATGCCCGTAAATGCAGTCTGAGTAGCTTAATTATGAATTTTGAAGAATCAGCATTTTTTTGATCGATAAGTTTCTCAAATGTAGAGAACTTAAGTGGACGCACTGTATGGTAAGGTCCTAGTCTCATGTGATTTGATCATTTGCATAAACCATGCAAAACCGCTGGCTTAGTTTTAATATTTGGTAAAATTTTGGCAGCACTCATAATTTTATTTGTTGCAATTGAACAACAAATTGTGCAATAATGTAAATTCTATTATCTCCGGCTCTTTAGATCAACCTGGCGATACAGAAGACAATTTGGTTCTTTTTTGTCCAACTTTGCAAAACAATAAAGATAAATTACCAACACTTTTCTTGCCGCAGACACTGATATTTCTTAAGCTAAAATATAATGTAGGTAAGTAGTATCGTTAGATTTGCCTTTCCATCGTCTTTCCAAAAAGGTCCTAACCTGTAGGATGTTCTATTTAAGATAAGAAGTTGATGTTACTACTGATACTGGGAATGTAATTGAACTACTGATAATGCAAAAAATTAGATCACGAAGGAAATCAACTGATTTTCTTTGTAACTGTTAGCTCCTTTCCTTCAAAAGTTAGTGCGGTATGATAAAGATAACGAATATATTTCTACATTGATCAATACTGATCCTAAAAGTTAGTTAATATTAATTAACTACATTTCTCTTTACTGTTAATGGATCTTAAATTTATTATTTCACTTTATTCTTTAAAGTATCTGATGCAAAATAATATATAATAATATGAAAAAGACCAAAAAGAATGCAACCAAAAATAATAGGTAGTTAGAAGTAATTAATTCAATCAACGGTAAGGTATAGGTAAATAGAGATCTGACAAAGGTGGCAAACGCACATGCAAACCTTTCATGTACCAATTCTACATGTTTACCTTAAAATATTAACTTACAATTTACAGTTATAAGGGGATCGATAATATCTATCGTAACAGAATTCTTCTCCGTTTCCAACCAACTTCCACCGAACATGCTTGCGAAGTAAGGGCTCTGACAGAGATATATTTTATGAAGTAAAAATTGTTCACCGAGGGCATCTACAGCGATATCGCTATTTTTACCTTCCTTGAAAAGAGCCTGGTAGATATATTGGGCCGTGCTCTCCACTTTCTTCCTACAAAAAAAAAAAAAAATTGTAGAGATAACACGCCATTAATAACGTTTTTGAAAGGTACCTTTTCGGCGTATGCATTGCGATTTCGATAACTTTCTCCACATCTTCTTGGGCATCTCTATCGCTACGTTTTCTTTTCGTTCCCCGTACGAAGTCGCTCACGTTGGTCACAATACGATACGGAAGTGTACTCATACTCATAGCTGAACCCATATTGCATTCTATTCTATGCGTATTCCGATGTAAAATCTTCGCGATTACGAGATAATCTCATGCAAAGATTACGATAGCGACCTCGCATTATTATATGTTAATCTGCGAGCACAACGTCCGATTACCATTTTCCTATTTACAAACATTTCGCGGAAGTGGGAGGAGTCGTGCGTCGTAGTATTTTGATAGAAGAACTTGTGAATTTACATTTTGGCAGATGATGGCATCCCACCAAAATAAACAAGCAGACGTTGACGGTAAAGTAGTGAACGTTATTGTCAATGTGAACTAACGAGTATCGGATGATCCGTGTCACAATATTCGCGCACCCGCCTGTTTTTATGGTTGCTGTTATTGCGCAAGCTGCACAGAGGGGGCACTGCTAAAGGTGTGCGACCTATTCAAATGTACACTGCCGTTCAGTGAAGTTCGGTCGTACAATAAAACGGTCGTGC
>LR737382.1:19557410-19567791 GCA_902655005.2 Marronus borbonicus
ACCAGCATTGCCCAGGTATATACACTGCCGTTCAGTGAAGTTCGGTCATACAATAAAAATCTATTATATCACACTGTATACAATTATTAATACGTAAAATTAGAAAAATATTAAGCATACACTCTTTTCTACGGGATTAAAGCCATAAATTATTATGTAAAGTAGAAATATTGCGACAACCACAATAAAGTCCCTTTTATTATCATTCCAAGAATTTCTCCCCGTTTGGGGATTATTAACGAACAATACATTTAGGAAATATACCGCAGTATCACTCTTGTTTATTTATCGCCGGCGTAAAGATATAAATTTGCTTCATTTTACTGTTAAACGTGTGTTGGTGTGCATCTGTCGTTTTTCGCGAAAGTTTTAAGAAAATTTACTTCAAAATAGCACGTGGCAAGCCTACCACTGTAGAAAAACGTTCACGCATTATTACGCTGTTTGAAGGAGGATATTCGAGGCGACAAATTGCTGAAAAAATAAATATGAGAAGTTCAACAGTAAATGACATCATAAAACGATATCGGACAACTGGAACTATAGAAAATCGTGTTCGTCCTGGAGCATCTAGGAAAACGACAAAAGCTGAAGATTTGAGAATTGTATTATTAAGCAAACGCAATAGAAAATTAACAGCGCCACAAATAGCAGCCGAAGTCAATCGCGCCCGTGAAGAACAAGTTTCGGCGAGTACGGTAAAACGTCGACTTCAACAAGCAGACCTTCATGGACGCATTGCCATTCGAAAACCCGTATTACGTCGGGGCAACAGAGCAAAACGGCTACAGTGGCCCCGTTCTCATCTAGATTGGTCGTTAGATGATTGGAAACACGTGCTTTGGAGTGACGAGTCAAAGTTTGAGGTTTTTGGGCAAAATCGACGAGTTTATGTCCGAAGATCTAAAACCGAAAAGTGATCCCGAACTGCATTGTGCCTACACTGAAGCAAGGGCGTAGTTCTGTGTTAGTGTGGGGATGTTCCTCCTTTGCTGGGACGGGAGATTTATGCAGAGTGCAGGGTGTAATGAGGAAGGAAAATTATTTTGCAATACTCCAGAATCATGTAGTGCCATCAGGATTGCGTATAATAGGCCGTAACTTTACATTCATGCTTGACAACGACCCGAAACACACTGCGTTAGTGTGTAAGAACTATCTAAAGGAGCAAGAAGAACAGCACACCCTGAAAGTAATGACATCGCCCCCACAAAGCCCAGATTTGAACCCTATAGAGTTGTGGGATGAACCGGACGGGAGGATCCGAAAAATATGCCCAACTTCACAAGAACATTTACGGAATATTCTGCAACATGAACGGATTAGTATTCCACAATCCATTTTAACAAGACTTATCGAAAGAATGCCTAGAACAGTTCGAGCGGTGATTAACAGCAAAGGAGGTTTTTTCGATGAAAAAAATATAATGTTCAGTATGTTAGATTAGGCCAGAATAACTTTTTATTTATTTATTTTTGTCTTTTTTACCTGTACATAGAATAAAATTGCATTTTGTTTTTAGTTTCGTTTGTTTCTGTAACCTTTTGATGTTTTTTACCAACCGACCGAACTTCTCCGAACAGAAGTGTACGTACGTTTTAAGGCGCAATATCGAAACGATTATATAAACATATTAAGTATTCCGATATGCAAATCTATGTTTTTAAACCTTGAATTTATGTTACACGTCCTACTATTTTTTTTTTAACGTTAACAGTTTGTATTTCAAATAACTTCCTAATAATTATCACTCACTCACTGTTATAGAATCGTATACTGACCTTTTATGAATCACTTAAGATAAAATAATATCAGGAGATCATAAATCCTCGTCTAGACGATATTTCTACTCGTTTTCTTATCGTGCTATTTTTAAATTAAAATTAACGCGGTATATATGCAATCCAATATACAGGTAGAAGCACTTAAAATGATGCACGCAAATAACAAAGAAAGAAAGTAAATATTGAGCAGGTATAGTTATTATTAAAACTCGCCGCTTTCCACGCGTTTTACGGCCGTCAGTGTAGTTGTTCGCGTGTGTGATTTGTAACATATGCGCAAGCGATCTGATTGCAGTAGTAAGGCATCCAGTATGTGTTTGCGCCCATACGTTTAGCCATTTGAAAAATTTCGAAATCTTAAATTTACGGTAGAAAGCAGTATTTAAGACTTTTGTGTAAAAAAAAATAATAATAATTGCGCTATTACTACACCCCAAAAACATTTAGCTAAAAGAAGGAATTTTCTAATAGGAATCACCTTGAGGACTTTTCAGCGCAATACAAAGGCTTCAGTTATATATTTTGAGTAAAATCGCTCACGGAGAATTAATTCCGGCCACCTTTAGTCACCTACCTCGTTTATTTTTCGAATTACACCCCAAAAAAGGCTAAACATGCGATCAATGTTTCCCAATGTTCTATTCGATGATGGTTCCTTATGCAGTTTGACCTGCTTGTTACAGGGATTACAACCATTTTGCGGTATCTTCAATGGTTTTTGAGAAATTTTAGTTCGAATATCATTATTCTATAGCAATGCGAATATGGGAACTTGTAGAATTTGGAGGTACGATAGAAAACAGTATTCAAGACTTTTGTGTCAAAAAAAAGCTAACAATAATTCCATTATTTCTACGTCCCAAAGATATTTGGTTAAAAGAAGGAATTTTCTAATAGGAGGAAAGGATACTCGATAGGCGGACAATGTGAAATGCCAAGAAGATATATGGGGGTAGCGCTGATGATTTATAACCTCGTAAACGTTTCATTGTAACATGTAAAATACAATTGGCACAATATACGAAGTCGTTTCATTTGTATCGTCCTAATAAAAATGTTTAAATTTTGATTTTTTTTTTAAAGTACGCATTTACTTAAGTAAGAAATCATTTGATGGCAAATGATTTCTACGCATAATTGATAATTTTAGAATTTTTAGCACATATCAACATAAAACCAAAATTTGAATTTCTCGTGTTTCACTCTAAATGCCCTTGAGAACGTTTCGGCGCAATACAAAGCTTCAGTTACATGTTTCTGAGTAAAATCGGACTCGGAGAATCGATTCCCACCACCCTCATTTACCTATCTCCTTTATTTTTCAACATTCTAAAACTTACAGCTCGCTTACCGTAAGAGATAGAAAATCGGGGTAACTTTTAATAAATCTAGCGTATCGAGACCTATAAATAAAGTTGTTATTTGGAGAGATATAGGAAAATTAAGAAAATGATGAAGATAATCCCTTTGAAAATTTAAACGATTTCAAAAATGTTTCAAAATATTTATTTTGATGATGGTTTCTTATGTAGTTGATTACAGGGATTACGACCATTTTGCGGTATCTTCAATGGTTCAAGGATTAAACTTTTATGCGTTGAGGTACCTCCAACCACATTACTCTCAAAAAGCAGAAAGTGAGGAACTTTTTCCGTGAGTGTAATTAATGTTCAAATTAGAAATTACTAACAAAAAGAAAACAATTACAAATCCATAATTAGGAAAGTCCCAAAGCAAGATTCTCGTCTCACATTACAAATTGTTTTAAGAAGCCTAGAGATGTATGCTTCGCTGCGTAATATTCAATCGTTCCAATTTTCCGTTTTACTTAGTTAATACCGAATATTAATTGTTAATTTTGAAAGAAAATTCATTAGAAAGTATAATTCCCGCATATGAAGACGCATTTTCAATTAAGTTTCATAAAAAATCGATTCTGTGAAAATGAAATCGGGCTGTATACCAAGGTGCGGTTGTACAAACAAAAATAAAAATCATGAAACTGGAGAGAGGTAAGTGGCGCTGCAGCTTATATCCTTGAAGATTGAAAATTGTTTGTTGCCTACGTCCTCCATAGAGTTGCGAAATTTATTATTTCCGAATGTTAATGAATTAATTAAACACAGCAAAAGCGCTTTCTGGAAAGCACTTACAAGAGTTGCTTTACACAAAGACAAATGGTCAGTACTTTCCTTACCTTCGTTTCCAGTCGTAACAACATGGGGGACGTGGCTAGAAGTCTCTTCGTTTTACGCAGACAATTTGGAGAAAGTTGCTGATGTAATAAACAATTTTAATGAGGATGCAGAAAGCATAAGAAAATGTAAAACTCTGTTATAGGATCAATCTTTACAAAATAACGTGCATTTTATTTTGAAAACAAGGTCTCAAAAATAATGATGGCGATGACGCCTTTTTAAATGGTGGGGTCTACAGTTAAATTTATGATACTGTAGAGTTTTTGGTCAAAAAGTTTATATAATCTGGACAGGGTTTATTTCTTTATAATCTACAGACGATTTGCTGACAGGGTGATCTCCTTATCAAAGAACCAAAGTACTTAATTATCAAAATAAGTAATAAAACAAGGAGTTTATGTCATAAAATTATATTTATATATAACATTTCTATACAATTATAATATATTAATACAAAAACCTAACAGTATATGTATGCAGGATGATTCACGATTTTACGAACATAGAATATTTACATGCTGACGCTTATGCAACCCATACAGTAGATAATATCTAGCTTTTCTCATATAAAGCTCCGACAATGGGATAAATACAAACATGCAGAAACCGATACGATTACAATGATTTTAATAACTCGCAAATTTCGAACGTCCTGAAAAATCGTGAATTCCCCTATACATATGCATATAGAATATATACATATATGTATATACAAAAATAGTAGAGATTCATCATTCGTAGATACCGTACAAAATCTATACGTCCATATACAAAAGTAAAATAACGCACAAAGTTAAAAACAAATCCAATTGAAAAAAATGAGATGTAAGATTTAGCTGTACGACAATTATGATCGTTAAAAAAAATAAGATTGTTGCGTCCGGAACCTGTGAAGTGCCATTATTGTATATATACACAGTGAGTAGAAACAGTATTTTTTTGTGATACGATTCTAATATAAGCTAAAGTTATTACTTAAAACGAGTAACATTTATCAATACTTGATGTACAGAACATGTCTTCTCCCTCTCGTGCTAATTAATAATACTATATGTCGGTACATATTCTAACATAGGCACAATATTGATATACTTAACTGTATATAGGTGAATTCGGGTTTTCTGGTCATTTCCACTAGATTTAATATCTAACATCACCATTTTCTGGTTTCCTAGACGAATAGATTTTTTACAAATATATTTTATAGGATAACTCGAAATAGGATAAAATCAAACGCATTTAAAGGGTCACAAAAATTTACATAAAACCAAAGAAACGAAATAAATTACTAATAATATATAGCAATAAATAAATGCTTATGTACAAATTAATATTTCAATTAATTTAATCTCTATTTACATAATTTCCTGGTGAGAATAATATTATATTAGAAATGGTACTTATTATATAGGGTGTCTCACAAGAAACGGTAAACATTCCACCGGATATTAGTAACAGCTTATTTTATGCAAAAAGAAAACCGCATAACCACATGTTAGAGTCTCATTATTCCCTGATTACATTTAGCGCGCGCATTCTGAAATAAATTTGATAGCTGCATCTGCCAAATATTTACGAGTATTTGTCCAACACCTTATATACAGTACGTTTGTTATAAATACTCTTCCTACTCACTGTATCCGCGTGTCTTTTGTTCATGTATCTTTTTATATTTTGTGTTAATTCCAGAGTGGTCGCTAATTCCCTTTTTATTTCTTAATTAGATACTACGATAGAACATTTGTCTTTATTTTTTTTTTTTGGCATATATGTAGGTATAATAATACTAATAGCGATCAATACGGCAATTCATTCGTTCTAAACATATAGATAAAAAAAATTATGCTTACATATATGCGATCTTAATGATTTTTGCGCGGTAACAATTAATATTTACAAACAGTAAAAAATAATTATAGTAATAAATCAATAATAATAATTAATTAACTAATTAATAGTAATGGAGAGGATGATGAAGAGACTTGTTTTCCTTCTTGTCGTAAGGAGTTGCAGTAAGGCGTGTGTGTTTTGTTTCCGATGTATGTATGTAACAAGTATATAGTATATATCAATATATCGTTAAATCTTTACATCATTTTCTTCTTTTTTTTATCACAATACACTTAAATTTGATTCAGTTTCTAGAACGTAGATGCTACTAACTCTCTCGACTCTTCGCTAGGAACCTACGGGGCCACGGGAGTGGCCAATCCGGCCACTGTTTAGGAACCGGCCCGTTCACCTTACCCTCGAAGTAAAGGAAGCAAGGGAACCACCAGCAACGCCCCAGATAATTGTTCGACGAGTGTTGCTGCGAAAGACAAACGGCAATTTGATCAATTCAAGATAGAACTTTGGCGTCCGCTTAACCTACCTTTAGACTAGAATTATTCGCTAACGTATGGTATATCCAAAATATCCGAGTGGTTATGTAGTACGCTATGATTATGTCCACGGTATAATGACCGTGAGAAAGTTGTACCATGACTACACCGACTGCGGCTAGCAATCCGTACGCCCAATGAAGTGGGTTTAACTTCTTAGGGGTGTCTGTAGAGGAGAATTAAATAAATTATTTTGAGTAAAAGAGATCCTTTATTCAAAAATAAAGCAGATGCTCTTCATGATCAACAATGATAACAAGGACTGTGGGGTGGTACGGCAAACAACACAACAGTATAGGCACACTTGGCACCACACAAGTTTAGTTGATTATTGAAGAAGAATGTTAGAATTACGAGCTTTTCTTTCACATCATTCGGTCTTCGGTTGAAAATGAGGATCGACGTATCCTCGAAACAGCTGTCCTGGATTAATCAACTAAACCTCTGTGCTGCGGAGTGTGCCAATATTTTTGTGTTGTTTGATGTTCGTGATTTGTAAAACGCATTTACGCATAGTATCCGCTCCGTTCATGATTTAGTAGTTGACTAATGCAGTGTAGTTACTACTAATTACATAGTATAATTAATTGGTTCAACAACATCGATAATGGAACCTTACGCGCAATAATTCATGAAAAAGCATATACACTTACATTCCGAAACGAAAAGATACGAAAAGACGAGTACTACAGTGTGGCCGCTGTATATATAATCGCCGCAGTACGTATGTTTTCCGTTTACAGACAGACCGAAGCCGGAAAACAATTGAACGATCCGTTTCACAACTTCCAGCGTCGTCGTCTGATTCGATTTTGGCGAGCAATAGTACGTCCTACTCGATACAGGCATGACGGTAACGAATATGGTGACCGCTCGGTACATGTACAGCAGCGAAAGGATGAGAAACATCCGCCGAAATATGATAAACCTGTAACAAAGAAATGATAAAATCTCTATGTATTTTTAATCTATTTCATTTTTATTATTATTATCTCGAAAGAGCTAAACACGTATGCTTGGTTGCATAAATTTAAATAATTCTAAAAAGCCGTATCGAACATTTTTATTGACGGAAAATCGTAAAAAAATATATAATTCGGCCGTAGGACCTTGTAGCTTTATAAAATATCGTTAATTAATCAATGAAAATACGAGGGTAGTCTGAAAAGTTTCGAGCTCAACATGAAGTAAGGCCATTTTCATGTCGTCGAAAATAAGGAAAAGTAATAACGGAGGTATACTACGATTGTAAGTTGACAAGCTGAAGGCACAAATTGGGGAAAAATGGCCGGAAGGAAAAAAAAAAGGATCGTTCCAGCAAGACACCGTCTCGCACTGGCAAAAATTTTCAATAAGAAAATACAAAATTGAAGAGGAAATATCAAATATTTCTGTAAAAAGTATGAAGCCATCTGTGGCATTTTCAATGTATTATTAATTAATAAAGTTGCGATCCTGAAGTGAAATGTCCATCGGATGAAGCAAAATGCTTTTTTAGATTTCAAATCGCTGATGAAAATCAAATTTACAAAAGAAACGAGGACGGTGAATGAACACCGGTATGTCAAGTGTATTAAGTACCAATACTGTGATAAGAAACCCAGTCTTAAAAGTCTTAAACCCAGTTTAAGACCTCACTAAGTGAAGAAGAGCCGCCGTTCAAAATTTTAGATATTAGGCGGAAAAAAAATCTCTCCGACGGCCAGGAAATCAAAACGTTCTTTTATCTGCTATTTCTAATATTTCATTAAAGCAGCCAAAAGAGACAACCTTTTGCAGAAAAAAAAATTAAACAAAAACCCATGTATGTTAAAATTAAAAATTTATTTTAGTGCAAATAAGTTAGCTGTGAGGTCACTTAACTTATCTAGAAAATGTTCAAAATGGATTAAGCTAATTACAAAAGGCCAATCTCCAAATCGCAAAAAACTACATATTAGAAAAATAAAAACAATTTACTGTGTACATGAGGAAAAAGAAACATTACCAAAATTTCCATTAAATAATTTTATAAAAATTAATTGAAGAAAGGCTAAAATTTCAAATGGCTCTTTTAAAAAATTTGACTTTTTGGACAATGTTTTTTTTTAGAGCCAAGCCACAAGTATGTAAAAGCACAAAACTTGTAAAAGTAAAACAATTTTCAAACAACTTTGAATTGTTTGACAAACAATTGCTAAAACTAAACATTTCGAACATTGCTGGTCACGCAGTCATGAGTCAGCCGACAATTTGACAATTGGTTGTCAAATGAACGCGTATTTCAAAGTATCGATGTTGAATGTGCAGAGAGAGAACCAAAATAATTATGTAGCTATTTCCTCTGAGACTAAGTTTTTTAGTTTTATTAGTTCGTTTATTGGATGCAATGTTAATTGAAATGGTTGCTTGCTTTTTTGAAAATTCTCAAGATTTCAACAGAAAAAAAACATACCTACCTATGCTTATGAAGGAATAGGATGACGATCATTAACCATACGGCGACAATGATGATGTACTCTGATATATCCAACGCCCAATCTTGAGCGGGTATATTATCCAAGAAAATATCGGGTAGAGGACCATATTTGTCCCGATCGGGCAATCGATCGTGCACCAGCGATAGCGAGAGCAAGGTGAAGATAAAGCTGACTATGGTAACCAAGAAGGCGAAGAAGGTCTTCCACTTTTCTTGCGGGTAGCGCGGCTCTTCTCTGATCGGCGCGGGCAGGGGCATCTCGATCCGCGTATGCCCGTTTGATGTGTTCGACTTGTGCTGCAGGATGTCCTCCTCGTCCTCGTCGACGAAATATTCTTTGTTCTTATCATTCTTAGTGGCGTTGGGAAGCAGCGGTTGTCTCTGGTATAAATCGACTGAAGAAAAAGAAACTGGCACAATGAAATCTGCTGATTATTACGCGTTAGCAAATTTAGGGAAGATGCATCCGTTTCCGCTTACCTTGAGACATATTTTTCCCTTTGGAAGTTTTGGGTTCGTCTTCGATTTGTGGCAGTGATAGTACCGATCTGGGACTCAGCAGGGCGTGCGATGAGATATGTTGCTGCGACTGTGGCAGGTCTGCAGAGGTGATGCTCCCATAATCAGTAAATTTTGGCTCCAATACCATTCTGCAATCAAAAAGGAAACAATACCGAGCATTAATTAACGTGCTCGATGAGGAAGAAGAGCGGTAATAGCTTTAGTGACGTGTATTTAGTCTACGGAGCTTTGCACGCGGGTTAAATCGGGGGTTAAATTAACATTTCAAAGGTTCACAAAACAAATTAGTAAAATCCAGTTTGTTTAAGGAATTACGTAAACTGCGGAAAATTAATAAAAAATATAGCATGGAATTGTCAGTTTTGACATTTGCAAATTGCTTTCCAAAGAAGGATCTGTTCATCCCCCCGTTATTTTTTTACTTGAATCTGTTGGTTAAGAAAGTATTTTAAGAATCTTACCAGTCGGCATGTTACGCGGTTAAGTGCTATCGAAGATAAACCCATTTTACGTGGTGAATCTTTCGTACATCTTAAGAACTCGTTAATGGGCATAATGGCCAATCAACAGATTTTCCAAAATTAAGAGACGGAAATTAAGTTTACATGGCAGAACTTGAAAAGAAGGTGATATTCTTTATTTCAATGTTTTTTTTTTCTGTAAAAAATATTCAGAATAGACTCTTATAGACATTTATAATTATTTGACAGGTATTGAAAAGAATCCAACGCTATAAAGCATCTGCAAGAAAACTGCTGTAGTTTTAAAGCAAGAAGTAATTCCATGTAAAGTCCGTTTAATACAATGGCAGGCTTTCACAGCCGAAGTCTGAGTTTGTACTGATAGTAGTTATTTCCGGGCTTGTTGGCCGTGGTCTAGAGCTGGTACGTCTGACTAATGGTAAGCTATTGATTTGAAATTTGGACTAATCAGAGCGATTTTAAATCAGAGCAGTTGCAAGGTAACTTAGTGTTGTTGATTCAGTTTTCTATTGTGTTGGACTTGAACACAATCACGTTGCATTATTACTTATTA
>LR737382.1:19572791-19588804 GCA_902655005.2 Marronus borbonicus
AAACATGCGGGGTGAATCGGCACGTCGCGTTTATGGCGGAGGCCGTCAATATTTCACGGTACAGGAACTGAAAACTTCAATGGTGATTGAATGGCAGAATATCCCTCAAAATTATGTGTTAAATTTATGTAAATCTATTAATAACAGACTATTGGAAGTGATTAAGAACAATGGAGGATCTACGCATTACTGATCACTCTTTTGTTTATTTTTGTTTTACATTTGCAACAGAGCGTCTAAATTTTTGTCGCAGAAATTGTTTAAACATTGGAGTAATAATTTATTATTTAGTTCATATATTACCGGAGGAGATATTTTTAAGTTTATTTTACTTTTACGAATAAAAACTTAATTAGATAACTTGCTAGTTTCGCAAAGAAATGTTGTAACCCTTCAAACCCTTAAAACATCTTACCGCGTCTAAGTTTTTGTCGGGGAGTGTGGTTACCAACTAAAAAAAAAAGTTTTATTCCCACAAAAAAAAAAGAAAAGAAAACGGAGAAGGGTGATATAATAATGATAGTATATGAAACATCTATCTAACGATATCGTAATGATAGCTACTTCTTGTAATAATCACCTGTTGAATGATATATAAAATATATGTTAAAGGAAAATTGCTGGGTATTTCTTTAGTAATGGATTTATCGAAATCTCATACATCAAATAAACACGAATGTATAAACTTTCACAATAATAACAATGCGTTTAAATTATTAACGTTAAAAAATGCAAATCGGTTACTCTTTCAAAAACAAAATATTTACAAATAATCTACGTAACGCGTTTTAGGCTCGGCATTTTTCTATTGTACACTTGCTTATTTCATAATGTACCATGCGTACACTTGCATTCTAATTTTACGACTTCTTTAACATGTATAATTAACTAAGCACGCGTTTATTTTAAACTAGTTGTTTGACGTATGTACATATCTGTACAATAACGTTTAGTCAACACACGTTCACGTATATATACCACATTTTCTTTAGTAAACGTACCACAAGGTGACCTTGCAATTTTTTAGCAGTACAAAGGAAGAATGGAAAGTTTAAGTTTATGATGGAGAAAGTAATTATTACAGCGACGAAAACACATCGCACTTGGCATTGATATTACGTTTTACAGCCGCGATGCCAACATAAACAATTCTCTACATTTCTACGAGCAATAATAATTCCTCAAATGTTACTGCATCAAAATAACGCAAATTGATTCGTTGAGATTTTTACATCTCTTATCGCGTTGTTGATGTATTGAAGGATTTCGCCTCGAAATGATAAAATTTCATTTTTTTTTAAATCCGTAGATAATTACTTAACGACACAACATAATCTCAATAAGCGCGAAAACTTATTGAAGAAGGATATGAAAATGTCTCGAAAATTATACGAAAATTGTTCTTTTTCCGCTTTTCCGACAAATCATTTTCTCCGGTATCCTCGCGTTCTGTTTCTTCGGCCGATGTAAAAACGTCAACCCGCGTAATTTATCCTTCACGCGTGGAAATAAGAAATCATTAGGTACCAGGTCTAGACTATACGGCGAGTAATCCGTTATTTATTTCAACGTTTTGAACCTTTCGAATACTCAGTCGTTCGCGCCCGAGTGTTATGTTGGTTTTTGCGAACATTTTTTATAACTAAAGGTAAAAAAACAAATTCATATTTACATCTTTGGTTTACGCGTTGAAACCGCATCCTTGTCGTGGCTTCAGCCAATATTTCGTCCTCATTCTTGCGGCACATCTTCAGAGCTGCTACTGCATATTGGCTGGTAACTCTTTGTTTCGGAGGGGTTTATATGCGGCTTCTTACGGGTCAACGAAGCGGAAAACTTATGGATCAACGAATGTCATCAGTAGAGATGACAAAGGCACCATTAACCGCTATAGCAATCCTTCTCCACAGCAACTTCTCTCATCTAATCCTAATTTCTACAAGCAAGCGTATTTACATTTAGGGTGTCACCGACCGCATCAGTAAGATCCTCTTCAGGAACAACGTATGAACCATCTTCAAACCCAATTTCAAATTTTCAGACTACTTTCGCATCATCCTCGGTGTCTACCAGATTCCATGTTCGTGTGGCAAAATAAAGTGGCCAGTAGAGATGAGCAAGGTAAGGGAAATGATTACTTTTTTACAGCAACTAGACAGACTCGTGTTTATTCGTCTTATGAGATGGATTCGTGAGAGAGTCGACAAGCGTCGAGCACTAGTATTATTGTACGCGGTTGTTGCGTGTAGCTAGATCCGTGCTAGCTTAGCATGGCCACCAAATCCAATTCAACTCCATTCGTATCTCGTCTTACCCCTTACATCATAGCTGGAAATCCCAACCAATTAAATCTCCCAGCAACCGCTACGTATAACTTTTCCGCTCCATTAACCCGTAACAAGCCCTATACAAACTCCTCCGAAACGAATAATCGGTGTGCAGTAACAACCTTGAAGATGTCTCATAAGTATGTGGACGAAACGTCGGCAGAAGTTGCAACAACGCGATGCGATTCCAACACGAAAACCAATACTGTAATGTTATTGACAACCGTGAAAGCCGTACGTTTTGATATTTGCAAATGATGTAACTATGATCTATTATAACTTCAATTACCAGAATCCGCTTTAAGATTAAGGGAACATCTAGTTATTTCGAATAATCTTGCCGCAGGGATGTTTGCATTACGTTACGTTCAAACATGAAACAACGGCAGGTATTATGCGTTTGATAGGAGATAGGCATTACCTTGAATGTCGTTGCGTTAAACAAGGTAAGTATGCAACAACAACGAGGTAAAAAAAAAACTAGGTTTGCTACGGATCAATGTGCACCGAGGCCGTATTTCTATCGTTAAATATCGATTAACTAATTAAATTACCCGTTTCATACAGCTAGAATTTAATGTGCAATTCACGATTACACTGCGGCTATTAAATATATGGAATAGAACTCAATGATAACACGCAACGTACGAAAATGCACTACTACCCAATTGCACGTAATGGCTTATTACAGGAACGGCGATGAATCACGCTGTCGTCTTAAGAAACTTTTCCGCTTGAAATACATTCAAAATTGTAATCTCTAAAAGCATCTATGGCGTAACTCTGTCAACATTAACGTTATTTCACGATCTGAAATTCCTTTGACAAGCGATTGTGCGGAACACGCTTGTGCATGTCAACGACGAGATACATCATTCGAATAGATTAATATTGTTTTGCTACGAAGATTGTTTGTTTATTAAAATCGTACACGTTGCATAATTATTTCTAATTATAATAACGTGACGTTCAAATTCCTTTGGAGGCTAGAACAAATCATGGAAATGCGGTTCAAATATTCCAAATTTAATACGCGGGCCAACAAAAACAGTTTTTTTCCGATTGCTGCGCTTAAGAACTTCTTGGGTAACATAAGGCAGAACATTACGAAGAACCCGTACGAAATATGCTGGTTAATTTTAAAAGAATGGCGCTAATATGAGCATTCAATTACACTTTCTGCATCACCATTTTGACAGATTTCCGGAAAATCTCGGCGAATTTAGTGAAGAACAGAGGCAGCGATTCCATCAAGACATAAAGTCAATGGAGCAGAGGTATTAAATGATGCTAGACTATTGTTGGAACCTGTTTTCAAGTCCAACACAATAGAAAATCGTATAGACGGCGTTTTACTTAGCATTTGTAGTGATGTTTTTTTAGTGTTTAGTTTTCTTTCAAAGTGAACAACTAAATACTGAATAAGATGCTAGACCTCCTTTTTGATTAATAATCGCTTTCTATATCAAATGTAAAAACTTGGAAACCAAATAGATGCTAATATGTACAAGGTACTCCGTTATCTATTTTATTTCAATATTATTGATATTCTCCAACTAGGGTTTGGTTTTTCCATACTTAATTAACACTTCCAATTAGCTAGTCTTTTTTATCGGTTCAAGTATATTTTTGTCGGCAACATAAATGAAAAAAAGTAGCCGCTATGTTTTGTGTGCAGAACGGGCATACGCAATACGCGAAGTGACGAAGGTTGCATCGAGTTGTGGTTCTATCAGGACAGAAAGCAACAAAAGGGAAGAAAGAAGTCGTAATTTTATCGCGGTAAAAGTTAATCATTTAGTATTGTTGCTACTGCATTGTTTCTATAATACGAGAAATGTGCTTCCCATAGCGATGCATATCAAGCCGTTTGAATAGATTATTATCTGGTTTAACAATAGGCCAAATTTGTAGCTTTTTAATTATTAATTTAATTATTGACTGGGATATTAAGCTTTGAATGATGCAATGAAAGTTACTAAAAAAAACAAAACAAAAAAATTAAATAATTCAAAAATAATCGCATGTAGCTGTAGGAAAGTCTAGTGTGAAAAATGACGTGATTATGGTAGGAGAATTCAAAAATGCAAGAAAAATTATATAACATTCCATTTAAAATAACAAAGTTGATAAAAATATTTTGCTTGAATAGATCCGATTGAGCAGATAATAGCCGCAGAATATCAAAAATAGCAGAACATCATAAACTTTTAATAAACCAATTACATGCAATACTTGCGCATCTTACAATAATCCAGGCGCGCGGCTACGAGCGGTAGAAAGTATAGATACATCGCCTCAGGGGAAGACAAAACATAAAAATGCCACTGTACATTATACTCTATCCATATTAAAATCAACATTTAGTATCCATCTCGTGAAATTTTCGGAACTTGACAGGCTTAGCACAGAAAAAATCCTTTCATGGAACAGTTTATTATAAGTAGAGTGAATAGGAGGTGCGTTTTAAAATTGGCCAAACAGTTGTTCGATCGAAGGTTCGAGCAATTAAAAAACACCCATAACAATGGGTTATATTTACGTCGATTTACATTGTGCTGATTATATTCTGCAGTTGTTGATTGCCGATTACTTCCTTATTGACAACGATGTATTTCTTCATATTAGTGCAGTCCACGATTTTAATTGGTGGTTACTATAGTTGCTGGTTAAGATTCAATCGGAAAGATCAAACCTAAGAATACATTTTTATCTGCAGAATGAAATTGCGAAATAACAGTATTGACTTGATAGTGATACGGTATTTTATCGCATCACCCAAAAATTACATTGATACGTAATTTTTTTAATATGAATTGTAAATTGTCCATTAACAGATATGAAATCTATGACGTCGCTTGAAGAAAGATCCATTTCAACCGCAAAAAAATACGATTTGAAATGCGGTTTTACTTTCACGATGATGGCGTTTCCATAACATTTGAATACAATAAAATCGTTATTTATAGCATCAAGATAGGAAAAAAAAAACGTACACAAACTCTCGGCTTATTTAACGTGGTTTGGCCAGCCGTTCAATGCCAAGTTCAATGTTTCGCCATTCTGAAATGTACATCCGATAGGTTTTAATATAGTTGCGGTTATTGGACTTCTTTTCGCATTAACGTTGGCCCAGGTCAGTGGCGCACATCAGCGGAATTCAGTTTTGACGTTTAACGATCGAAACTTGGTATAGGCATGCGGGTATAGCGCAACGATGTGCCAACGCATTTGTAGAGTTAAGGTTATTCTCGTTGTTACTGGCAATTCGGAAAATAGCGAAAATAACCAACTCGTTTTCAAAGAGAAGAAGACGTATCGGAATGAAAATAGTTAGATCATATTTATTATACTATTTCCAAATTTTGTTTATTTATTTAGGAAAATAACTCGATTGAACGTGATTCGTGATAAGTTGGGTTGCCACTGTCGATCAGCTCAAAAGCCACTGTACTTACTACGATTTTGGCGTAAACCTACATGAAAATAAGCTTTGTTTATGGCCAATACTACTCTGTCGCTTGGCAGTCGTCCAAGTTTACTTTTGTTGTATCATACGTATAATGATTAACCTTTTCCTTCAAAGAAGGGCTTTCAATACGAATATGAGAACTTGTACAATTTGGAGGTACGATAAAAAGCAGTATTATACCGATTTAAAAAATGCTAAATGGGTTGTTATTTTAAAGTGGCCGATTTGAATGAATTTAATTGTAGAAACTAAAGTACGCTTTATCTGTAATTTTTGGAATAGAATACGTAGATATGGTTAAAACTGGGATTATAGTCTTGTCATGGATATGCGATATCCTTGCACTTGCAATAAAAACCAAAATTCCAAATCCTACAACTTAATGTTGATAATAATAGTATTAAACATGAGGGACGGACTATACTCTATCAACACTTTTAAATATCTTCTTATAATACATACACTCCCCGACAAAAACTTAGACGCGGTAAGATGTTTTACGGATTTTAAGGGTCACAACATTTCTTTGCGAAGCTAGCAAGATATCTAATTAGGTCTTTCTTCATAAAAATAAAATAAACTTAAAAATATCTCCTCCGGTAATATATGAACTAAATAATAAATTATTACTCCAATGTTTAAACAATTTCTGCGACAAAAATTTAGACGCTCTTGTTGCAAATGTAAAACAAAAATAAACAAACGAGTGATCAGTAATGCGTAGATCCTCCATTGTTCTTAATCGCTTCCAATAGTCCGTTATTAATAGATTTATATAAATTTAACACATAATTTTGAGGGATATTCTGCCATTCCGTCACTATTGAAGTTTTCAGTTCCTGTACCGTGAAATATTGACGGCCTCCGCCATAAACGCGACGTGCCAATTCACTCCACATGTTTTCAATAATGTTTAAGTCTGGTGACCCTGCCGGCCACTGTAAAGTTTTAATCTTTTTCTCTTTAAACCGTTCAGTAATGGTTTTTGCTTTATGAATTGGCGCGTTATCTTGCCGAAAAACCAAATTGCGCCCGGCCCATTGGTTTCCAAAACGTAGAAGATTGTCACGCAATAAGTCTTTATACGTCACAGATGTCATTTTGTTTGCGCAAAACACTATATCACTTTTATCGCGGAAACCAATCGCTGCCTATATCATCACAGATCCACCCCCTAATTGTCCGGTCATTTTCACTTTTGGTTCCTTTCTCAGATCATGATAATAATGCTAGTACCCATCCGGTCCGTCCAAATTAAAACGTTTCTCATCGGAAAATATAACTTTTTCCCATTGTTTCTTCCAGGATACGTGTTCCCCAGCAAATCTCAACCTCGCTTCTTTGTGTTTCGCCGAAAGTGGCGGTTTTCTCAACATTTTCTTCCGTGATATTACCGGTGACGCCTTTAAAATCCTTTGAACATTACGCACGTGCGTTTGTACCCCCGCCTGTTCTGCAATAACTCTCGCCGACGCAGAAGAATTGGATGCACACCGCAATATCATGCGTTTGCCCCGCTCACTTACAGCTTTCGGTCGCCCCTGGCCTTTTGATTTGCCGTAATTTTCCGGATCTTTTAGGAAATTTCTAACGGAGTGATCGCTTCTTCGTAACCGACGAGCAATTCCCTTCTTACTAACACCATCCCGGTGCCAGGCTAGAACTTTACCCCTTTCTATCAAGGATAATTGCTTTTTTCTACCCACATTGCAAACACTTTATAAAATATAATTTCTCGTGGTGAAATGTGTACACTTTACCAGCACAACCGCCGCATATGAAGAGAAGTATCAAATTAAAACATTTTCGCTTATATTAATGTAATAAATGCGCAGGGTCTAAATTTTTGTCGCATTTAAAATTCCTATTTTGATCTGGGAAAATCTCAATTACCCCTCATAAAGCAATAAATACCCAGAAATATCTATAAATGGACTATTTACATAACAAGTATTAATAACCCTCATTTACATTTTATATAATGTCCATAAACTTTGTTTCGTAAATAAAAACGATACCGCGTCTAGGTTTTTGTCGGGTAGTGTACTCTGAAACTATATAATATACTTCAAATTACGTTATTTACAAAAATTTAAAAACCATGAAAATTTTTAAAGGAGGCTGTACCTCTGAATCGGGCGATTCAGCAGCCAAAAGAAAAGAGTTGTATTATACCAACGTACTCTTTCTTTCAGTCTCCAAAGTTTCATTGAAATCTGAATTTTCGGGTTGCCGACGTTCCCTCGTTAGTCTCAAGACGGACGTGCAAGGCAACTATCTAGTAAATATATTTTGCTGTTGTTAGGAAACCACCAATATTACTGGCACAGGGCACTATCTTTAACATTTTCAGTTTCATTATATCTACGAACCGCCTAAAAATTGAATAAATGTTAATTACAAAGGCGCCTCTGCAATTATCCAAGAAAGGATAGATTTACACCTACTTAGTTTTATAGATTACTAATTATTTGTGTGTGTGCGCTAGTTGTGCTAACAGCAACAATTAGAACGTGCATACTACAAACGCAAAATAGACAAAGTAAATCGGAACACATGTGCAGGTATTCGCAAATATGCAATGAAGTAACCTTAATTGTTAAATGGCAACAAAAGAAAATAATAAATTTTCGTTGACATCAGCATCAATCAATACAGTGTCTTTAAATCAAATATTCGCTAAACGTTTACGTCAACTTAACATTGTAATGGTAAAATTGACATAACATCACATTAAATCAACGCATTATGCAATATTTGTATCTAAAAACTTAATACTTACGCTGTTAACGTACAATTACAAGCCCGCAGCCTGCATGTGCTTGCGACATAAAGACGGTAAATATTTAAAAAATTACACCGATCCCATGTGGATTTACGTGATATACAATTTCGTTATTAATAATATCAAATAAAGCGATTGTGGCAAGCGAGATACACTGCTCAAAACAATTAGAGGATATTGAGATAAATAATGATAAAATAAATAAACAATGAATGTAGCACCACGCAAATATTTTTATATTTAACTACAACGTTTTTAAATAAGAAACCGAACACATTGACAAGTTTGCACTTGTTTGTGTACATTATAAAGCTACTAAGGCACTAGAGTGAATAAATATCATTAAATGAATACACAATTATGAGACTTTATAAGAAGTTTTATTGATAAAATAACGAAAAATCCATTGTTAATAATGTGTATGATCTCCACGAACGGCAATAAACGTTTGACATCTCATCGAATCAGGACATCAAAAATTCTTGTGGAAGATTATTTCGTTCCTCTATCAAAGCATTTTGAAGTTTCCGAATTGTATGCGGTGGCATATTTCTTGCCGTAACACGTCTTCCTAAAGCATCACAAGCATGTTCGATAGGATTACAATCGGGAGAATTTGCTGGCCAGTCCATTCTATTGATTGCCAATTGTTCAATCCAGTTGTTCAGGATGTTTGCCCGATGTGGACGAGGATTGTCATCCATTAAAATGAATCCTTCACCCATAGCGCCAGCGTACGGAAGAACAATGGGTCTCAAAATTTGATCCAGATACCTCTGAGCAGTCAGGTTGCCATTCTGTATCACAGGTCTGTATGACCTCCTGTGCCTATCCCAGCCCACACCATTACCCTCCCACCTTCATATTGCGGCCTTTCTCGAACAAATTGTGGCTGATTACGTGTTCCAGGTTCACGCCAAATTGAAATACGCCTATTATCTGGATTTAGGGCGAATCTGGATTCGTCACAAAACAATACTTGCGCCCAGTGATCGTGATTCCAATTTCTATGTTGCTCAGCCTATATTCTTCGCGACCTTTTATGAAGAGCAGTTAGTGGAACGCATACTAGGATTCTTCGAGCATACATGCCAACGTTGTGAAGACGATTTCTTATTGTTTGAGTTGATACTAGTCTTCCCGTAGCAGCGGCAAGCTCACTTCTAAGCTGCTTTGCGTTACGAGTGCGGTTTCTACGTGCAAATACTGCTAGGTATCGATCGTCTCTTGGTGTTGTAGATGCTGGGCGTCCTTATCCTCGTCTTCTCCAGTTTCTAAAAACCGATTCCACAAACGCGAAATCACACTTTGGCTAACTGCTAAAACTTCAGCAACAGCTTGCTGTCTCCGTCCACCTTCCAATTGACCTATCGCTCTCCAAGCCTGTGCATGAGTCAAATCGCGTTGCCTTTCCAAAAATTTTCTATGATATGGAAAATGGTAAAATCTAACTGTAGTCGACATCGCTCGGATACGCGCAGGCGCTGCACTGAAGCGCTGTACAAGTTGAAATTTGTCAATGCATTCTGTTTCTTGTTTAAAAACGTTATAGTTGCAATATAAAAATATTTGCGTGTCTTATATTATTTATTTTATTATTATTTATCTAAATATCCTCTAATTGTTTTGAGCAGTGTATTTTATTAACTATAACAGATCCTATAAACTAACTTGGTTAAGCTGTGTACATACTCTCCATGTACTGTATTATTTCATTGATAAACGGAAAGCGTTAAATAATTAATTGATACGAGAGGCACTTGTTAAAACTCCATAATCTCGTAAATAAAGTGTACTGAACTTGAAGTTTCAAATAATTTGTTCTAGTCTCCTCTACAATATTGTTTCACGGGTCCGCGAAGTTCGCACTTTCGATTCTTTTTTTTAAATTGGAGAACGTCCACGTTTTACGCCGTAAAAATGTTAATTTGTGTTCATCCCGTTTTCGAGATATTCGAGAGTGAAAACGGGAGCCAACTTCACGCAGCTCCCGCGCTTCCACTTTTTCAAAATTTGACCAGGCCGTTGTTTTGTTCTGTAAATATTTTATTTTGTGCTCATCGCCTTTCCCGAGATAATCGAGAAACAAGATATGCGGGAATGAGGGCTGCTCAGACACTTATTTCGCAGCCATCGCACCAATTTTTCGATTTTTGAAAATTTCATATTCGCAACGTTTCGAAAAAGTGAAAATGCGGGAGTTGCGTTAAGTTGGCTTCCGTTTTTCAGTCCCGAATATTTCGCGAGCGGGATGAGTACAAAATAAAATTTTTACGGCACAAATTAGTACAAAACCAGGACGATTTCAAATTTTAAATCGAAAGTGCAAGAGCCAACTTCACACATCCTTGCTTCCTCGCATTGTGGCTTCGTCGAGAGGATCCACTTTGAGGATGCTAGAAAAAAAAGTGTGGCTAAACAACATTATAGTGAAAACTATAATAAATTATTTTAAACATATCGTTCAGTATACTTTATTTATAAGATAACGTTAATATGATGTGCATTTGTATTGTATTGTAGTATTGTAGGGATGTATCTTGCAGCCGACAAGGTTATTTAAATATGTAGTAGCATGCAATAAATATACAAAAAAATGTAGATAAGAAAATGTTACTTCAAATAGAAGATAATTACGATTACTTAATAATATCCCGTAGCCAGATTAAGAGAATCAAAGGTGAAACCGATATAAACATGGAGAGATAAATCGAATAAAAAACAAGTACACATTTTCAGTTGCCAAAATTATTTAAAAAAACCTTCCTTGATTAGGAAACAATGAATGGACGGTTTGTTTCTTCCAGCATTGTATTAAATTCGCTCATAGAGCATCATTCGTACCCTCCAATACAAAACGTGATGCCCATTTGCTTTATGATTAGCTACGCAAATGAAGAGTTTAAAAATGTTGCAAAACTACGGAAAATCGTGTTTATTCTTAGATTTCAAGTATGATCAACTACAGCGTCCATGGTTGCTAGGTTTTACAGATGCTGTGCTACCAACTTTTAGCAACCAAATCGCAAATCCTTACCGACTTATTGTATACACGTCTATATCGAATATGGAAAGACCATCTTTGTTTTTGACGTCACTAATTTAATGGAATTTTGGTGTAATCAAATTTAACAAGCAACGAATGGAATTACCAATTATCTGAACATCATAAACTCGAAATTTGTAACGTATTCTTTGTTCTAGAAATAAAATCATACTAAAATCCTTCGTATGATGAAATTAAAGTTTTTTATAACATCAACTTATTATTCGTTATTTATAATCACATGCTGCTCATGCAGTCAATTTTGATTAAATTTTCTAATTAATTCTTGCTTTTTGCCGAGACGTTTTCTATATATATTTTCTAAAAATTATTGTCTTGAAAATTGCACAAAATAATCAAAATTGTCCACCACCAGGTTGTGATCTTGGACGTGATTGGTTATCTCTTAACTGCTATAACCAATCGCGGTGTTGATCACGTACAATAAACACAATTATCCCAATGCCAAATGAAAGCGTGGATTTAAAAAATATGCAATTTTAATGAACACCTTCTTATTAAACCATATTTTTCTATACACGAGCTTCAATCATGTTTGGCGCCAGAAATAACCGTATTTAACTGAGTTCCAGTTACCAAACTCGTCAGTTGCCAAGGTTTTTTTTCGAAAGAATAAAGCCACCATTTTGGGGGGGAACCTAGCAACCTTGATAGCGCCTAACGAGGCTATAAACAGACAGAGACAGTATACGGCTAAGTCGTTAAGTGGTCAACTTCTAACTAATAAATTATAAAAGATAATAAATAAAACGAATAAAATCTAGTTTAAACTACAAAAAAATGTTGAAAAAATTGTTAGAATTATTTAGGGATCAAATGTATGGACAAGAAGGAAAACGAGTTAGGAATCCAGATCGATTTGAAATTTTTCCTTCTGTTTGACGGCTTAAAATAATACTTATACAAACCGCTGAGTAATAAAGAGTAAATACAACATCACCTGTTGAGCATTAAGTAAACAGTAATTAGATTCTCGTAAAACCTTTCAATCTACTCGATTACACTGCCGTGGCATGAGCGTTTTTATTTATAAGTAATTATTTAGCGAACAGTTTTTTCTACTTTCTATCATTTCTATACTACGTTCAATTTAATAGTGCTATTTCTAGATTATGTTCGCAGGTTTTTTAACGTTTTTGAACAAAATTTCGATTAGTAATAGTCCTGCAAAAGTAAATGTTAAAAAAAAAAATAACCAGTAGGCGTTTTCAAAAATTGAACCGTTCCAAACCGGTACACGCCGATAGCGTTCGAAAACTCAGTATTACATGTAAAATTCATGCTCTACATCTTCTGGCAAAGACAATTCGTTGATGTTATCCACAGGTGTATGCGCTAATTGTGTTTCTGAAATCCCCAAAACGCATTCGCGAATTTCTCCAGACCGTGTTCTCATACTCCTCAACCACCACAACCGATCCTTACACGTTGGGGAACATGGTTACAAGCGGCATTTTTACTATCATAAATATTTTGAGAGTATAAAGAAGGTGGTTCTATTATTCAATCCGAAAGGATGTGCAGCTATCGAAATAAGTCAGAAAAAATTTGAAGATAGTCAGGTTAAAAGTGATTTACAAACCATTCACAGCCATTACATCGGAGTAGTGCAAGCAGCAGAAAAATTACAAAATTCTTCAGTCGTTAGAGGAATCACTGCAGATTGTGAAAGATGTACACGCGCAGCTTTGTTCGGCAGAAGGCGCAAAGAACGAGTGTGTTGTAATTAAGTTTGAAAGTGTTTTAGACAAAGATTCAGATTTTGCAACACTTACAAAAATTTGTGAGTAATGGAATATGATGCATTTCACAAAGGAAATTATAGAGGAAAATTTTAAACATTGTTGTTGACATTTTAAGCATTGCCGTTGAAGGAGAAATGGAAAATCTATATGTACACTACCGTCCGTATTAGTTCGTACACACAAGTAAATGTTAAAAAAAAACGAGAAAATATTCAAACGCATTTTTCCAACTTAAAATTTTTATTGCATTTTATTAATAGCGATTAAAATTAAAGTATAAAAGTAAAAAAAAAGTAATTCTAAGGAAAAATAAACAAAAGCTTCTTAAACATTCCGTTCATTAAAGAAACTCCCTTTTGCGCGAAGAACAGCTTTCATAATCCGAGGCATCCGCTCCGCTAGTTTTTCAAAGACTCTATTTGGCATATTAGTCCATTCCTCTTTTAAAATGTTCCACAGGTGGCCTACGGAGGTAGGGCATACTTTTCGGATCCTCCTGTCCAGTTCATCCCATAACAGCTCGATGGGGTTTAGATCGGGGCTTTGCGGCGGCCATGTCATTATTTGTAAAGTGCCATTATCTTTTTCTTCATTTAAGAAATTTTTACATATCACTGCTTGTGATGTGTTATGATGTGAGTGTTTGGGGTCGTTGTCCTGCATGAATACAAAATTTTCGCGTATTAGACGTTGCCCCCATGGTATTGCATTTTCTTGCAGTATTT
Source organism: Marronus borbonicus (assembly GCA_902655005.2). Taxonomy (NCBI): domain Eukaryota; kingdom Metazoa; phylum Arthropoda; class Insecta; order Coleoptera; family Scarabaeidae; genus Marronus; species Marronus borbonicus. The sequence continues at coordinate 19,586,913 of LR737382.1, forward strand.
CTAAATAACCTTCTTTTCGCAAAATACCTTCGATTCGCTTCAAGTCTCCTGTACCGGCGTAGGAAAAACAACCCCAAACAAGCACAGAATTTCTTCCTTGCTTGACAGTTGGCACTACACAATCCTGCAACATTCTTTCGCCTTTCGCTCTTCTTACAAAAACGCGCCTTGATTGTCCGAACACCTCAAACTTTGACTCATCAGTCCATAGCACCCTTTTCCAATCATCCACTGTCCAATTTCTACGTGTTTCTGCCCACTGCAGCCGTTTTTGCCTGTTTCCCCGTCGAAGTAGGTTTTTTTTTTGTTGCAATGCGACCGCGATGATTTGCAGGTTTTAATCTTCTTTTCACTGTAGTAACAGAGATTTTTCTTGCACGGTCGCGATTCATTTCGGCGGCGATTTCTGATGCTGTCAGTCTTCTATTTCGCTTGCTCATCAATTTTATATGCTCATCGTCGGCGTGAGTTGTTATTCTCTTACGACTTGAACGCTCCCTATCTCTTAAACTGTCCGTGCGTTGATGTCTCCGAATGATGTCACTAACAGTCGATTTATTAACATGTATTTTTTCGGAAATTTGACGCACTGAATAACCTTCTTGATGAGAAGCAATAATTACAGAGCGCTTTTCTAAACTAGTCGGTTTTCCTCTCGGCATTTTAATAACTTTAATACGCTATTAACACTAACGCACGCACAAGCAAGTTTATTTAGAAACTAAAGCATTTATCAATACACAATAAACTTTCGGGTGGCCTGCTCCCACCCCAAAGAGTAAATTGTAAATTTATTACCCGCAGTATTGACCCAAAAATAATCCTATTTGTGCCGATGAGGATTATTCTGAAAATTACTATATTGGGTCATAAAGTATAATAGGTTTTTAATCATTCTCTAATCGATATTCTTGGAAGTTTGCCTGTACAATTGGTTATAAACTTCATAAAGGACCTAATATAAATCTGTTATTTATATATAAACGCAATTATATTATCTTTTAGTAGAGTTTACAATATTTTACTAGGTGTCCGAATCGCGCCACCTATCAACTATCAATGACGGTGGTTGATTGCTAAATTGGAAGAACTAGACCTTGTTGGATGAAGTATCTAACATATTTTACCTACTAATGCGAGATAGTCGTATTGTTTTAAAACGGAGATTTGTGAAAAGTGCGCAGATAAACGCATTATTATTCAGGAATGTCGTTTCTCCGTTTTTAAGAACGGATGCCGATTGCATAATTGAAGAAACCAGCAATGTGAAAACGTCATAGCCAAGAAAGGAAAACCAACAACGTAAATTCTCTCACCAATGGCGAGACCCTGTTTCTGGAAACAATTCAGTATCCACTTTCAAGTGTTTAATAACGAGATGAACTTATGTGAACAGACATACTCACATAACGTGTGTTAGACCATGGCTTACCGTCAAGTCATGTAACAAAGTCCAATTCTGTCATTAAAGATACATGTACATACAAATAGACATGCCGTCGTTTATTAGTGCAGTCATCTATATAAGTATCCGCACGCTCAGAAATTAATTTCATTACCGTTTGTATTACAGATATCTTGTCATTGTGGTTGTTATAATCATATTGCGGATCGCCGACACTTGAGACAGAGTCAGGTACGATACATTTGTCCAACTACGGCCATCTTTTAGTTGTATTGTTTGTGATTCGAAGTATTTTATTTTTTGAGGTACATCACGAAAATGTTCCTTAATAAAATGCAAATTATAGTCCGTCTAGAAAGTATCCGGAAAACAAAAAGCACGGCTATAATTTTACGGTATATATTTTTATTACTTGAATAATAAAATCATAACAGATAATTCATCTGATTTACTAATACAATCTCCATTTAACTGTAAACACTTAACT
>LR737382.1:19598804-19612048 GCA_902655005.2 Marronus borbonicus
TTGTTTCTTCCAGGATACGTGTTCTTCAGCAAATCTCAACCTCGCTTTCTTGTGTTTCGCCGAAAGTGGCGGTTTTCTCAACATTTTCTTCCGTGATATTACCGGTGACGTCTTTAAAATCCTTTGAACATTACGCACGTGCGTTTGTACCCCCGCCTGTTCTGCAGTAACTATCGCCGACACAGAAGAATTGGACGCACACCGCAATATCATGCGTTTGCCCCGCTCACTTACAGCTTTCGGTCGCCCCTGGCCTTTTGGTTTGCCGTAATTTTCCGGATCTTTTAGGAAATTTCTAACGGAATGATCGTTTCGTTGTAACCGACGAGCAATTTCCTTCGTACTAACACCATCCTGGTGCCAGGCTAGAACTTTACCCGTTTCTATCAAGGATAATTGCTTTTTTCTACCCATATTGCAAACACTTTATAAAATATAATTTCTCGTGGTGAAATGTGTACACTTTACCAGCACAACCGCCGCATATGAAGAGAAGTATCAAATTAAAACATTTTTGCTTATATTAATGTAATAAATGCACAGGGTCTAAATTTTTGTCGCATTTAAAATTCCTATTTTGATCTGGGAAAATCTCAATTACCCCTCACATAAAGCAATAAATACCCAGAAATATCTATAAATGGACTATTTACATAACAAGTATTAATAACCCTCATTTACATTTTATATAATGTTTATAAACATTGTTTCGTAAATAGAAACGATGCCGCGTATATGTTGTTGTCGGGTAGTGTATATGTGAAAATTCTATGATATTTAAAATATACAGCACTTTCATAATATGCAGAAAAAGCGAAATGATGACATGGCCACCGCAGAGTCCTGATCTCATTGAGCCAACGACTGCAATTCTGTTGCCACTGTTGCAGTGTCAAAACGTAACGGTTAAAAAAAACTAGTAACCAATGTAGTAATCATTCCGCTAGTGGATTTAAATTTAAATATTTAAAAAATAACATCTTTTATATATATATATATATATATATATATATATACATATAAAAAACAATGGCTTCTTAGTTTCTAGAGAAGAACGCTAAAGAACATCCGAAAAAAGAAAGTCGTTACACTTCTCGCGCAAAAATGCATTCGTCCATTCGGATTCCGCATTTTTAATCCGTGCTTTTTATAGAACACCCGGAGGCGCTGCATCTAGCAATCGCAGGTTGCATCATCGCGTACGCCACTCGGCTGACTTCGATAGCAGCTGTTACTAAACTCTTTAAACGGAGGAAAACAGAAAAAGACCGTCAGCCAACATAACGATGCATATTACATATGTATCTGTATGCGAGAGGCGTGTGGCTTCACGAAACATCTTATAATTGAAGTTCACGACCTTAGAATTTCAAATGCTAACGAATGACGGCGTTTTCTCGCATTGAGAGTGATGACCGTTCAGTGACGTGTCGCTCGACTTTCGAAGGATAAAAGAAAGTATTGTCGAAATTCTTCGATGATTCAAGCCCATGACGTTGTAAGATCAATCGCGGAATGATTCTACAATAAGAAAATATCGCTGAACGCGTCAATTATATCATCCAAACGCGAGCATCATTTAATAACAAATGTAAATAATAGATGGAATCGTTTGAAAACAAATACAGATAACAGATGAAACGTTTAACAACAATAAAAATGTTTTCTTTTCATTTAAATAAATATGCAAGTACTTACGTCCATTTATTTATTTAATCTCTACGATTGGTTCAATTGAAGGCAATAATTTACAGAGGCGTCACAAGGCTTCAAAACAAAAACGTTTTTTTTTATACACGGGGAAAATAAGATAACACATTCACGATCTTCCAGTCTTGTTCGGTTCGTGAAGATCTATGGGATACACTAATAAACGGAGAGGAAAAACAAAAGGAAACCCACTTCTTCTTTAAAGAAATCACGTTATACCTGTAATAATCAAATCACCCCCGTTCCATCCGGTTATTTGATTTTCTCCCCGCGAATTTTATAGATTCCAGGTCGTAACGTCCTCTCTCAACGGAAACGGCATTTCTTTTTACGGGACGCAGGATGCGTGTTGAATTAACAGCGTCCAATATTTAATATTGTCGAGCGTTGAACGGGCACGGCCGAACGGAATATTTTACACCGCACAACACTCGCACGACATTACAACTGCCACTAGAACAACAGAAAGGCACGGGCATGAGCGCGCCCGAGTGGGGGGTACACGGACACAGGGTTGAACTCCGCGCGCATGAACCTTACGGCCCTCGATCGGGTCGGTAAGATATACGATATACAGTCCCTGGTAATTGAGTTAGCCCCGCTGGTGACGGATCTTGTTAGCTTCCAGGGGACACCGCTGATCACTAAGTAAATAATTCTGCTAATGCATACATACAGTACTGTTAATATGTAGTTATCTGTTATTTGTTGTTTCTTTAGGAATTTAGTTAAATATCAAGCAATCGGTAAATGCACAAATTATAATCAGTGGCAGCGCGTGACTTTTTAGCGGAGACGCGATTGTAAAAAAAATACATCTTAGGAATTGCCGACGGCTAATTAAAAAATACGTGCACTGCACTGGCAGGCATAGCAATACATACGTAACATATTAAACGTTTTAATATACCGGTCTGCCGGAAATAGGAACGCTGCGGTTGAGTACTGCACTGCCACACGCAGAATCTTTTTCTTTTTAGATGGTGAGGATGTTACTAAAAAAGGGATTAGGTATTCGTACTAACTGGAGTTTTCACTAATTTTTAATTATCCACTAATTTCTAAAAGGGATAGCTCACACACGGAAAACAACATAATAAATTCGAAACTTCACTTCCACACATCCATTTTTTTTTTATTTTTCCATAAAAAATCGTCGTGTGGACGTGTCTTTTCCGTTATTTGTTTTAATTTTGGTTGAGGTTAGGTTTCAAATTATTACGTTGAAAATTAAGCATTTATGATTAAGCCCGCGAAATAAGTTGCTCCTCACGAAATTAGCTGAGACTAGAGAGACTCGTTTTTTGTCGACTCTCGGGGAAATCAGCAGGCAACACGAACCCATTCTTATGAGACGAATAGACACGAGTCGGTCTAGTCTCTGCATTTTTCGTCGAGCGCAACTCGTTTCTGCAGGCTTACCTGTTAATTGTTAGAATTCATTATCGTTATACGTGCGACGCCATCTTACCTCCTATTAGGGATCTGTCATCAGCTATTCTATTACAGAGACCTGCCTTACAACACCATATGGCGCTGATCGTCACTATCGTCGCTGAATCGTCAATCGTCACTATCTCCGGCTCTCTCTCTCTAACATATTGAACTCCCATAAGGAGGATCCGGAACCGGCGAATTCCTTCTATTGGCCTACCTAACTCTTTTATTTTAATTTCTTCTTCCAGAGGAAGCCTACTAAAGTCACTTTTTAATACTACACTGATGCTTTTCCTTTCTAAGGTTATCACAACCGCAGTTACCTGTCACTATATAAAATCGCGGGAAAACGACAACATTCCCGCTTATAGCTAAAGTAAGACTGGACGCGGAAATTATGCGTCCTAAATGTATATACATTGGCTGAGCTGTGATTGGTTGCTTTAAAAAACAGGATGTGATTTCTGCAGGAACAAGCCTATTATTGATCACGGAATAAATACGAAGCCGCGTAATGTTCAAATTATATTTTCGCAATAATTACGTGATAATTAATTGAATTTTTAAGGGACTTATCAGGGAGAGCGCGCGGTCTTAGGGTCTTATAGACACACCGCCTCTGTAAATAATGTATTTTTTTAATTTTGCGTAAAATGATAGGGAAAGGTAAACGAAATAAAAAAAAATTGTTGATTGTGGATTTGGTCGACGTAATTTCGTTATTTGAAGTCACATGTTTTTGCGTCTACAAATTAGTTTTTTTAAAGGTGCTAAAGCAACTGTAAACAATTAAGGATTCAATAATAAACAATCTTATTTTTTTTGCTGCTTGAAAGTAATTTTTTTTAAATAGTTTGTTTTTAAAGTAGTCCGCATCCGATTATACCTATGTAAATCTAATTATGCAAGAAATATTAGCAACAAACAGAGTTACACTGGTCGCAATTAAAAATGTACCGTCAAAAAATTTCTGCAAAGATTTCTGGAAGACAATTCAACAAAAGACAAGTAAATAAGTTTCGTCTAGCGCGTCTATGCTCAAGGTTCGTCCATAAACTGTCCGTAACGGTAGCGTCCCACTACTGCCGCGCTAAAAATGCTCAAAAAAGGACTGAAACCGATAAGCGCTCCAAAAGAAAATCTTCTTGAGGAGAGGGAGAGACGATCCTTCTGGATGCGCCTAAACCTATACATGCTTGAAATCCACAGGTTCGAAAATACCGTAACACAGTCGAATGATTACGATTAAGTCTAACTAACACCGCCTTCCAATAATCAGGGGGTTAATTGCTTGTAAGGACCACGTTCTCGTCTACGAGGCATCACTCTAGCTATCGTAGTGTAACAAATGAGAGAGCCAGCTGGCTCTTGACAATGCTGGAAAACAAATTACACCAATGGAATATGATAAACAATCGTTGAGTGTAGGCTTTCACGACTATAATCCATAGTAGAAATGTCTTTCGGGTGATGTCGCGTAGTTAATATTTTACTTGACGTTTCGCTGACCATGCTGTCAGCTTCTTCAGAAGATTTCTAAAGACTGGTGTTGTTGTTTCTTGCTCCTCGTTATATATCCCTCTTCAGAAGATTTCTAAAGACTGGTGTTGTTGTCTCTTGCTCCTCGTTATATCCCTCTTCAGAAGATTTCTAAAGACTGATGTTGTTGTCTCTTGCTCTTCGTTATATATCCTTCGTTATATATAACGAGGAGCAAGAGACAACAACACCAGTCTATAGAAATCTTCTGAAGAAGCTGACAGCATGGTCAGCGAAACGTCAAGTAAAATATTAACTACGCGACATCACCCGAAACACATTTCTATTATGATAAACAATAGTTTAAGTTGACCTTCAGAAATACGTTTACAAAATGTTAACGAAATATGTACTCTAACAAGTTAGGGCTGGTGCACTTTTAATTGCAGCCAGTGTATTATAGGAACAATTTTAGAAGAAAAATGCAGTTCTTTATATTAATATCATTAGAAATTCCAATTAACCAACAAGGTGGCTGAGCTGTTAGCAATATTTTTGTTTTGATATTGAAAGTGTACACAAAGGTGCAGAGTATATGCAAACGGCTTCTTTTAGCTTCTGGTCAAAGTCAATTAATTTTCAATCAATAATTTTTGTACCATATTTTTATTAGACATTACGGAATTTGGCACGTGTTGATATAGTTATATTATCGTTGTGTCATGTGTTATGACGCCACTTTATGACTCATAAAAGCTCGAAATGAAAAAGGAACATCTTAAACTTGCTTTTACAGTGCATGTGATGTATTTGGAACGGCTCCTCAGCACCTTCCTGTCGTATACCTCATATTATTCTCAACCGTACTATTTTATAATTATGTTACTCAATCACCATTTCATTTATTATTCATATCTTATTGTACTCAATTACAGATTTATTGTTTACATTCCGTTCTATACCTTCCGTAAATATGTGCACATCATTACCGGGAATTAGATACATTTGGTGACGCATATTTACAGAATTTCTTGTCTTGTTTTTACATGAGGGTCTTAAGCGTTTACAAATGACCAGTGGGCATATGGCGCTATTGAGATTTAGCAGTACTATTTTCGTAACATTGTTATTCTTGAAGCATGGTTAAAGCAGTGAAAGCGCAGAAATTGGTCAATTTTGCGAAAAACAACATCTCCCAAATTATTATTTTATTTATTAACATTAAGATAATTATATAGTCGAGGATGCAAAGGAGCAAATTATTTTTGGAAAAAATATATACACTACCGTTCATATATTTGGGGACGACTAAGAAAAACTCCGAAAAATAAGCAAAATTGAAATATTGACAATTGATTGTGTTTTATATGAAAGAGTATACATTTCTATATGTCTGAACGTAATTTACAACAGTATTCTCTTCTATCCCATCAAATTTATAACGCATTTATATTCTACCGCAGCCTCGGACAAAATCCCTCGTAATCCCTTTTATGGGGTTGTAAACGTAAACTTGAAAATATTGTCGAATATTTCCACAAAGGAATAATGTGAAATTCATAGAACACTTAGTACAACAAACAAAGCAGATATCGTCTTGTATTTAAAATAAAATCGATCTTGATAGTAGTTTAGTTTAAATTTAACTATCGTAATAAACGGGTGGTGCTGAAATGGCAAAACGAAAAGAAATTTCCATCGAAACGCGTTCTGCTATTATTACTTTACGTAATGAAGGATACTCAATGGCAGTTCTTGCGAAAAAATTAAAAATATCGAAAAATGGTGTATTTACAACATTAAAACGGGTGGCGGAAACGGGTTCTTTGGCTGATAAGACGCGTTCTGGACGTAAAAAGAAGGCAACGGCTGCTGAAGATCAGTTCATGGTTCTTGTTTCAAAAAGAAACAGATTCCTAACGGCTCCGGAAATAACGCAGCAAGTCAATGTTTCAGGAAGAAATCCTATTTCGCATTCGACCGTGAAACGAAGATTAATTGCGGCAGGCTTAAAGGGACGAGTAACTGCCAGAAAAGCGCTTTTGAAAGTTCAAAATAAAAGAAAAAGATTGCAGTGGGCACAAGAACACAGATACTGGACATTTGAACAGTGGTGCAACGTGCTGTGGACAGATGAGTCCAAATTTTAAACATTTGGCTCCAAACGGAAGACGTTTGTTAGGCGACAGGTTGGTGAAAGAGTTAGTGAACATTATATTTTACCTACAGTGAAGCACGGTGGAGGTAACGTAATGGTTTCGGGCTGTTTTGCGGGAACAGCTGTAGGTGATTTAGTACGAATACAAGGAATACTTCGTAAACAGGGCCATCTCAAAATATTACAAGAGAATGCTGTACCGAATGGGGAACGATTACGAGGTCGAAACTTTACGTTTCAAGAGGATAACGACCCTAAGCATTCTTCTCGTATATGCAGAAACTATCTAGCATCTCTGGAAGAAGAAGATCGTTTAAAAAAAATGATTTGGCCACCTCAGTCTCCTGACCTGTCGCCTATCGAATTAATATGGGATGAACTGGACAGAAGAATTCGCCAAAAAGGAGTGACTAGTTCACAAGATTTATGGAGAAAGCTCCAGCAAGCATGGATCGAGATCCCAGCAACATTTTTGAAATATTTAATTCTAAGAATGCCACGAATATGTACCGCAGTAATTAAGTCAAAGGGTGGACATATAGACGAAAAATCCGCATAGACCTAATTATAATTAGTACAACATTTCTTTTTGGAATATTTTTAGTTTTGTATAGTATACTCAATGTACAGAAGTAAATTAAATTACAAACGACTTTTTGTTTTTATCCGAATTAAAAAAAACTGTATTTTTTAATCGTCCCCAAATATATGAACGGTAGTGTATATTCATGTAATTTTATTGTGTACTTCTTTAAAGTGCTTTATCCACCAATGTCCTGCTTTAAACGTTTTGTTTCTTGTCTAGCGTCGAAAGCCCACCGTCGAAGGTCCATGTTAAAAATAAATTATTTTTCCATCATCAACATCCATCTAATTGGTTTGCAGCAATCCTCTTCAATATGCCCATCTCGGCATAAACCGTAAGGGATAATTTTACTATGACTCACTAGATACTCACGGTAAACGTGTGTGCCGAGTTGGGACGTCCAAAAAGGTGGGCACTGTTTTGCTCAGTGCCGAGCTGGTCTATACTTAATCCGTATTCCTCCATTCTGTGCCGAGTTGGGTATGTCTCGTTAATACTTTCTTCTCATCTATAAAATTGGCTTAGAGATTTCGCCATTTTGAAATTATGTTTCACGCTTTCTATTTGACCACTTTTCCAGTATTCTACATTCTACTCTTCCTTCTTAAGGAACACACACAGGACACATAAATTGTCTTCTTCATCTTTCAAAAATATCTCAAACTTTGATTCATCAGTCCATAGCTTCCAGTCTTCCTGCAATCGTTTTTGCTTGTCTCCCCGCCGAAGTAAGGGTTTTCTTAGAGCAACGGCCGTGAAGATTTGCAGCTTGTAACCGTCGTTTTTCGTACTAACAAAAATTTCTCTTGCGCGACCCCAATTTCCGGTGCTGTTGGTCTTTCATTTCGTTTGCTTAACAATTTAATACGTTCATCGTCTGTGGGAGATGTCTTCCGCTTACGACCTGAACGCACTGGATCTCTCAAACTATCCGCGCGTTCATATCACTAACTGTCGATTAATGTCCTTTCGGAAATTTGTCGCACTGAATACCCGTCTCGATGGTAAGCAATTATTACGGAATGTTTTTCTATACTTGTCCCTTTCCTTCTAGGTATTTTAATAACCTGATTCAGGCGCTGTAATTGGATATAGCCTGTATATTCATAATGGTTTTAGATTTTGTAAGTCAAAATCCACTTAATCCGGCTCTAGCATCCACAATACGCGGGATCCAGGTGTTCACGAATAAAAATCTAATTTGTAGTGAGTATCTCAAGGTTAGCAAAATATGGTACGGTGAATGACGAAAGGAACGCAAGCGTTATGGTATAGCTTGCCTCTCTGGCCTGATCGCATGATCAGTGTAATTCATGCAAGCGAAAGGTGTTTATATACATTCATACCGGGTCAAGAACGATTGATGTGCAAAATTCTACTCTCGCAAAAAGTTTTCCTGCTTCCATGTATTTTTATGCTTTCTTAAGTTTGCAAGAAATAATAACACAACCTATTTCGAAACTTTTTCTCTATTAAATCTATTAACACGTTAATATTTCTGGAGTTTTCTACCAACTTGCTTTTAATATCTTGACCGTGCTTTTTTCTCGAAAGAAGCTGACTTCAAAAATTGTAATTCGAAGCCAAACAAAAGAATTAAAGCATTGTTGCAAAAATTCATTTCAAGCCGTCAGTAACGCAACAAGCCCTTAGATCTGGTAACACTACCTTTGGATAGTATCTACTCTATTATTTTTTATGAACTTATTAAGAAAAGACCAAACCAAGTTAAAACGTCTCTCTTTCCTTAAACAACCGCGCCACGTACTCTATTGTATATGAAGGTGCATACTTGTGGTCTCAACGTCCTCCAGACACTTCAGATTTAGGTTTAACATATTTGAACGATAAATGCTGCCATCTGCATAATACAGCTTGCTAACCCGTAAACAACTATTGATCAATACTTTTGCATATCGCGCAAATAAACGATAAAGTGCCAAGATGATTTTACCGAAATCTTCATAAAAATCAAAAGTTTTAAACAGTAACGCTGAAACCTGTTGAAATACATCGGTTTTACACCAAATTAATTGCTGAACTATTTCATAAAAATTAGGGCGAGAATGAAGTGTACGTGACTTCCGGTGAAACCGGAATAGACGTGCAGATATTTTCTAAAAGTTACCCTCTCAGAACAAAATAAGTCGGCAATTTTTGCAAATTTTTAATCTGCTTAATCGGCTAATGTAAGCTCATCCTGTGACACCCTGTCTAAATATATGGATTGAAACAGGAAGCATTTTATTTTAATTTTTTTCTCTTTTTGAATTTGCGTTTACGTTCATGCGTTCATTTTCTCGTTGTATATCCCGTTGTAGTTTTATGATCTTGTAAATGCCAAAATGTTATCAACGCGCGAATTCAATTTAACGTAGCTGCATCTGTAGGCGTGTAGTAAGGAATTTGTTTACATTTAACGTTTTCATTAGCAACTGCATACAGAACATAGCAGTACTTCAGAATGTAGTTTTAGACCACTTTTTCGTTTTATTCGCACGCGTAATAAATGCCCGGCACAGTTTACCTTGGTTGATGTTGATGGTGTTCACTTTTTAGGAACGGGATCATTGCCGGATTGTAGCTGGCCATCTCGTATTCACTTTCATACATCACAGCACCGAAAACTCAAACGTCGAAAGCACAACCCAACTGCATTTCCGTGACGGCGAACTTCTGTACATAGCAAACGCCTACACGAATAATCACATTTACACGTACTAACATGCTCCTCTACACGTCCTAGTTATTTTTGTCCTTTCTTATCGCTTCTCCGGCGCGATGGCTATGTTGTTTTTAGATTGATATGAATCCTTAATGGATTTGTATACGATGCGTAAACGGTCTAAGATATGATAGCACAAATAATTGTGACGCAAGCATATATTCAATAGCGTTGTCGCAGGACTAGTAACCACGCACTCTTCGTAAGCGACCGCCGTTCAAATCGTTGCCATTGCGTACGCTTTCAATCACAAGCCGGAATCCGAAGTTCGAAGAATTTCAATGCGGATTGCGACGAGAGGTCGCAAACCGGTAAATATGCGTCATGTTTCGAATCAAGGAGTGCAGAGGGGAGTGTACTCGCTAACCTAAAGCGCAAAAAGCGAAACCAGCCTCGGCGAAAAGAAGTTACGCGAGTAACTTGTTTACATTTTAGGCGCACGAACGTATAAAATGCGTGTCTTCCGTCATTTCACGGTTTTTTCACGAAATTCTTTAGTTAAAAATTTTAACAATATTAAGATGAACGTTTAAAATATTTTCACCTACGAAACACTTCCGGTTGGATCGGAAGTGTTTCGTACCAACCAACCAACCAACATTCATATGTAAATAATTTGTATTAAGGCTTACTCCTAAAGTCAACTGTTTTCGAGACATCTACGATCATGTTGAAATTTTAGCATTTGCACCGCTCTTGTTGAAATTAAATATTTGAGAATGTCATGAAGATTGAGATATTTACTTCTATGGAACGAAATGAAAGGTCATGCGTACCATTCGTCGTTAAAATAACTCCGTTATTATTACTGAGTTTAGTGCAAGTGTTCATGAACTATTTCCAGGTATAGGTACTTTCAAACTGAATAAAATTAATTTTCTTTTCAAATTCAGTTTTCCCGATATTAACGATTCTTTCTTTAAACTACATATCTGCTAAACCAAACGTGTTCTGGGTTTGGGCCGTGTCATGATTAAACGAAGACAAGAAATATATTTTTGTTAGCATTTCATTAAATTTCTTTGTTATAAGTAAATACGAAGATGAAATATTTTTTGTGTCAAAGAATAGATAAGTTTGACATCAGGTGCAAAAAAATGATTTCCCTTCAAGAACGACGAGCCAGAATGGCAGGCGCTTGTGTCTCTTAGCACTAGATAGCGCCAGGAGGTACGCCTGGCTCGTCATTCCTCAAAGAGGGTGATATAAGCCGAAACGCAATCAGCGATGTGGGTAGGGATACTCTCGCAACCATACTGATGAGGCCAGGTAGGCAGAAACATGTCGGCTGGTTAGCGTTCTCTCCTCTCACATTGCCTTTGCCGTGAATGATTCCACATGAGTAGCATTTTTTTTGGTTTTATATTTTTCACATTTCTTAGACAAAATTTACTGTTTGGGTAACCGGATCTAAGTTGTAGTTCTTATCACAATCAAACTATTGTGATTATTTCTTTGGTTAAGAGTGCGGGTTTTCTTCGTTTAAAACTCGATTTCTTAAAGTAAAATAATTAGTTTTGTTGTTTTAATAATTTCATTGACACCAATTTCTTTGGTTCAAACAACCAATTTTGTTACTTCAAATATCAAGTTTTGTTGATATTAGTGTCTAATGCTTTTTTTGGATTGAAGCAAGATTGAGCAATACTTCTTTGCTCGTATTGAAAAATATTATTTTTTTCACTCAATGCAGGCTTCCTTGAATCAACAAGTCCTTTTTCTCAATGTATCCTTGAGAGGTATGGTATACCTGGTGCAGCTTTACTCAGGATTGAATCCCACGTAAAAAGTAGAAGACAATTGGTCGACATTTTCTCAACGAAGTAAAACCACTCTCAATGGTATTTTACATTTATCACGAATAATATGTTTGCTTACGTGTTTATGCCATTTACATACTTTGGTGCTTTATCGCAACTTTTACGAGTTAAAATATTTTAGGCTTTGTAATTTCTATAAAGAAAAAACCGCTTAACATGTTTAGAATTGTTATATTTGTGGAATTTTGAAAGCAATGGTAAGTTGATAAGTGTAAAGTACATAGTGTAAAATATGTAAAATATGCACTATGTTAATTATGTGGTCCATTTAATTCCCAACTAACTAAATGCTTCTTGGTTGGATATTTTTAAAATAAACCTGGCTCGTTGAATAACCTTGGCTTTTGTTTTATAGAACTAGACATACACGCACTGCTCTAATATTGAAGTGAATTGCTTATTCATACTAGTAACCAAAATTTTGATTCGTCAGACTAGAGAATTTGTTTTGATCATTCCAGACAGACAAGTTCCGATGTTACTTTGTTGTTTCACCTTTAATACGTCCGCCTTTGGAATGAATTCAAATTCTTTTTCTTTATGTACTTGTAAAGAGGTAAAAAAATAGTTATATACTTGGAATACCCATCAATAAATAAATAAAAATGTCTTCGCAGGAAAATATCAATGCGCATGCAGATTTAATCGTCATTCTTACCACATAATCTGTTTCAATACGGGAGAAATGATAAATAGACACACGTAAATAGATACGTTTTCTTCGAAACATAATTTATTTATATTTACATTTTCCGTAAGTAGCAGTTGTTACTATTATAGTATTTGAGTTTTATATCAACTGTTGCGCTTTATACGCCGGCAACATGTGATTGTTTCGTTTAATGCGTCTCCGTATTGGTTGAAAGGAAATAGATACGTACAGCGACGTTTTGTTATTGCATGTAAGCGTATAGGTAGCCCGGTTAAAAATACTATCAAACGCATTTGATGCCAAATATCCACGTTATCATCGTTTCTAGTCATCGGTGTATTTACCAGGGAATGCGTCCAAATTTTGTATCTGTTTGATAGATGTTTTCCTCGTGTTGTTTCGGGAGTATCGCCTAGATACTCTTTCGGCAGTTGAAATAGATAAATGAAGAAAACAACTTGTATAAATTAATGTCGGAAACGAAACTATGACGTTTACGCGCCCCCTTTATGCTAGTCCGTCACGTAAGACACGCGTTCTTTCAAATGCCCGAACTTACACTACCCGACAAAAACATAGACGCGGTATCGTTTCTAATTACCAAACAAAGTTTATAGACATTATATAAAATGTAAATGAGGGTTATTAATACTTGTTATGTAAATAGTCCATTTATA